>LS488469.1:5254-89738 GCA_900490705.1 Pristionchus arcanus | reverse complement strand
CCAGGAAACTATTTCTGGGACCAGGAAACTATTTCTGGGACCAGGAAACTATTCGGGGACCAGGAAACTTTCTAAGGACCAGGAAACTATTTTGGGACCAGGAAACTTTGATGGGACACCCAAAACGGACCAGAGCCGTTTGACTGTTATTTGAGATTTGAAATTAGTAATTAATTATAATCCAGAAAGCGAGGATGTCAGAAAGCCGTACAAATGTGATACCTGTAGCCAGCGATTTGCGAGATTACACTGTCTCAAAACACACGTCCTTACGCATTCAAGTGAGTGATATTTATACTATGAATGTATTTCAAATGCATGTGAATTTAAAATTTCATACGAAAGCTTTGAGTGATCACGTGTGTTTGCAGCTAAGACAACAATTCGGAGGCCGTTCAAGTGCAGGATCTGTGGTTCTCGGTACACCCAGAATTCGCATCTCACCAAACATATGAGATCTCATTCAGGTAATTATCTTAAATTTATTAAAATCACTAAAAAAAACTATGATGCTAGGCCAACTATTTTATATACTAATATGATTGCAGATGATTTGACGGTACAAAGACCTCACGAGTGCGAGACCTGTGGAAAGCGGTTCCCTCAGAAACCTCATCTCACGAAGCACATGCGAACACATCAAAGTTGGATATTTTCAAAGATTTAAAGATAAAAATACACTATCAAATTGTATTTTTCAGAGCCAACTGCTGTGCCAAGAACCGATTGATTCCATTCTTCATTTGTGGTCTTCATTAATGACAACGCTGAATGACAATCCACTTTATGATAAAAAAAAGTCCCAAGATTTATGATTTGTAATGTTCGAGCAACTTTTGAGCATTTTTTTGTAAATAATTGTGGTAATAACTGATAAAACTGTTATGTAAATCTTTTGGATGTTGTCCATCATTATGGAGAAAAAATTAGAATTTTTGCTCGAATTACAAAAGATCTGCTTCCTCTAGTCTATCATGAAAAAAATCCTAAACGGAACAGATGAAAATGAGTTAAATAAATAAAAATTAACCGTAAAAATCCCGAATCGCGACAAGAACAAATTTATACCTCCTGGCATCCCTTCGCTAACGAGTGGTGAGAACGGATACAGGCATCTTTAGTTTACATTTTCACTTTAATCGCAATATTTCCGTATTTCGTTCTTCTCGTCTCTGGGTATTTTTTAATAAGCCTTTTTATCTCCAGAAATGTCGGATACGGATTGCAATAAAATCGCTCATCTGCAAATGGAGGTATGCGCAAATAATATCATTTATTGAATAAATATTTTATAATTTCAGGCATTCCAGTTATCGTTTTCTGATAAAATTGGTTCAGTCGTAGTGAAAGGGTTCGAAGCCGCCCGGGCATTGGTGAAGAGCGAACCGAATGATGTAAGAATTTATTTATTGTGATAATAGTTGAATATCTGTTGAAATATGTTTCAAGGTCTTTTGGGTTCAAATACGAGGAATTTCTATGATTTTTCTTTACAGGAGCTTGAACTGGCGAGGACATCTCTGCAATATTTAATCGACGTTGTGAGAAAATATGACAAGAACAGGCTAGTTAATTGATAACCCGATAAAAGTAAATATTTTTATTCAATAAAGTTTTCAGAGACGACCCTACTCGAAAACAAATCTATGCACTATGTGAAGCATTTGAAATTGTACTCAAGACCAAAATTGGATCGCACAACACAGAATCGCAGAGTGTAAGACTCTTTATTTAATTACTTGGATGGTTTTTAATCATATCCAACTCAACTAATTTCAGCCAAACGAGCCAAGCGATAAAAATACAACTCTGGAATCTACGCCAGATCAAGATTCTTCACAGATGCATGACGAAAAGCCATCATTAGACAATCTTCTCAAACTTGAGGTACGACATTGTACTTTTGGCAAGAATAAAATGTAAATATACATTCAAGGAACCTGAACCGACTGAAGACGAACTCGAGTTGACACTACACGGAAAAATAAAAGAGGTTTATCTTACTGGATTTCCCGTTATGCATTTATTTATTCACAGGAAATGACCGACGAGAAGATGGAAGTTTGTGAAAATAAAATTCTCGAAGAAGAGGAGTTTCTGGAGGAAATGGATTCGGTATGCTGCATTCAAACAACAATTGATTTTCTCATTGAAATGTGAAAATATTAATGCAGGAGAACAAAGATGATGGCGATACTCAGTCTGATGTTTCATATAATTCTAAAAAACGAAACTTAAACACACTTAGAAGGGGAGAAAAGATTAGCAGAGGTAATAGAAATTTGCAGCAGTGAAAACGCAGCAATCGTTGAAATATCTTAAAATTATGAAAAAAAGTTTTCGAACATTTTCTTTCAGACGATCAAAGTGAACGAATCAATAAATGCGCTCAGTGTGAACAAGCCTACCACAAAATGCACCATTTAGAATTTCATAAGAAGGCGAAGCACGGAGGTTGTCAATTTTATTATATTTCAAATTTAATTTTATTTCAAACTTGCTCTATTAATCTTGTTGATAACTTGCAGTGAATGAAAAAATTCGAAAGCCATTTCTGTGCGACATCTGTGGACATCGATCCGCACGGAAGGATTACCTCAAGAAGCATCTTGCTACACATTCCAGTAAGCATTATCGTGCGTTTGAAATGCTTAGCAAACTCAATCTGCTGGTTAGCGAGCTATTGCTTGTATGGCATAGAGGACGGAGGAAGGAAGGGAGGAGGAGGACAGTTGATCTACCGCCTCCTCCCGGCCTCTTCCCTTCTCCGCCCCCTCGAATGTTCGTCAAAGGTCAGCTACGAGTGGAATAGAAAATAATCTCACTATAACTTTAATTGAACGACCTATTTTTAATTAATAGTGGGTTACGCAACCCATATAATTAATATATTAATATCAATTTATATTATCAATATTTTCAGAAGACATATCGATCAGGAAGCCCCATCAATGCAAAAGTTGTGGAATGAGATTTTGCGAAGCACGGATTCTCAAACATCACAGGAATAGGTGCCAATTGAGTAAGTGTAAAACTGTTGTGTACAATATCATTTCCGCCTCAAAGCGATGAAAAAAAGATATTTATTTATTTTCAGAGCCAACTAAAAGTTCTCAAGACGTTTAATTAAACTTCTGATACCATTCTCCATGCAATTCCTCATTATGTGAACACTACCACATTGCTTTGAAAATAAAGGATTTTTTTACGAAGTTAACTGTGTTATTCTTAACATTACATTTCATTGTTTGATTTCACGGTGTATCCGTTTTGCTGATTTTTACACCATGGCTCATCCGATGGAAAAATAATATTTTTTGGATATTTTTATTTTAATTATACGCGTCGCTGCACTCAATCTCATAAAAAACAAATTCCCGCTTTCCTAGATTTCACGCTACGCACAGATTTGGACGCTTCAAATGCTAGTCGCGTATAAATAGCATTTAAATTCACCATTGATTTTTTTATATTATTTATAAGCCAGATATGGCGGAAGAACTTGTCCAAAGGCTCGAACGATTACAGTTTCAGGTGAAAAATTGTTGGTAGGCATTAAAATACCCCATTTTTGCAATAAAACAACGAAAAATAATTTGTTAAATATTTTAGGCATTCCAATTTTCGGCCACTGATAAGTTGGGCACAGTTGTTCTGAAAGGATTTGAAGCAGCCCAGGCCTTAATCAAAAATGACGCGATTCATGTATTTTTTAAAAATATTTTTTTTGTTTTGAAAAATATTATTATAATATTTTTATAGGATTTGCAAGTAACGAAACAATCGTTGTATGATGAACGCCTCAGCAAACTAGCAAGTGACGAGAGCAGGTCTATATTTTAAAAATGTTTATATTTTTTTAAAATCATTTATCAGTTTAAAAATCATATCGAGAATTCAGTTTATGTTAAAAAATTTCAGTGACGATCCAACGCGACAGCAAATTTACGCACTATGCGAAGCCTTTGAGATCGTTCTTGAGGCCAAAATTATGTTGATGAGCGATTACGAACAAAATTCCGTTCGTTTACGGTTTTGAACTTTATCTCTTCTTCAACTGTTCCTTGAACACTCTAGTATTTTCAAAATGTATGTAAATTATTCAGAGGGCTGGTATGCAAGAAGGAATGGTTATGTACAAAGAGGAGGACGATATTGCCCCATCTGATGAGATCCAAGATGACTCAACCAGGGCTCAGCAGGATTTTGATTTCAACCAACCATCAGATGACTACGATTACAACCCGTTAATGCAACCGTTCCCTATCGAAGTGAGAGTTCAGTACAAATTTAAATATAATTGAATTTGTGAATATAGGACTCTGCTGATGCTACTGGAACTGTGGATGTAAAATCAGAGGTAAGTTTTGAATAGTTTACATAATTTAAGATTTTTTATAGCCTGTAGATCCTGATTTCGATGATCTCTTAATTCCACTCGACAAACATGTAAAGCAGGTCCGTTTACATGCAAATTATAAACAGATCACAGCCAAATTATAGGAATCATATGACGAAGTGGCTGGGCCACCTGATGAATATGCGCCTCGTGAAAATAGTACCTTAGAAGATATCTTTGGAAATGAAGATAGATTGGCAAGTATAAATGGATTAAGTTTATTGTAAAATCGATAATACAGGAGGATCGTAATAATAGAGCCAGGCTATCGGAGTATTCTGACGATGAATATTATCCTCCGAATCAGAAATTCGTCAGAAAGAAGAATCGCACACAGCCAAATATGAACACCGGTGGTAAACAAACTATAAGACTATGAAATGAATGCTAATCAGTCAAGTGTGATATAGACGAATGTGGATTTTGTCTAAAATAGATATTAGATTTTTTTACAGAAGGCGAAGTATCGAAAAAGACATTCGTATGTAAAATCTGTGACAAGAGTTATTCTTGCAAGTCTGGACTGTACTATCACAAGAGAACGCATTCGGGTAAGAAATAGAGTTCCAAATGTGGGTAGCAGTTTGTACTCTCTCGTGCGAGTGTAAGAAACCGAGAGAGTTGAAGAAATGAAATTGAGAGCTTCGAACAAAAAAAAAGAGTTTGACATGAGCAAGAAGACAATGTAATATTTTATGAGGCCTCAATTCTAAATGTTTTTAAATTTTTTCTTTGCTACTCCAGTTCAAATCTGTTTGGCTCACAATTCGAAAAAAATTAATGTAAATATTTTTTTAAGATGATGTGCTTGTGCAGAAACCAAACGAATGTACAACATGTGGAAAGCGTTTCACGCTGAAACATGATCTACTTGTTCACATGCAAACACATTCAGGTTACCCCTTTTTTTTCGTTCGAATTAAATATCAAGATTTTTTTTAATTTAGCAATATTTCAGACGATTTAACGGTGAAGAAGCCATTCATTTGTGAAGTGTGCGGCAACCGGTTCTCCCAGAAACAACATCTCAAAAGACACACTCAGGGAAAACATAATCTGCAACTGTGAACTCGTCTATCAGTCATTAACCAATTAGCAACAATAATTAATATCAACAAGATTTTGTTTCTGCATTTATATTTATTTCATCCAAACAACAAATCTTGTTGATTTTAAAAACTAGTTTGTCGTAACAAAATTAACATCCCGCAATGATAGATAATGATCTTTTTTTACAAGTTAGAAATGCAAATTGTGTATGTACGATATTATGCCACATAAAATTGTCGTGAGTATCGTTGATATTCCTTCATATTATTTTACATATTTTACATGTGATGGTTATGCTGGTACATTAAAGAGCACAGAAAACACCAAACTGTGAATTTCCCCTTTGGCTCTGCTCCACCTGAAAGAATGGGCGCCGGTAGCGCCTCTTTGATAAGTTATATCATCCCTTTGTGAGTCGGTGTGACCTTTTAAAAAAACAAGTATTATTTTAGAAATGCTGACCGAGGATGAGAAAAGAATCGCGCACTTGCAAATGGAGGTAGATAAATTTTTTTTCACTCAGAAATTCCATCTTTCTTTGCCCTTCCGATCCAATGATAGCAAAATATTTCAGGCCATTCATTTCTCATTCGAGGACAAACTAGGATCTGTTGTTCAAAAAGGAATCGAGGCTGCTCAATGCATGTTCCGAAATGAATCTTCCGAAGTAACAAAATTATAAAACTTTTAAAAATTGAATTGTCATAATTATTATATAGGAGTTGGAATTCGCGATGACTTCATTGCACACTCAGTTGGAAATAGTGATGAAATGGGACAAGAACAGGTTTGTTTTTTCATGATAATAGTATAGAATAAAAATAAATTCAGGGGTGATTCAACGAGGAAACAGGTTTACGCACTGTGTGAAATAATTGAAATTATGATCAAGGACAAGATATTGTCAAGTTCACTTCCGCAGAATTTGGACAATGTACGAATGAACACATAATTTTGAATTTCAACTACTATTTGCGTAAATTTATTTTTAACAAGAGTGATTACAGCAACAATCAATACCTGATCTATCAGCCGAATCAAAAAGTTTTTCCAAAATTGCTGACAGCGCTGCGATCATATCTTCTGATCGAAAACTCATCAAAGAACGAGGCGAATATGGTGATAGAAATTTGATGACAATGCCGATGTTTGCCGAAGTGAGCAAATTTAAAACATATCAAAACTGTATATATTTTCTTCATAGGGGATTGCTCAGAATGATGAAGCTGTTACAGTGGATACCACTAAGTATATAGAGGCGATCACAAAAATTGAGGTAACCTCACTTCCTACTATTTGGTAATGTATTTGTGCAATAGGATGAAGACAGCTATTTCGATGACAACGGAGTTACAAATTACGGTGGTAAACAAGTAAGACTCAATGAGAAAGCTTCGGAATTAAAAATTTAGTTTTTATCTTTCAGGAAGACAATGAAATTCCTCTTGATACCGGTGAAGCTCTAGAACAAATGGTTGCACTAGAACTGACTGAAGTAAGACACATTTTTGAATAGTTTCTAAGCATTTCGGAATATGCGATCAATATAAAATTTATAGTATGACCGAAGCATTATTGACTTTGGAGACAATTCTCAACTGCAAGCGTTTCATGCAGAATCGATGGACGAAATGATAGTGGATGAGGATGACGGAATGGTAAGATGCTTTGGCGTAAGAAAACAATATCATAAATATCACGAGAGCATCGATTGAAGCATCGAACCGGCCCTACAAATTACTTATTTCTTTAAGGAAAATATCGACGACGATTTTAATTTCATGGAAGAATCCGATGATTCATATAATCCTGCCTATGAAAGCATTCGCAGAATCAATTCGACTACGAGAAGAAAGAAAAATAAAAAGCGGAAAAATAAAGGTGAGCATGGAATTGCACCCACCTATACAATTGTTTTTGCAGTGATGATTTTTTTTATAGTCGAACGAAAAGCTGGGGATATCACTTCGGGTTAATGCTTCCTTACACAAAAACGAAAAAAAAATTTCCAGGCAACACTAAATCGGGTGGCACGTACAAATGTGATGAGTGCGAAAAGGAATTCAAATATCCTTACCAGCTCACACGCCACAAAAGGAGCGCACATGCAGGTAAGACCCCACCTTGTTATTGAGCCAATAATTGGATCCGTACCCGGCCTTACCTGGGTACAACACCTTGGTTGTCTCATGACAACACTAAAATTGCGTTGATTGTGGAAGCAACTTATCCTTTTATCATCGAAGTAATTTTTTATCGTTCAGCAACCGAGGAAGCTCGGCGACCCTTTGCATGTGAGACTTGCGGAAAACGTTATCCGTCAAAATTCGAGTGTAAAAGGCATAGTCGTATGCATTTGAGTAAGTTAGAATTATATTTTAAAAAATCATTTGCTAAGAGCTCTTTCATGCATTAAAATAATTTCAATTTTGCAGCAACCAGGGAAGTTGAAGAGCGTCCGTTTGCTTGTGACACTTGTGGACAAAAATTCCCAACGAGATTCGCGTGTACAAGACACATTCGGGTCCATTCGAGTAAGCGAAAATTATTTTATATCTTCATTTTCTAAAGTACATTTTCTTGAATTGCTTATCCCAGTTTTATTGTAATTTAAATAAGCGCAAATCTACCCGAAACAAATTTTTTTTCAGAAACAATTTTTCAGAAACCGACGAACTTCGGCGGCCATTTGCATGTGAGACTTGCGGAAAACGATTTTCGACAAAATTCCTGTGCAAAAGACATAGTCAAATGCATTTGAGTAAGCTATAATTATATTAAACATCTTTTGCTAAGAGCTCTTTCGTGATTTCGATTGGATTTTCGATTGGAGCATTTTTAAAAATTTTTTTTTAAATTTAATATTCGTGTATCGCTTCGCTTACAAGTCTCATTACAATTGTTAGTCTCATTACATTTGAAGAAAATATGTAAATGTATCAACAAAAAAAATTCAATTTTGCAGCAACAAGGGAAGTTGAAGAGCGTCCGTTCGCTTGTGACACTTGCGGGCAAAAGTTCCCAACGAGATTTGCGTGTACAAGACACATTCGGGTCCATTCGAGTACGCGAAATTTATTTGTATTTAAATTTTCTAAAGTGCATGTTCTCGAATTGCTTAACCCAGTTTCATTGTAATTGAAGAAAATGCAAACTTACCTAAAACAATTTCAATTTTGCAGCAACCGACGAATTTCGGCGACCATTTGCATGTGAGACTTGCGGAAAACGATTTTCGACGAAATTTCTGTGCAGCAGACACAGTCGTGCCCATACCAGTGAGTAAACTACATTCGCCAACACGTTTAAAATATCTTTAACGATTACGATTTTGGCGGCGCATCAAAATAAATATTTAAACTCAGAACTATTTTTTTATTATTTATAGTTGTTTCAGTTGAGATGCCGGTAGAAAAACCAGTTGCGAACGAATTGTGTGACACTCCAATTGCACCAAATCCGCAGCTCTTGAAGTACATGAGAAAACCGAGTTAGTTTGTTTCGATCGATATTGGAATTTCGGAGAAAACTAACGTCTTTCCCTTTGTCACTCTCATTTTCGTGTGTTCTTTCTTCTATATCTTATGGATTTTTTTCAGAATCTTCTCTGAAGCTGAATGTCAAACTCACTCTCTGAATCGTCGACTAAATCTCAGAATCAACATTATTTTCATTCATTTTTTTATAATTTCACTATTTAATCTCTGTCTTTTAAATGCATACACGAATCAAAAGGACAAATAGTCATATAAAAATCTAAGAATAAAAAAAATTGGCAGTATTGAGTTTATTTCATTAAACTGGATACATTCTCGGAGTTACGATATTACAGGGAAAATCTTATAATAAACAACAGAAAATGACGTTAAAAATCGCTTCGATTTAAAATTAACCACAAGTTAATGTTATGGCTATGCTCGCCCGCTCTCTAGCTAACGTAAACTACGCGGTGGAGTACTTCTCTACCCTTTCGCCCTCTCTCCCCGTCATTGATTTACGTTTCGCGATTCATCGATTCTTTTGCAATATTTGGCTGCCTTTGACTCCCGTGTTATTTTGGTATCATCGTGTTTATGTGTGAATAAACCCGACCATTGCCATTTTCCGGATGCTTGGCAACTCGTTCGCCAGCAGTGTGCTCGCGATCTCCTACATGCTGCACATTCCAACTGCCGATGACGTCCGCTCTGGATTAGCGGCACTGGAGTGGGAGACGGAGCAGGAGTGAGTATTATTTTTTTGTAAAAAAATATCAGAAGAAAGCGAGAGAGTGCGTGAAAATGAGAGTGCGTGGGTGTATGTATTTACAAAAATTTCGCACCACTTTGGATGAAATCCGCACAGGGTTATCTGCACTGGAATAGACGAACCAGGAGTGAGCTGTTCTTTAGTTGATCGAAAAAAGCGAGTTTGTATAGAAAAAAACAGTTTTCGGGGAAAGCGAATGTGAATGTAGTTGTAAATCAAATGCATTCGGTCCGGCTTAGCAGCCCTGAAATACGAGACGGAACAAGAGTGAGCGAACATCATTGTTTACGTTTTGTGATGTGATGTATATCTCGTGAAAACGAGATTCACACCGCCGACGAAAGAGATCCGACCCGAAAAATTTCATCAGTTCTTTCCAGCATTCAGCAGGTAACCTACCCTAGAAAGCAGTGTTTCGCAGGGTATTGTAGTCCGTCAAACAGGTGGCCTTACCGGCGGGTCCCACCTAGCGTTGTCTTATCACTGTAAAATCGCTTGACTTGGATACACCTTTACCTTTACCTTTTCCAGCATTCTTCATGATGCGCATGACAAGTGCGATCTTGCAAAAATAAACAACGAAGTCTTCGACTGGCATTTCAAAGTCAGCGCGCACGTCGATCACGTGGAAAACTTGGTATTTTTTTAATTTAAAAATTCATTATTATTTAAATATTTATATTTTAGGACGAGCTCGCAGAGAGCATAGACGCTCACGGCTCCCTTCATTTTGTGAGACAATTTAAATTTTATTATTTTTATTATATTTTAAAAAATATTTCCAGAGATGGACCAATGAACACTATAGCTGGAACACTTCGATTTATCCGGGAGTTGGGTATGATCATTCCCTTTTCTTAACTCGAGAGAACGTTGTTTTGCAATTTTCCTTATTTGCTCAATTTTGAATTTGGGTGGGGAAGTACCATAAATGATCCATTTCGGGCTTGATCTAGAGGCATTTGTCTAATTAGCTCGCACTTGACTCGTAAAACAATTTTTTCAGCCACATATCGCGTGCAGTCATGAATTTTGGCCCAAGTAGGCCTTGGCTGCCGAGACCGACGTTCAAGAATGGGTTCGTTTTTATTATTTAATATTTTTTATCACTTTCAATTTTCAAGGCTGGTATATCATTTTTTACTGTTTTTGTCTACTTTATGTTTGTTTCCACCTATCGTTTCGTTGTTTTTCAGTATGTTTATCGGTCGGGAAGATTTCCCACATAAACGACTGTTCGAGCACTTCCTCTATGAAGAAGCCTCTCAGCTGAGCATCGGCAGCAATGGTTCCATGGTTCTGTCCGTGAGTTTACCCTACGTTAGCGATGACAGTTCAACACGATTCCTTCTCATTTTGTATACTTTTTCTGACCCCCCATAAGCGAAATGAGATCTACTAGAGTGTGCCCATAGCAGTTAGAGATCAAAGATCATATTCAGATCCCCTTCTCCCTCCGACTTCCGTGCAATTTCGACTTCACCACTTTTCCAAACGACGAACACAAGTGCAAGTTGGGCTTCCAGATGATAGATCAATTGGAGTGAGTGGGGTATTGAATTTCGAATCCTGTAAGGGAATGCATGGCCGCGGCCCTAAGACCATAGTGCGAGCACGAGGGCATGCCAGCATCAGGGGGTATAGCTCAGTGGTTAGAGCACCCGCATACGTATCGGAAGGTCGGGGGTTCGACTCCCTCTGCCTCCAACTGACTTTTGCGCACTCCTCTGACTAACAATCCTTCCTTTTCACTGACTTTCCTCCACTGCACTTTTCTCCATTTTCGCTCCGCTGATAACAATAAGTGTATAGTTGAGATCATTAGGGAGTACATTTTGAGTGTGTGCCTAATGAAAAATACTTTTCCCAATAAAATTATTAAATTTCAACAACGAAGAAAAAAGAAGAAGATAAACCTTCCTTTTATTCGCCACTTTTCAGTATCACATTCGGCAAGGACGACGAAATCGCGGATTTGACCAGCGCGATGGCGAATCGACGAGTAATCATATTAATTTTGCTTTTTATTAATTACTTAATGCATATTTTAGGTCGGCGAGTTCACTTATCGATTTCAATACGGTAACGGTAGGAGTTGGCTCGCGTTTGATCGCTTTTGGGGGTAACACAATCGTTGTATTTTTAGTTTTCTCAGAGCTGGAAGTATATTTTTCAGCGGCTCGTCTTACAACATGCATGAGTATGTTTTTGAGTTCGTTCTCAAGAGGGTTTCGTCATTGCGCTACTTTTACTGCCTGAATCTGCCTCTCCTATGTTGTGCACTGTGAGTACAACGATAACATATATAATAATTCACTGTTGTGTGCATTAGCATCGATAAAACGCACATTATCAAACATAAACCATCTTTTTTTAAGATTCACCATTTCAGCCTCAATCAAGCCTCTTTGGTCGCTCCCCTTCGAATTACACTTACTTGCTTGGCCACTTCTCTGACTTGCTGGATAATCACGGTGATTAATATGGACGAAATGATCCCTGCCTCGAGCGACGGAGCTCCGTGGATTGGTAAGTTATTTTTACGAAATAGTACATCTGTGCTGATTCCAGGGAGACTTTTTTGTTTTTTCTGATCATTGTGTAGCCATTTTTATATTCCTCGTTCAGTTCTGATGCCTTCCTTTGTGTTAGTGCAGCTGATTGCGGGTTGTCTCACAATGTTCTCGATTGCGGCCGCTTCTCGATATTTCAAGGTGAACGCAGTTTTTTATGACTTTTCCTAAGAAAATGTAATCACAAATTTTAAGAAAAATGAGTAGATAATAATATTTCAGAACCGACGTCATCCATTACTGTTCGTTCCCATACTCAATCGAAGAATAGTCAGTAGATATTTAACTTTGAATTCCAATATTATGCTCCAGTTAATTTCAGTGTGTTAATAACATTTGCACAAAATAACATTTGCAGTGTGCATTGACGTTTAAAAAAATTATTTTCACAGGAAGTGTACACACTTGTTACACGGCTACTCTACACGATGATTGGAACTTTCACAGCTCTGATATTAATAGGACTTTTGTTTATCGAATCTCGATGAGAACTCATTGTTTATCTACGTACTCAGTGTTTATGAAATATCGAGTATAAACAATCAAATTATTTTGCACGGTGATAAATGACGCCCGAATTTTGTGTAAACAATTGGACTGCTTACGAATGTTAATGACCGGTAACAGGTAAGCGAACAAACTGTCAATACCATACCCATGGAGCCCATTTTAGACTATTCTCGTTATTGATGTTCCGTTGACTTTTGAACTATCGGCTTTTGCGATTGAGTTGGAGAACTTTTTCCTGGTTTCCTTCGAAGCTCTGACGATCTTCCCGCGTAGTGCACTGCAATGAGCCCGTTGTGATTATTTCATCAGCAATTCCAAACCGGGAGTGGGACCCGAGATACGGGTGGACGTTTTACAACTGATCTGCCTGAACACGATTCCAATCCGATTTCTGGGTAATTTGTGATTTTATTTTGATAAACGTAATCAAGAATTTCAAATAAAGGCGTTAAATAGTCAACGGTATGATTAAATGGTGGTATTATTAAGATTAGCCTTGTTTAGTTTCTCTAATGAAAGTGTAACATGAGTTGTTTCGGTGCTGCCCATACAAAATCAGCGCTGTTTTACTCGTAACACATTCTCACCTATTGACGATGAAGTATATTATCGGGTACACTCCCGAGTTGAGTATCCACATAAAGTTGAGCGCGCAATAGGTCCACAAGTCGTCCGGCAGAATGAGCTGCAACGCGACGATTGTCATTTTTTCAGTTGATAACTGTTTATCCCTAAAATTCCTACATTCTCCGTTAGTCATCATTGGGTTCCTATCAGTCAGATAAACTGGAATAATTATTATGATATACGCTACCTTGTAATTATGCCAGAGAATGTTCAAAATTGAACAGTAGACAGTAATGGTTCCCGCCTGGATGAGAATCTTTACTTCAGTGTTGTAGTTTCGTGAAGCAGCAAACCGCTTGCGCTGAAATTTTATTTATCGCGTTTTTTTCAAACGAGCAAAATTCGATTCCTTACAAGAAAGCCGTGCGGTAACCCAATTTCTCAATGCCCGCATAATATTATTTCTGCAAAATTTGATTTCCTTGTTTAATTTTAATTTTATTTCGCACAATTTTCTCGCAAACGTCAGACTCACCGTTCTCAATAGCATGATGACCACGCCAATGTAGAAGAAGCCAGACAGGATGATACCGCCCACCTTAAATCACTATTTGAAAACTAAGAATAATACAAATGCAAAAAATTGACTGCAAAGAGTATGGCGTAAAAGGAAAGAAAACAATCTAAATGTAAGCGATTTACTTACTTGAATACTCATTGCCATCTTCTGCAGGTAGAATGATGCGGGAAGGGTGAAGTCCCATCCCCAACCGTACCTGAAAAGATGTATTTCAGTGTAATTAGCAATCGACACTGTCTGTAATAATCATTCCGCACAACGCAACAAAAATTTGAATGAAAAGATATCGCGATTATCATTGGAACCTGAGTAAAAGTTTGAATTGGATTCGTTTTTAATTTTTAAGAAAAAAAATGCTTACCACTTGGGATCGTACATCATCGCAGCCCACGGCGTCAACAGCGCAACGAAGTAGATTGTCATGACAAATCCAGCCACGCCGATCCAGACCTGAAATGATGTCAGTCAATGTCGCAAAAAATGGAACACAAGGTGGAAGGAACATGATCTGAAGG
Organism: Pristionchus arcanus; assembly: GCA_900490705.1. Classification (NCBI taxonomy): domain Eukaryota; kingdom Metazoa; phylum Nematoda; class Chromadorea; order Rhabditida; family Neodiplogasteridae; genus Pristionchus; species Pristionchus arcanus. Next base: position 75,296 of record LS488469.1, on the reverse strand, counting down.
TGCTTGATCTTATTTCAACTATGAAAATCTTTGCTAAACTGATGATGGGGAACTATAACTATGGAAATCCCAATAAACGAATTACATACCATCGTGGCCCTCGGCGAAAACAACGTTTGATCTAGTTGAGGAAACGCGAGTTGAACGAACCTGCAATTGATATAATTTTAAGAAATTGCTTACTGTCACTCGAGTTACAGCTGCAATGAATGGGCAAAACTATGTCAAATGAATCTCGCAGTTCATAACAATTTATGAATATATTTTCTGTTAATTTCCATTTTGTCTCGATATATGGTGAAATTAGAGACCTGTTGATGGAGAGCATGACCGTCAGCACCGCGTAGCCGTTATAGAATGGAGTAGCACAGACACCCATTAACTGAAAAGTAAACACTTTAAAAAATCTGTTGGTAATTTGGGATTTGGCTATCCAAAATAGTTTCCGATTTCACACATCCACAGAATTTCAAGTTTCTTCCTCACGTCAGGTTATTTCACTTCATACTTCACTACATAATTTTATTGTCTCGGCGGCGAATATTCTTGATAATTATCTTTCGCTAGCAAACTAACAAACATCAGCAACAAAAACTAGGAATGCTCTCGTCTCCACATTTCGAATTATCTATATGCGATTAGAGAAGCCAGAGAGCATTGTGAAATGAGAGAGTCAGACGATTGTTTACAAACTCCCACCTTCGCAATCCAATAAGTGCCCGTGCTCTGATAGATTGTGAATATTCCCGTGACAGCGTGGGGAAAGCACTGGATGACGTCACACCAGCCCAGGACGAACATAAACTGAAATTGATTAATTTTTTATCGAAATATTGCAAAAATGTTTCTCCTATTTTTGGTCAATTCTTAAATAAAGTATATTACATTTGAGCAGCAAAATTTCCACTCTACTATCGATTTGCGTGAGTAGAAACGCAAATATGTTTCAGCGACAATACGAAATAAGTGAAAGATTGATAGAACTATTAGAACCAGGTTAACGTTTCTTTCAAAATAAAACAATACCTTATAAGAAGTCATTCTGATCAATTCCTTGTCCCTCCAAATCGCAACAAGAATAACAGAATAGGACACTGCACAGAGGACGGAGAGAATGATCATTGCGATGCCGATGATGAGGTCGGACTGAATGTTTAGCATAATTCAGTTTTATGATATTTCTTATGTTGTTTAGTTTTTACTGCTTGAATGAACAATAAAGGATTTCTGTACCAAAAGCATAAAAAATATCTCCAACTGAATATTTAGTGGTTATAAACCATTACAAAATAAACGATAGCTTGAAAATTACAAAAGCGGCCGCAAAAAGAACGACAAGTTGAGTCCTGCTTGACGAATCAAGATTTCTTTCTATTCAGGCACGCCATTCCACTCTCACCTGCGGCGTTCGACCATTATTCTCCGCCGGGTCGGCCATGACATTGAAAGTCGTATTAGCCACAGGGGGAGCTGACGTCATCTTCTATGAACTGAATTGTATTTTAAAAATGATGAACGCGCTGATCATTCCATAATAAATTCGAAATCAACAGTACTAATGCAAATAATACAAAAAAATTTAAGACAAACAAGTCTAGCACTGATGTAACGGCGGCCAGAACATAAAATGCATCGATCCGGCAACTTTTCAATTCCAACCTCGCTCCGCGAAATACCATTAGCAGAGCGACAAATAGGGTCGCAGCCTGTTCATTACTCACAATGTCTCGCTACTCTAGCAAGAGAGAGACTGCGCAAAAGGATGAGACGTGGACGCGTAATCCAAGTTAGCTATGAGCCGGTCCCGTGTGCATTTCTATAGCACCAAGCCGCGGATATCTTATATTTTAATGACATCAATTCGGTGGAAAATCTAGTGAGGAAGATCTTCGAAATAGGCTTTTTTTTAATCATTAGGATGCTCACAACTTTCAATCTCGATGATAATTCGGCATTCATTCAAGAACTCGTTTATGAAATATCGAGTATGAACAATCAACATAATTGGAACTGTGATAAATTACGGTACTATCCCGAAAGATTTGAATGCAAAACAATTAGCGTAAACAATAGTATATTATTGCTACTGTGATTAACAAGTAACAGATGTTATTCTTGTTATTGAGGTTCCGATGACTTTTGAACTATCGGCTTTTGCGAATGAGTTGGAGAACTTTTTCCGTGTTTCTTTTGTAGCTCGGACGATCTTCTCGCGCAGAGCACTGAAAATACTCCGTTGTGATTTTTTCATCAACAATTCCAAACCGGGAGTGGGACCCGACGCCCGGACTTCTGCTCTACAACTGAACAGCCTGAACACGTTTCCCATCCGATTTCTGGGTAGCGATTGCCATTATGGGTAAGCAATGGTAGTGCAATTATTAGTATTGCAAGAAGTATTACTTACACATTTCCAAATTGTAAGTAATACTTCACAACAGGGGTGCAAATTCGGTTTCGCAATTAATGAGACGGGCTGATTTTCGCTGATCTTTGTTTTGATTTTTTTTAAATTGCGAAACGCCTACGCTCACCTATTGACGATGAAGTAGATTATCGGGTACACGGCCGAGTTAAGTATCCACATCAAATTTAGCGCACAGGACGTCCACAAGGTATCCGGCAGAATTAGCTACAATGAAAAAATGATAATGATGCCGAGCACAGATGTGTGTGTCAGATCAGTTTACCTTTACAAGGAGGACTTTTTTAAAAATATTTATAAAATATTCGAATAGATCAAATTAACGCATGCGATCAAAAACTGTCGAGAAAGTCGAAATTTTGCCATGGCTGTACCTTGTAATTATGCCAGAGAATGTTCAATATCGAGCAGTACACAGTAATGGTTCCAGCCTGGATGAGAATCTTCACTTCAGTGTGGTAGTTTCGAGATGCAGCGAAGCGCTTGCGCTGAAATCTCATTTTTTCGAATTTTTTGCAATTACTCGAGCGAAATTAGATTCCAAACAACGAAGACGTGCAGATTTTATAAATTTCCGTGTAATACAATTTCAGCATACGACCGGAATTTTTTTTCGTGATTTAGTGCAAAATCGAACTCACTGTTCGCAAGAGCATGATGACGACGCCAATGTAGAAGACGCCAGACAGGATGAAGCCGCCCACCTTGAACGGCACCATTTTGATGATAAACTAAGGACACTGCGAAAATCATGCGTAAATCGTGCTTGACTCGAAGCAAAAGTGGCCGTGGCCGGTGACGCTCAAAATGATGCACCTGTATACTCATCGCCATCTTCTGCAGGTAGATCGACGCGGGAAGGGTGAAATCCCAGCGCCAACCGTACCTGGAGATGTTTTTTTTTCATATTCTTTAGCATTCGACACATACTGAAATTAGCAATCCGAAAAATAAACAGGTTTATTTTTTTCTTTTCGCGGTTCTCATCGCTAATAATAATTAAAAAAATGCATACCACTTTGGATCGTATATCAATGCAGCCCACGGCGTTAACAGGCCAACAAAGTAGATTGTAATTATACCAACGGCTACCCCGATCCAGACCTGGAATTTTTGGTTTTGTTATTTCTTTCATCTTTTTTTATTTGTCATGTAACAAAGTTTGGAAGTTAGGCAATCCATTGATAAACCGAGCTGCATTGCACGCTCGGTATCGGAATATGTAGCATCTCTCGCACCAGACGGATAGAGATGGAAAATAGCGGTCAAAAGTGAAAGAGACAGCTGGGAAAAGGAGAATAATAATGAATTTCCGATTCCGAATGGATATCCATGAAACCTAGAATCTCTACTTAGTATATAATACAAACATACCATCGTAGCCCTCGGAGAGAAAAAAGTTTGGTCCAGTTGAGGTAAGGCCAGTTGGACGAATCTGCGATTTATTTCGGTAGTGTTGATTGTGAGTGAATTCCCTAGCTGATGTGCGGTAGGTTACAGTTACGTTATATGGTGCTAAGAGTAGGAAAAATTTCATGATGGAGAGATTTATTATAAAATATTAAGTTGATTTTCGTACCATACCTGTTAATAGAGAGCATCACCGTTAGAACTGCGTAGCCGTTATAGAATGGAGAGGCGAGGACACCCATTAGCTGAAAAAAATTTAAACATAAAAATAATTCCTAATTTGTCGGATGCAGTTTGGAGCTTTTTTACCAACACCTGCGCTGAAAATTTATGTCGTTCCTGTCCAAAAATAGTATCTAAATTTCCACAGTCATTGAGTTTTCAATTTTCCTCCTCACATCAAAATTTCTCACTCCATTCTGATGTAATTCTGTCGGCGCGCCTCGGCGTAGAATATTCGTGTTAATTTGCTTTCGCTAGGGCAAGTAAGTGCACTCGCTCTGACTGCGAGATAGCAGCAAAGCAACAAACTTCGGTAACGAAACTTCGCAGCATTTCTCGATTTTTGGAGAAGCCTTTTCATTTACTTTCCTATCATTTTCCTTTCACCTCTCGACATTTGGAGCGATTGTTGCTTGGACCATACAGGAAAGAAGTTTCAATTTCATCGTTGCTACCTAATATGAGCCCGTGCTTTGAATGTACGAGAGCGAAAAATCAATAACAAAAAAGAACAATAACATCAACAAAACAGACAGACAAAAATAACAAAAACCAATAAAACCTCACCTTCGCGATCCAATACGTGCCCGTGCTCTGATAGATTGTGAATATTCCCGTGACAGCGTGGGGAAAGCATTGTATGACGTCACACCATCCGAGCACGAACATGAACTGAAAGAGGAATTTCGCACGGGAATACGAGTAAAAGTACAAAAATCGAATGCTAAAATTCCGCGAAAACTTGGTTTAATGATCTTTAATAAGTATGCTAGCGAGAAAAAAATTCGAGCGAAAAATAATCAAATTCAGGAGAGTTAAGCCCAGTCATTCTTCGCGACGCTAGTTTTGAAATATATTTTTTTTAAAACCTTGTAAGAAGTCATTCTAATCAGCTCGTTGTCCCTCCAAATCGCAACGAGGATAACAGAGTAGGCGACTGCACAATTAACGGAGACAATGATCATGGCTATACCGACGATCAAATCCGACTGAAATTTGTATACAATTAATATTTATTAATACATGTTTTCATTACTGTTTTCACTTTATTAGCAATATTTTTTGAAGTGTGGAATAATGATAACGTGGTCTAGTACAAAAAATATATCGAGATAATGATTTACAGCATGGAGTCTCCCAGCTTTTTTTTCTTTTCGCATTATGATTAATCATCTCATTGAAAATCCAACGCACGAAGGTGCACTGTCGAAACAGATAGAATTCCGACCTGCGGCGTTCGGCCATTATTTTCCGCAGGGTCCGCCATCGTTTTGAAGGTCGTTGAAACAATCTCAGATGCTGACGTCATCTAAACGCCTTGGAGAAAAAAAATTTAAAAAAGAAAGATACCATGAAAACTATTCGATTTACAGACAAATATGGAGCAAGGGCTAGTTCAGCACTGATGTAACGGTGGTCAAAGCATAAAATGCATCGATCCCACGGCTTTTCAACGGCGCCGCGAGATGTCATTAGAGCGGTACGGGCCACTATCTCTTCGTTGCACACACTATCTCGCTCTTCGGGCATGCAAGTGACTGTCCAAAAAGAAGAGACGGCGGCGTATAATCATAGTTAGTTATTAGGAGATCTTGTGTACTTTTTTCTAGCATCAAGGCGCGGTTCTCTAATACTTTAATGAAATCAAATCGGGGTCCCATGAAGAACCCTACATTTTGTTCTTATTCTTACTGTCCGTGTGGCAGTTTGGTGATTCTCAGCTATTCCGAGACAGTGAGCTGTTCTAACTCGTATTCTTAGACGAGAAGTTAGCGAGAAGATGGAGATTCGATGCCGCTTCGCTAGGAAAGAACTTCTGGACGTGCATCTCTACAGTCTAACAATAAGTACATATTTTCCATTGCCGATTGCAGGGTGCCTTCAAGAGTAGCTATCTTTTCGCAACCAATTCCAGGTATTGCTGTTCTCGGTATAATCTCATTTGCTCTCGCCCACTCGAAGCCGGGGGCTTTCACAAGTTACGTGCAGACGGGGTAATCGAATGGCATACTCGGCGCTCCTATTACAGCTGCACTCTGCAACCGAAATTGCTTTCCGTGGCCTTCTAAATTGACTAAATTTGCGTACAATTGACGTGCTGAAATGTCGGAATGATAGAAAGATACGGGGATCCGATGATTTATTGTCCATTCTCTATCCTCCAAAAAAATAACAACACGCATAGATACTACGTTTTTTAAATGGTCCGGACGTAACGTTTCATCGGGCATACCAGCCTTTCTTGAGGCTCTACATAAAATATTGTTGAAATGATGAAGAATCCGTCACTCCATTGCTCGCTTTATCTTACCAGTGAACGTGTCGAGAGACAACACGGAATGAAGAGAACAATTTGTGAATCTTCAACCTCAGAAAACATCGTGACTGTGAAACATCACCATCAACAGTTATCTGATCTCAACACCTTTTCGGTGACTCACTCACACATATGCATATCCGTTCCAAAACGAACGCAATATAGTTTGTCCCCGTACTTACTCACTCCCTATTTCGCCAGTGTTTGGCATTGAACTGAGTTGTTGTCGTGATAACATCGCGAAATTTCCTCTCCCTCATCTCACTCTCGCCCAACAACTGTCTGTCTCTCTCAATTGCACTCACTCTCTAGCTCTGCCTGCCTCTCCTCCTACTCGAGAAGAGAGAAAACGAGACAGCGCGGCGCGCGCGGAGGCGATTACTAATCAGTTCTCTCGCCGTGTTTCTCTTGAGTGTGAATGGTCACTAGGCGGTCAGAGATACGAGAGATAAGGCGAAAAGGAGGGAGTTAGACAAGAAAAGATACAGAGACCCATCAGTTCCTCACCACTCCTTTACTCGAAGATTCCACGCTTCTTAAACTTTCAATAGATCGATGAATTTTCAGTGTGCGCTCAGTGACGTTTCATTGTTTTCCCTATTCTATCTTGGCTCCATTCATCGTTTTTTTGCCTATTGAAATTGCGCGCAAAGTTGACTCGCTTACTTGCCATGCTCCACACTTGTCTAGACTACTGCCGGTGCATTCCAATTCGCGTATTTCCGCAATTTACTCGATTTCTCGAATGTGATGGTGAATGGCCTTTCCCCACACGCCTTTCAGATGACCGAACAACATGGTTTCCACATGGAAATAATCAAGGACCCGGAAAACGATATCAAAACCGAATTTACCATTCCCAATCGGTACACGGATCTGCAGTTTCTCAATGCAGGCTCGCAAGGAATCGTGGTGTAAGCATTTATCTCTTTTTTCATTCGAAATCACCCTTCACCATCACTGACAGTTATGTTGTAGTCTCGAGCAGAACACATTTCGACCTTGAGCTAGCACGCATCAATGCTCAACGCAGTGATGCAACTTTACTAACTTTACTTATTTTCGCAAACATTGATGCATTCCACTGAACAAATTTTGCAATAAGCAGATAAAAAGGTTGAATGGTAACATCTTAACATGGTGATTATTTCTAGTTCTGCCAATGACTCGGTTGGCCAAAGACGCGTGGCGATCAAGAAAATGCTCGAAATGTTCACGATGCCCATGTCAGCAGTTAGAGCATTCAGGGAATTCGTCCTGTTGTCGAAGGTCGCCCATCCAAATGTAAGTTCATTCATTGCCCTCATTTACTATTTGACTAGCCGATTCTGTCTGATCATTTCACAATACCGAAAGCACACGTTCATGTTTGAATTGGTTTGCAGTTTCAAAAACCTATCTACTTGACTTTTTGAACAATAAACACTCAGACATAGACACATTTATTCTTTGAGCTGTAATTGAATAGGCAATGGTTACAGTTTTTGTGAGAAAATGTATGAGCCAGTCAAACAAAATGGCTCACTGGTGTGTATGTTTATTAATGATAACAGTTGTTTTTCTGTTCAATAGACAAGTAACGCCTATGAGCAATGCGTCCGAACCAAATGGGCTATGCGAAATTTTTACAGTACATCACGATACATATTTGTAGATCATCCAAACCACCTCCGTATTCACTCCGCAACAAACCAAGAAAGACTTCAAGGATGTCTACATAGTCACCGAGTTGATGCAACACAATTTAAATGATGTACGAAATCTTAGATTTTTTTTCTGATAAAACGTCAAAATAAATCACTGAAAAATTGCAGGTCATCAACAAAATCAAACTGGACCATCGAACCCTGTCATTCTTCATCTACCAAATTCTCTGTGCGGTAAATCATCTGCATCGCGAGGGCATCATCCACAGGGTACGGTCTAGTATGCCCATGATTCTAAATCCGACAAAATCTTAGCTCATCGAAGGCGAAAATTATGATACCTTTAGGATATTATTATATTATTTTCCCACTCTATGCTGTCGTTATTTTTTCGATGATTGGTGATATTATTTGTTGATGAGAAAGTGATAATACAGGACCTCAAGCCGTCCAACATCGTTGTCAGCGGTGGCTGCGTAGTGAAAGTGCTGGATTTCGGCTTGGCCCGGCTGATCAGCCCGTCGGTAAGTCTGAAAATTTGTTTTGTCGTAGATAAAACGAAGTCTGTCAAGAATCTTGAAGGAAAATCTTGAAGCATGCAACTATTATACGATACCAGAAATTGAGAAAAACACCATGGCAGGGACATTGATAACATATTGTGTATTTTAGGTCGGCGATAGAATGACCGGCTACGTGGTGACACGGCACTACCGCGCACCGGAGGTTGTGCTGAGCCTACCGTACACAGAGAAGGGTAAGCTTGGGTAAACCCATAACGATTGGTTATTGGCTAAAAAATTGCGACTTTTTCTTTGTGAACACACAATGGCCACTTTGGCCACTTCACAATTAGAGTTCGAAATACGGGTAATCGTCTCTTCATTTCACACACTCTCTCGCCTCTCTGACCGGTGAGAGAGCACGTAAAATGAAGAGACGGCGACCCGTATTTCGAACTCTATTCATAATGGCGACAGTGTTTACTTTTGCAGTAGACGTATGGTCAATTGGCTGCATCTTTGCCGAACTCGTCAATCATAAAATTTTGTTTGAGGTAAGGTTTTAAAATATGAAATAAAAATAATTAACATGATGCCAGCAAGTTAGCGCATTTTAGGGCCGGGATAGAGTGCACCAATGGACTGAAATCACACGAATCATGGGAACTCCTTCGGAGCACTTCATTTCCCATCTACCGGAGCCCGTTGAGGCGTAAGCACTTTCAGTTTTCACTTTTCATGGATTTCTTATAGACTAATAATGGCAGACTAATATTTGAAAATAAAGAATGTCGGAATTTTTTTAGATTTCTTTCAGATACATCAGAACATTGCCAATTTCCACTCCAAAATCGATGGAGGAAATTCTTCCCGAAGAAAACTTTCTCAAGGATACGGAGCATGTGAATTCTAACTTGACAGGTTCGCCTATTATATTTATATTTATACTTTGTTGAATACTTCATTCTTGATCTTTATCGCATTCGCCTCCCCCCCCCCCTCAATTCATAAATTTCTCCTGGGTTTGTGCGGTATTCCAGTGGTATTTCCGCCTTTCCTTTTTCTACGCATCCTGCCTTGCGAAATATTGATGATAACTTGATTTCAGCCGCGCATGCTAGAAACTTTCTCGCAAAAATGGTCGCTATCGACCCAAATGAGCGCTACACGGTGGCACAGGCGCTCCAAGACCCGTACTTGAGAGCCTGGTGGAATAATGAGGAGGTCTGTTAGTTGCCATATACAAATTTTTTTTGTAAATTAAAATCCTGCTAATTATCGTGAGATTATTTTACATTCCACGCTTTTTTTTCCTAACCAGTCTATATCATTTGATGAGCAAATGAAATAGAAATAAATGGTAATAAATTGCGAACAATATTATTCAGGTGAACTCACCACTCTCTGGTGCGGAATACAATCGAGATTTTGATGATGTCGAATTCTCGCTGACTGAATTGAAATGTGAGTTTGTTGTTTTTGGAAAATAACAAGAACAGTATGCAGGTTACCATCAATTGCTAAATTGAATAACGATAGAAAATCCAGCAGGCAGTCAAAAAATCTGTGCTTTTGTAAAATAAATATTGTAATAAAAAATAATAATTTCAGCACGAATCTTCGATGAGGTGAAGAAAATCGAAAAACAGCACAACGTCCTCGGAGAGCTGAAGTAGCTGATTTATAAACGATCATCTCGTGTATATATTCGCATTATTATGCTCTCTATCCGATTGATAAAAGTTTATACGGTCAAAAACTAACATTAATTGAGATATTTCACCCATTTGCCTGAGTTCTTGAAGGTGCAGATAAATGAAATAAATTCCATACCAATAGCGTTTATTCAAACTACGGAAACATCAATCATAACGCTACCTTCACAGATTCAATGTTACATCAGGAATGATCGCATTCTGCACGCTGTTGCGCCAAAATCTGAACAATATTGCTCAATATTTTGGCAACTCCATACATAACTCGACATCACTTCATCAGATTAACCTTTACGTCCTTACGACAGCGTGGATTCCCAATCGCTGTATTTTCACAATGTCTGGATAGCTGCGCCTAACTGCGTTGATCTAACATCATCACCTAGAGATTGCCGAATTCAACGTCTTTCGAGCGACTATCCCACGGATTGAGATATGAGGCCGTTCGCCGTAGGTTCAACAAGGGTCTGGAACAGGTAAAAAATTAAAATCTCTGAAAAGTTGGCCCTAGGGGTTATTTTTGACCCTCTACACGCTGGCACACTCGATTTCGCAATATGTCCCCTTTTCGCTCCAGGGGGGTGCCCCCTCATTTTGCCCTAAAACGCGTTTTTCGAGTTTTTCTCGCCGGGAAGTGCCCCAAATGGCACGAAATCTCGCGTTTCATAACAGAATTTTGTGCTCTATCTCGTGGTTATATTGAATTGTCATGATTCTTTTTCGTTTTCGAGAAAAAGCCGGTTTTTGACCCAATGCGCATCCCCGGTTTTTGCTTCACCAGTTGAAAGAGCATGTTCCCCCGATCATTTTGGTATATTGGACTTGGGGTTTGACCTTACATTTTGGTGTTTTGGGGGGTGGAGCGTATGTGGGACACAAAAAAAAGTTCGCGAATACCCCCGTGTTAGTGCTCATTTTGTAGAGCACGCTGAATTTATCATTTTTTGTGTTGGACTTTTCCATTAAAACGTTTCCTTAAGAATCTACAATCGCTTAAACTGGCCGTTTTCGCGAGATGTCCAGTAATCACTTTTCCGATAGCTGTAATTTCTTAATGAAACGTTTTCATGGAAAAGTCCAACACAAAAAATCATAAATTCAACGTGCTCTACAAAATGAGCACCAACACGGGGGTATTCGCGAACATTTTTTTGTGTCCCACATACGCTCCACCCCCCAAAACACCAAAATGTAAGGTCAAACCCCAAGTCCAATATACCAAAATGATCGGGGGAACATGCTCTTTCAACTGGTGAAGCAAAAACCGTGGATGCGCATTGGGTCAAAAACCGGCTTTTTCTCGAAAACGAAAAAGAATCATGACAATTCAATATAACCACGAGATAGAGCACAAAATTCTGTTATGAAACGCGAGATTTCGTGCCATTTGGGGCACTTCCCGGCGAGAAAAACTCGAAAAACGCGTTTTAGGGCAAAATGAGGGGGCACCCCCCTGGAGCGAAAAGGGGACATATTGCGAAATCGAGTGTGCCAGCGTGTAGAGGGTCAAAAATAACCCCTAGGGCCAACTTTTCAGAGATTTTAATTTTTTACCTGTTCCAGACCCCTTGGGAGGCTTGTTGAATCTTAGGCGAACGGCCTCATATATTTAGAAATCTATGTATGTCGAAATTTGAACATGCTAACTTTATTGCCGCCCCAATCACTCCTTCTTTGGCCAAGGTTTGGCATTGAACTGAGTTGCGATAGCATCGTTAAACTTCCCTCTTCTCGCTGTTACCCAACAGCTTCCTCTCTCCACGGCCCACACTCTCTCGCTCGGCGCGAGCTGGGCGATCACTAAGCAGTTTCCTCGCTCGGGATCTCTTCTTTCACGTACTCTCTAGGCGGGCAGAGAGGAGAGAGAAAGGGTGAAATTTAGAGAATAAGACGGGAAGGGACGTAAAGATTCATCGTTTCCTCAACACTCCCTTACTCGGCGGTTCCACGCTTCCAAAACTTTCAATAGATCGAAGAATTTCCAGTTCGCAGTTTCCTACAATCGCATTGCTCACTATAATTTATTTTTGGCCAAGCAACAGCGGTGCAATCCAACTACCGCAATTTCAACATTACTTAATTTCTCCTGTTTGTCGCACGGCGAATCGTATTTTCTCTCGATATTTACCAGTCAAAAAGATTCAGATGACCCAACGGCGTGGATTCCACACGGAAATAATCACGGATCCAGAAAATGGCATCAATACCGAATTCACCATCCCCGATCGGTACACAAACCTGCAGTTTATCAATTTCGGTTCCCAGGGAGTCGTCGTGTGAGTATTTCTATCTATCTAGAGTCTAGATTCTAGACACAAATTCTCAACGCAGCGATGCATCGAATGCAATTGTTTCAATTGATTCAATTTTGCAATATCCAGCATCGTGAGAATATTTTCCATTCCCTTCGTAGCTGACCTTTGACAAACGTTCGAGGGGCGGAGTTAGGGAAGAGGCCGGGAGGAGGCGGTAGATAAAAGTGTCCTCCTCCGCTCTTCCTTCCCCGTTCCTCTCTCCCAGACAATCGATAGCTCGCTAATCAACACATCGCATGATAATGATTGTTATTTAATGATTATTATTTTTGTTATTTTTTCAGATCCGCGGATGACTTGGTTGACCGGAGGCGCGTAGCGATTAAAAAAATGCTCGGATCATTTGCCCTTCCAGCGTCGGCAGTGAGAACATTGCGAGAGTTCGTACTATTATCGTCGGTGACACATCCGAATGTAAGTAAAAAAGGTAAAAAGGTGTATCCACGTCAAGCGATTTTACAGTCATAGGACTACGCTTGGTGGGACCCGCTGTTAAGGCCAGCTGTTAGACGGACTGCATACCCAGCTGTCCAATGCTTTCTAGGGTAGATTACTGCTGCTTCCCCCGTTTTTTTGTTTTTTTAAACAATTTCACCATTTAACCTTCGATACTATCAATGAATCGAAAAGCGAGCGAAATTTTAATGAGACTACCTTTCCTTATTTTTTCGCCAATCTCCATTTTGGCAAACAGAGAATCGCTGTCGGTATTCTGCATTCTTTGTGGGTTATTGTGTGCGGAAAAGATTTTTCTTACTTGTTCTCACAATGCGTTTTCGTGCAATAACGGCTGTTTTCACGGCTTTCTAACGAAGTTGTAAAAGTGAGGGAATACGGTCGTATAAAGTTGTACACGAGGTGCCAGCTCGCACGCTTCGGTAATATTTCATTACAGATCATCCAAACCTACTCTGTATTCACTCCTCAGGAGAGCAAGAGTGACTTCAAGGACGTATACATAGTCATGGAGTTAATGCAACATAGTCTAGAAAATGTAAGAACAAACAAATTCATAATGTATGAGCGATGCAAGAGTGTTCGCATTTAGGACGAATATAGTTCTCACACGTCTAGAAATCTACTCATTGGAATGCACAGACTCGTATTTTTTTCATTTCAGATCATAAATAAAATCCACAAGAACCATCAGACATTGTCGTTCTTCATCTACCAAATTCTGTGTGCGGTCAACCATCTTCATCGTGAGGGCATCATTCACAGGGTACTCTCGTTGTTTCTGTTGTTTTTGAAATTCGCAACCCATCTGAAAAAACAAAAGTGCTGGTTAGCGAGCTATTGATAGCTCACTCCCATCACTCCTGCGTTAACGGGAAGTTACGTGTGAAAGGAAAGCATTCTCGAGATAAGATTCAAAACAGTTTTTTTGGGGCGAGGTGATAGTCGTAAAAATAATGTTTCCAGGACCTTAAGCCGTCTAACATCGTCGCCAATGATGGCGCCGTTGTGAAAGTACTGGACTTCGGGCTTGCCCGACTAATCAGCCAGGCGGTAAGTATGTCCTTTTTTTATCACGCATACCGCAAAATGATATCATGTGTTTTGCGTTCAATTCATTACAACACGATGTGATGTCAAAACTTGAATATGTGCACTGTCGTAAACAAACCGAATGCAGTCAAGAACATTAGATAATGGCACATTCAAATCATAATTCATTGTGCTTTGATAGTATGGTCAATCTAACATTAGGTCTGCTCTCCTGAGACCTAATGTTAGATTGACCATAATATCGAACAGTTGGCTCACCAAGCGTTGTCTTACGACTGTAAAATCGCTTGACATCCACACATCCACACACCTTTACCTTTATCTTTTAACATTAAGCGATATTGTGTATTTTAGGTCGGGGACAGCATGACCGCACACGTCGTTACTCTACACTACCGAGCACCAGAGGTTGTGCTGGGCCTGCCGTACACAGAGAAGAGTAAGCTTCGGTATATAATGAATATAGTCATCACAATTGAATTTATCGAGCACTTGCAGAATGGCAGAAAACAATACCGATATCTTGCATAATATTTTTTATTAGCAACAACAATATCTGGCTATTTTTGCTTTTCATTGATATCTTTTTGTTTCACATTCGCAAAACCGTACGCAACATGTTTGCATTTGTTTACAGTTTCGTGACCTGTCTGTGTGAGTTTAGGTTTGAGAACAGAACACATAACATCATTATAAAGTATATTTTTGCAGTAGATGTGTGGTCGATTGGCTGCATCTTTGCCGAACTCGTCAATCATAAAATTTTGTTCAAGGTACGGCTTCAAAATATAAAATTAAAATATATATATATATTGCCAACAAGTGAACGCAGTTTAGGGGCGGGATAATACTCATCAGTGGACTGAGATAACGAGAATCATGGGAACTCCTTCGGACCATTTCCTTTCTAAACTACCGAAGCCGGTTGTAGCGTAAGAATTTTCTATCACTTTTACAAGTATTTCCAATATTTACATAATAATTGGAAATAAATGTCGTTTTCAAAAAAAAACAAAAATATATATTTTATCGTTCAGATACATCAGAACACTGCCGGTATTCACTCCAAAATCGATGGAGGAAATTCTCCCCGATGAGAACTTTCTCAAGGATACGGAACACCTTGGCTCAAACTTGACCGGTTCGAATATTTTTCATTCCCGTATAAAATTAACAATAACTGACTTTCAGCCGCGCACGCTCGAAGCTTTCTGGCTAAAATGGTGGCGATTGACCCGAACGAGCGATACTCGGTGGCACAAGCACTTCAAGATCCCTACTTCAAAGCATGGCGGGAGAACGAAGAGGTTTGCTTCCTAATTATATTCTTGGTATGAGAAATTTTCAACTATTGGATTTGCGACGAGTATTTATTCATTCGCCTACTTTGAAATATTGATTTTTTGCATTACTTTGGTCACATGTTTTTTTCGAACTAAAAATAAAATTGCTCTAAAGTAATGGAATTTAATATAAAATTTCACTTGCAATTCAGGTTAACGCCCCTCTTTCGGGTGCAGTATATGATCGCGATTTGGACGACGTGGAAATATCGTTGGCCGAGTTGAAATGTGAGTGGAATCGCATTACGAAACCTTTCGTCACTACTATTGAAGAATAATAGACAAAATTATACTATAATGAATGATTTTAGCCCTAATCTTCGATGAGGTGAAGCGAATTGAAAACCGGCACAACGTCCTCTGAGAGCATAATTAGCTGATTCAGAAACGATCATTTCACGTAGATATTCATATTATTATGTTCTTTATTCAACTTGATAAAAATGTACAAGGTTGAAAATGGCATTAATTGAGATATTTCGAGCAGTCGTCCGAGTTCTTGGTTGTACGAATGAAGGGGCAGTTCTATAATTAATTAGTTTTAGTTGATAAAAACTTCACAAAAATGAGGTACTTTCGCGCAAGCAAACAAATTCATGCAACCAATAATAGAAGTGAGAACCTTATCTGGGCACAATAGCGGCAGTCCAGGCTCGTCATTGTCCGTGAGATTGGCAGTTGTCTTTCCTGCAAAGTGCTGATTTTTTTTTTGAAAGGATTATAATGCGTTTGAAATGCCCAGCAAAAGGAAATGTTTTTGTTAGCGAGCTATCGCTTGTCTGGGAGAGGGGAAAAGGGGTGGAGGCAAGATAGATCACTGTCCTCCTCGCGCCTGCCTTTTTCTTTCTCCACCTCATTGAACGTGCGTCAAAGGTACGAATGGAATGGAAAAAAATTTCATAATTCAGTACCAGATCCGGTGTTTCGATTGCCTCGGATAATACAAAAACCGGCTCACCTCCCACCGGTTGCACCATATTATTCCACAGGTTCTTGCCCATTACTGCGTGGCCGTAAGCCGCGAAGTGGAAGCAGTCAGGCGCCCAGAAGTCCATGTTCGGAGTGCCGTCGGGCTGAATTAGTCTTTGATGTTCTTTGAGTTAGAACGCTAAAATGAGCACCATTCTCTCCAATTTGATCATTATATTCTATTTTCAATGGTTCAGTTGGTTAGACTGAGAATAGATAGAACTGTGAATGAATTACGTTTCTCGATAGATCTTCCAAGTTCTCCAGATATGGCTCGATGATCATCGTGAAATCCTCGGAGGTGTCGAATTCGCCGGAATCCTGGAGCTCCTGCATCTTGCTCTGAAAATATTGTGTTTCATTGGTGCTCTGAACAGCTAAATAAAGGTTTTGAATGTGATTCGACTGGAGCATCAATATTTCAATGATCTAGTGCAATTAATATGCTTACCATGTAATCATGACAGATTCCACTCAACGTCGCATCCGAAATCGTCGTGTTTTGTTCGCATTTGCACTCAAATCTGAACAAAAACATGGTAAAAATGAAAATATTTTCCATTTTTCCCAAATCCAAAATTTGACATAAAACTCACGTATGTATCTCCTTGCAAACTTCTTTCGCGTTGTCGATTTTGGTCCTCAGAAGCAGGACGTCAATCATACCGGTGAGAACGACGATTGTTCTGAAAATCAATCCATTGATAAGATTTCGAAAATAATGCTCCTTTCAGAATAGGGCTGAAGGGACGAAGAATCTGCCCTTTCATTACGCTTGTTCTCAATCTTGAAGGCGAATCGTCATAATGAAATACAGAGATGATCTCACTTGGGCATGTTCTCCTTCAGAAACTGGATGCCCTTACGGATGTTGTCACGATAGTGATCGCCGTCCGCGCTCTGATTTTGAAATTTTAATTAATTAGTGTTAAATTTAAATGAATTAATTTATAATTACCGCACGCCACTAAAATTGCACGATACAGTAATTAGTAGTATTCAAAATTAGCATACATCGCCCCTGCTGCACCATCCGCACACGTCATTGCCTCCAATGAAGATGTGCACGAGCTTCCACTGGTTCATGAAGTCGATCTGTAAGAGGTGATTTTTAAAATTCTTTTTGAAAACATTTCAGATAGCATTCTGAATATATCATATAATAATTGAAAATATATAAGAGGGATTGCAAAAATATTGCCACTACTGGTTGAAAAGAATTTCGAACTTGCACCTAATGCAACGCGGAACAAATTTTACAGTGCAATTATTCATACTTCATAAGGGGGGATAAAACTAAAAGTGCAAAAGTGCCAAGCTTACTTCCGGATGCTCCTTCATCCTTCTTACGAGGTCATTCGCTTGCTCGTACATCTTGCTCGAGTGGGCGCCGGGAACGCCCGCGTTGAGCCGGGCTGTCTGCAGTTTTAATTTATTTAGATTTCATTTTATTTCCCTCTAAAAAACAAAAATTATCATTATCTTTTTTGTTTCAGTAATCGCTCTGCAAAAAATGAGCAAGTTGAATACCTCCCAAACATTCGCCGACCCCGTTCGAATGGAATACCCGAACAGATTCGGGTTGAACTTCTTGAGAATATCTGCAAATTTCCAAATTTTTTTAAAGTTAGAGTTAAAACTCACTAGCAATCGTAATGTGCTCATCGAGTGTCTTATCGCCTCCGTTGGCCCAATTTAACCCTGAAAATACATTATTTGCAATCAATTACTTCATTAGTAATCGTAGTACGCTGATCATGAAATGTCATTCAGCACTCGAACAATTTCTGTCTTGATTGTTCGTATTCGAACCTCGAAACTGTATTGCAATCGCCAGCACATCTTCTCCCTCGGCACCCGCGCCGTTTCCAGCCTAAATTGAGTCGTTTTTGCTATATTTTTATATGTCACTCCCAAATTACATGGTTTTTTGTTGTCAACTAGCAAAGACAACATTCCATGCACACCCTGTCATGCCCATGATCTCGGCTCGTAGGGCCTTTATCATTTTAATTGCAAAGCAACGCGTCAAATACATGCTTGTTTGCTTCGTTTTGCGCTTATCAGCCAATGATCACGCTACGGAGTACAATGCAAGCTGACAGGATGCGTCAGAGCTAAAAATAAACATTAATAATAATAAAATATAATATTATTAAAATGATAATACCGTCAGTGAATCGCCCATCGCTGCAATGATGTCAATATCTGCCGGTCGCAGAGCGTGAACTGATTGGGGAACGGTCTCGGACCTGAAGATATTCCATATTTTTGTCAACATTCAAAGATTCACACATTTTGAGCTGAATTTGAATGAAAAGTTGGGAATATGGTTGAAATCGGACCTTTTCATCAGTTCCGCATCACATGACCATCCCGGCATTCCCATTTCTCGGTAGGATAGCACTACAGTGAAGAAACATACCGAAAATACTGAAAATGAATAATTTACTTGCGTCGCAAAAATACAGAAAAGAATTACCACTACAAATTTTTTTCAAAGGACCTCAAACAATAATATTAGAAATACTCACAGTGTCTCATTGTGAAGCGCTGCGGCCTGATGAATTTCCCTTGAGCAACTGGATGATTTCTTGCTCTGTTTTTATCAAGAACCTTCTCGATCGTAAACCAAACTGTCGCATGACTGTGTATTATTGGATCTTTTGCACATTTCATTCACTATTTCTCAGTTTTATTGTCGGCTGCAATGCAATAAACTTTCTGATGAAATCATTTATTCAAATTTGTACACGATGCTAATTGTACAGTATAAATTCTTCGTGAACAAGGAAAATAGAAGACATCGAATAATTATTTGTTGTACTTCGAGCAGTCCTCTGAGTTCTTGGTTGTACGGATGAAGGGGCAGGCCTGAAGTTATTCGTTATTCGAAATTCATGATTTATTAAAATGTTTTTGTTGTTTCAGATGGTTTTAAATCAAATTTATTGTGAAAATTCTCTATAAAGATATGAAAGAGCAGTATTCACCAATCGTGATAATTTTGAGTTGGTGTGACATAAATTTTTTAAAAAAACCTATTATGAACGAACCTTATCCGGGCACAGCAGCGGTAGAGAGGAAGGCGTGTCATTGTCAGTGAGATTCGCGGGCATTTGTGCTGCAATTTTTGCATCAATTAATTACTATCCGACTTTTTTCAAGGGCCAGAACCGGATTTTAGGTCGATCCGGATCAACTGAAAGCCGGCTCACCTCCGACCGGCTGCATCATGTTATTCCACAGATTCTTCGCACACACTGCATGGCCGAAAGCGCGGAAGTGGAAGCAATCGGGAGCGAAGAAGTCCATGTTGACGGTGCCGTCGGGCTGAAATATAATTTTTCGATTCGTTAGACCACCAAGATTGCAACTTTACAACTTAGCTATTTTTCGCTCTCTTTCCATTTTTAGATAAAAAAAGAGCATCAAACGCTCTGTGATTCGTTTTTTCGAATCTTTTTTTGATAACATTGACGGTAGGCAGAATTAGCAGCGAGATTGTCCGTTCTAGAACATTCCGTTGCTAAAATTATTTAGAGTCTTACATTTCTGCTGATGTCATCGATTCCCGAAAGATACGGTTCAATGATCAGCGTGAAGTCATCAGTGGTGTCGAACTCTCCGGAATCCTGCATCTCCTGCATCTTGACCTGAAAATATCTAATTTTTCATTTAAAACATCGATTTGGAGTTTTTCCTGTGCAGAAATAAACGCGGAATGAGAGAGAAATTCTAAAAATTTACCATGTAATCGTGGCAGATATCACTAAGAGCCTGGTCCGTAACAGTGGCGTTCTGCTCGCACTTGCACTCGAAACTGCAATTGTATTATTATTTAAATATTTTTATAATTTCGAAAATAAGTACCGAAATAGTGTAAAACAGAAAACTCACGTATGAATCTCCTTGCAGATCAAATGAGCATTGTCGATTCTTCTCAGAAGCGCCAGATCGATCATGCCGGTGAGCACGACAATGGTTCTGGAATTATTATTGTTTAATTAATTAAATTTAATTAATTAATTTATAAACCTGGGCGAGTTCTCCTTGAGGTACTGCACGGCGCGACGGATGTTGTCGCGGTAGTGGTCGCCGTCGGCGGACTGAAGTGAGTTTATTTTGCATTGAATAACTAATTATTTGTAAGTGATCGAAAACGGATACGTATCAATAAAAGACATGGTCCAGTGCTCACGTACTAACTATGAAACTCATCCGAAACATAAACAAGGGATTCGACGAAAAATTGTATAGGAATAACTCACGTTGTCTCCTCTGTAGCACCAACCGCAGATGTCATTTCCTCCGATGAAGATGTGCACGAGCTTCCAGTGGTTCACGAAATCGATCTATAAATATTTTCCAATTATGTTTATCTTGAAAAATAAGTTTCAGAAGAACAAAAAATGGCAAAAAAAAAGAACCTCGGGATGCTCCTTCATCCTTCTGACAGTGTCCTGTGCCTGCTCGAGCATACCACCAGAATGGGCGCCAGGAATACCAGCATTGAGATGAGCGGTCTGGAAATTTCATTCTGAGATATGTAAATATGTTTAGTTTAGCCAGAATTTAGAAGGTATTCGTAAATTGAACGGTCGAAACATAAATTTAGATTGTACCTCCCACACATTAGCCGATCCAGTGCGAATCGAATACCCGAAGATGTCGGGATTGTACTTCTTCAGAATGTCTACAATAATTTGATTTATTTATTTTTGTTATTTTATTAATCTCACTAGTGAGGGTGATGTGCTCATCAAGCGATTTGTCTCCGCCGGAAGCCCAGTGGAGTCCTAAAAATGGATTTAAATAGTTTTCTGGCAGAACTCATGATGAATTTTGAAGAATGCGTAATTGATCGTTGAAGTATGAAATGGGCAAACCTCTGAACTGAATGGCGATAGCCAGAGCATCTTCGCCCTCGGCTCCGGCACCGTTTGCAGCCTATAATATTTATTATTCAATTATATTTTTAATATCATGTATTTGTGATATTCCATAGTTTCCCTCGCTCCATTTGATACTGATCACACCCACAAGAGCTCTTATCATTCCAAATTTTATTGCAGAGCCCATGCGTGTTTGTGCGCATCGTTTTGGGCTTATCACTAGGGCTTTATCTTTCGTCTCTTCTTTCATCGTTCTCTATCACCAAGCAAAGTGATGGGAGAGCATGAGAAATGATGAGGCGCTTTCTACATTCTATCAGCGCTGATAGCCGTCAACTAGCGAGCTATGGAATTGCACACAAACGCTCACGTGGCAGCGTTTTATGAGCACTAACCCTATTTCACATAAAATAATAGTTTGATCAGTTTCATATTCGAAGATGGTATTGACATAAATAATTTTAATTGTATTTAAAAATACAATTAAAAATATACCGTCAATGAATCGCCCAGCGATGCGATGATATCAATGTCGGCCGGTCGCAGCGAGTGCACATTGATGGGAACTGTCTTCGATCTGAATACATCGCGTTGATTTATTTATTTTCGGTTATCTATATCTCATAAAATCCACCTTTTCATCAAGTCAGCATCGCACGAATATCCCGGCGCGCCGAGTTCGCGATACGACAGAACGACCGTCGCAAAGAAGCATAACGACAGGACTGTAAAAAATACTTTTAAGGCGAATATTTTTGTTTAAAATGTCATTATCACCACACATATTGAAGATTTGCTTAGACAAATAAAACTGAGAAACTCACGGTACTTCATTGTGTAGCGCTGCGGGCCGATGACTCTTATCACGACGTGGTTGCTTTTATACGATAATCAAGAACCGTCACGCAGTCGTAAAGGAAACTATCGCGTGATTGGAGCTTGCTCGATTATTCGTTAGAGACGAGGGTCGCATTCGGGGTCACCCTCTCATCATACCGAAAACTGTCTCGCCCGGGCGAGAAGTGAGATTATGTGATGAAGAACAAGAGCGAATCCAGGGGATTAAACTGCATTTGTATCGACTTTGAAGCAAATTTTCATGATAGTGCTCACTGTGCTGGTTAGACAGTCGAAACAACACACAACCAGCTGAGTCATTTATTGTCAAGCTCTTTTGGTCTTGTTCCTGTGGCAAACTAGAGAGACTGATGTGTATTTGTTGTTTGAATCTTCCTCGTAAGGTATTGAGAGTTGCTTTCATTCGTAGTGTATCGAAGTAGCGCACACAATAAACAGCGGATTTCGACATACCTCTATGTATGCCATACACAGATAAATTATTTTATTCAATAACGTCAGTGAGAAATTTACACTTTCAAAATTCAAAGGCATAATTTAGTTGTTGTACTTCGAGCAGTCGACCGAGTTCTTGGTTGTTCGGATGAATGGACAAGCCTGAAATGTTTATATTTTTTTAGCCTTTTCGAATTATGGCTTGAAAGGATCAGTTAAATTTTTGTTATCTCCTTTTATGCGGCAGGCTGTTTAATCAGAAATATTTGCACACGGACCTTATCCGGGCACAACAGCGGCAGCGAAGAAGGCGTATCGTTGTCAGTGAGATTCGCCGGCATTTGAGCTGCAATTATCGTAACACGTACTCAGATTTATCCGTTTTCAGAGTTCTCTGCAGAATATTTTTTTCTAAATCTCAAGTATCGTGAGATTTTTTTTCCATTCCATACGTAGCTGACTTTTGACTACCGTTCGAGGGGCGGTGTTAGGGAAGAGGCCGGGAGGAGGCGAGTGATCTACCTGCTCTCCCCCATCCTTCCTTCCCTTTTCCTCTCTCCCTAGCTCGCTAACCAGCACATCTCATTTGCTTAGCATTTCAAACGCACGATAAGTAGAATTTTGAAAAATGGTAAACTATTTTGTGAAAAGCTCACCTCCAACAGGCTGCATCATGTTGTTCCAGAGGTTCTTGGCACAGAGGGCGTGTCCGAAAGCGCGGAAGTGGAAGCAATCGGGAGCAAAGAAGTCCATGTTTACTGTACCGTCGGGCTAAATTATGACTGTGTATGATTAACATTTGATAATTCTTTTCACAAATTTTTGCCAGAAGGGTAAAAGTATTGTCCGATTCTAATATTCTCACATTTCTGCTGATATCATCCATTGTTGACAGATACGGTTCGATGATCAGCGTGAAATCATCAGTGGTGTCGAACTCGCCCGAATCTTGCATCTCTTGCATTCTGTCCTGAAATATTTAATATAAAAATATAAAAAAATATGAAAAGAAAAATTTGGAAATAAATATAAAAAATATAAAAAAATATTTTTAAAAAATAAATAGAAATAAGGCAATTTTAGTCATAATGTTGCTGTTCAGCGCTCTAATTGAAAAACTTGACTGAACAAATCAGATGAATAATTTACCGTGTTGTAGTTAGAAAATAAACTCAATTACCATGTAATCGTGGCAGATTCCACTCAAAGCTGCATCTGTAATAGTCGAGTTCTGCTCGCATTTGCACTCGGAGCTGAAAACAAATTTGTTTCGCTGAACCATATTTTCAGTCGCACAATAATTCCACTCGTATATATCTCCTGGAAAACCAGGTGCGCCAGAAAATAAAATTTCGGTTTAATCTATAAAAATTTTGGAATTTTTGTATAGATAAGACCAAATGCGTTGATTTTTGGCACTGTAATTAGTGAGGCATAGCCGGTAGACGCCCGAATTACAAATCTCACATGTGAATCTCCTTGCAGAGAAGATGGGCGTTGTCGATTCTTCTCAGCATCGCAATATCGATCATTCCAGTGAGAACGACGATGGTCCTATAATTAAAAATATAAATACATTTATAATACAATTTTAATTATGAAAATATAATTACAATAAGTAATATACCTAGGCGAGTTCTCCTTCAGGTACTGTATGGCCTTGCGAATGTTGTCACGATAGTCGTCGGCACTCTGAACGTTCAAATAAACACTGCCAACATTGGAAAAACACTAAATTTCCCCAGTAAACTCTCCAGGTCCCCATTTGCCATGGAAAAAAATATAAACTGCAAAGGTGCTGTCAATGGTAAAACACTAAAATTCCTCCAGTTAATTCCCATTAGTCAACGTGGACGTAATCCAAGTTGAAACACGTACCAGTGTATTCCTGAAGCACCATGCGCAGATGTCATTTCCGCCAATGAAGATGTGCACGAGTTTCCAGTGGTTTTCGTAGTCGATCTGATTTTTTTCCTGATTATATTCTACACCGATCGTCGGCTATCTTTGTATTAGGATGATCATTTTCTGGGAGCAAAACACGATTCGAAATGAACCTCCGGATGCTCCCTCATCCTCCTCACGATGTCCTGTGCCTGATCGAACATGTCTGCAGCATAGGCTCCAGGAATACCCGCGTTGAGGTGGGCGGTCTGGAAAGTCGTAGAAGTTTACCCATTCAGAATAAAAAGAACTGAAAAAAATACTTCGAAAGTCTATGGAGAAATACACATAAGTTTTGCTTTGCAATTCAAAAACGAACGATAAAGTGGAACAATACTATCGCTTGAGAATTACCTCCCACACATTAGCCGAACCGGTCCGAATCGAGTACCCGAAGACGTTGGGATTGAACTTCTTGAGAATATCTAAAATATTTTCATTGAACTTTGACAATTTAAAATATTCTTTAATTTTAACTTACTAGAGATTGTAATATGCTCATCCAGCGATTTGTCGCCGCCCGATGCCCAATGGAGACCTAAAATGTAATCGTGGAATTGCCTGACATGTTTTCCAGGGGTTTTGATTAGCCAAAAGAACCCCAAACCTTGTTTTGCGTAAGAAATTTCAAAATGAAATTATCATAAATCAGTTATCAGCAAGATATAACCTCTGAACTGAATCGCAATAGCCAACGCATCTTCTCCCTCGGCACCGGCACCGTTCGCAGCCTTAGAATATTTAAATAATTTAACTTATTATATAATTTTACCCTTTAAAATATATTTTTACTTTTGATCTTACGTACTTTTCTTAATTTTTTTCGCTGTGTTTCCCTCTATGCATTTTTTCTCCTTGTTATTATCACATCACTCGTTCAGAAACGCAGATGACTCCACGAAGAGCTCATCTCACTCCAAATCTTTATTGCAGAGGCCATGCGTGTTTGCGCGCCACGTTTAGAGCTTATCAGTCAGCAGTCATTGCGATCACACAATCAAAGAACAAGAACGTTTCGGAAAAGTATATTGTTCCAAGGGTACGAATTTTCAGGATTAGTGTGAGCCGATCGTTAAACTATCAACAAAGGATGGATGTTTCCTTGATGAAATGCATAATCAATAACGAATTACCGTTAGCGAATCTCCCAGAGATGCGATTATATCGATGTCTGCCGGTCGCAGAGAATGCACATTATTCGGGACGGTCTTCGATCTGAGTGAATCGCTATTTTTGCCAAATCAATAATTCGAACTTCGAAGCCCATTTTACTTTTTTTGTCTTGTGATGTACAGAGTTTTCAAACGAACATTTGAGAAGTTCAAAGCGCTGTTCCTTGATGCTATTTCGATTGTGAGATGTTATTTCGATTTTAGATATAGATTTTTTCTTTTTAAAGATGCAAAAATAAAATGCTAAAACCTCTTCATCAAGTCCGCATCACACGACCATCCCGGCGCTCCGAGTTCTCGATATGAGAGCACAACCGTAGCAAAGAAGCATAGCGATAGTAAAACTGTAAATATTATTGAAAACGGTAAAGACAAAGTGATCCCGTTAATCTAGGTTAATTATTGGATAAATGCTGAATCAAGTTGCAAAATTTTTCGGTTCTTTCCCTATACTTCTCTGTTGTGGACATCACAAGAAACTTTAAAAGCAATCTCAAATTCTGAACGTATTTACAGAAAATTAACAACACAGTACTACTCACGGTATTTCATTCTGTGACGCAGCGGGCTGACCAAGCGTCTCTTATCACAAAGTGATTGCTTTTATGCGATAATCAAGAACCGTCACACAAACGTGAACGAAATGATCGCGTGATTAGCGGTCTCTCCATTTCACGCATACTCTCTTGCCCGATAAAAAAAAGAAAGAGATGATCTTCCTCTTCTGTAAAAGACATCACAAATGTCTGGCTATTCCCAGCCACATGCCCGAGAGAAACTATTTGATTATTCAATCGTTATCAGGTTCTGTTAATAAAAGTTTATCGACGAAACCAAATACAATATAAAATTTGTAATGGAAATAGGATATCTGGCAAAAATAACATAAATTAAGTAGATGTTGTGTAGGTTGGGCAATAATGAGTCATAAACAAAAAACGAATACACCAATTAATTTCCATTGAGCAACTTTCGAAAATTGGTTATTCGGTGACGCAGGCAGAAGATGGTTCTGAAAAAAATGAATATTAGAAAAAAAATGAAAAAAATAAAATGAATATATAAAAGCTAAAAAAATATCGTGCCTTTTCGCAATCTCATGTATTTCAGGAGGCTTGAGTCCAAGGCGATTCGAGTATCACGAAAAATGTCTGTGGCTGGTACGGAGCGAGTCTGAGTGACTTCAGTGACATCAGTGACTGGAGTGGCTGGCCTCTCCTCCGGCTGTTTCTCTGAAGCAAATTTATCAACTGAAATTGTGAATCGGGATTTCTGAAACATAAATTTTTATTTTTAACATTAGAGAAATATTAATATGCTCACTTGAGTGCATGATGACCCTGTGACTTTGCAAATGTTGATTCGTCGTATACCTATTCTCACAAGCATCGCACTTGAATGGTTTTCGGATTTCCAGTGAAGCTGCAAAATATTATATCATATTCACCATTTTTTTGTGTACATTGGAAACGTTTTAAAATATATACTGATATAAATCCATACATGAATGACTTCTACTGTGCCTTGTACACTGATGTCTCGACTGAAATCTTTTTCCGCAAGTCTCACATGCGAATGGACGCGGAATGTCCTCGGGCGCTGCAAAATTCAATTTTTTCAATTTTTTAAAAATTATAGCTATTCTTGCATTCTTATTTCTTTTAAACTAATATTTACAATGAAACTGAGCAACACTCATTAACTCTGAAAGAACTGTGAATTAATAAAATTAAAATTAACTTACCCAAATGAACTCTACTATGTAGTTTACAATCATAGCTTGTGGCAAATCCTTTTCCGCAAATCTCGCATGCAATTTTTTTTTCTTCTGCAACTGAAATAAATTCTACAAACGCCCTGTAGAATATGTCTGAAGCCCAGTTGAAATTAAAGAGAGCTTCTACGGAAAAGAAATTGGTAGCGCCGATATACTCTGGGAAACGAAAAGCCAAAAAAAAGGATCAAACCTGAATGATTTCTTCGTTTGTGACGCACGAGACTGCATCGATTCTGGTATGAGCTGTCACACTCATCACATTTATGCGCACCCTTATTATCAGCTGAAATTGTATTATGTAAATATTTTCATAGACTTTAGACATCTCTACTGGACTTAAAAAAATTGTTTAAAACACGTTATGGATGAATTTTCAATTGTGAAGCAACTGGACCAAAATCATCGAAAGGTTATCTCACCAAAATATTCGTATTCCATTTATAAACTCACATTTATTTTTCTTTCTACCACTGAAGAGACTATCTTCAGGATTATAAGAATAATCAGAACCTTCCATGAAATTATCGCCGTCGGCCGGAATTTGCCTGAAAAGAAAAAGCACACATTATTACTACATAAATCTAAATTCATTCGGATTTAGCCCTACTTACCATTTCTTCATCATTATAATCTCTGTCGCCAATCGACTCTGCATCATGTACTGATAGTTGAGTATTTCCTTCCGTTTCCATGTGAGCATTCTACAAATTAAACAAAATTTATTTTCGAAAGACTGCAGGAATCAATCAAAAAGATATTTAACTACCAGTGTTGGCTCAAGGGGAATCGTTTGTTCCATGTGAACTTCGTCCATCAAAAGAGCTTCGTTCTCCTGAAACATGCAAGTTTCACCACGATGCCGTCGTAGTCAGTCTTACTTGTTTAACGTCAGTATCAGCATTGTCGATCTCATCGAAATACGTGTTTGCATCCTGATATACAAATATTTTAGTTGAGAACATTGTAGAACTCATATTTTATAAAATGTGAAACCTCGAGCTTCGAATGCGCATCCACATCCTCTTTGATATCATCGACCATTGTCAAGTGATTATAGTGATCAGAATATTCTACGGGTGCGTCCCTCGCAACATCATTGACAAGTCGTTGCTGAAATCATCGAGGGTTGACGGGATATTATTATTATTATTATTATTATTATTATTTTTATTGTTATTATTATTATTACAATATTATTGTGAATTATTACGCTTACATTTTCCTGATTGAGAGAACTCGACGAAACTATTTTGTCCTTGATCATAAATTCCAGAATTTCACACAACGCATAAATTTGTTTCCGCGTTGCGTCATCTCTGAAAAGATTTTATTGGTTACTTTGATGATTGAAGAACTAACCTGTTCTTGTCCCATTTGAGTACGATTTCCATCTGAGTTTGCAATGATGTCTTCGCAAATTCTAGCTCCTACAAAGACATTACGTCAAGCATGCAACCTAACAGACAATTTTTTTTAAAATAATAATAAAAAAACAGACAAAATCACAGCTTACGTCAATAGAGTCTTTCCTCAAAACCGATTGAGCAGATTCGATTGCCTTCTGAACAACCGTACCGATTTTATCGCTGAAAGAGTAATGAATTGCCTGAAATGATAAACAATTAATGTATAATATCCGATATTAAAAATTATGTAACCTTACCTCCATTTGCAGATGAGCGATTCTTTCTGCATCTGTGTCCAACATTTCTGAAATGACAAGTCATTAGAACTATAGAGGTTATTCTATTCAAGATTGCAAAGTAATATATTCAGCATCAGAGAGCAAAAACGTATACAATGAACATGAGTGAAGAAAAAGTAGGGAAAGAGAAGATGGAATATCTGGGTAATTGGGTCCTTCCGATCCTGCAAGCGCGCCCAGGGGGGATAATGCACGTCAAAGTGAAGAATGTATGACCCCACCCGCTGTCAGATCCACCCACACCAAGGGGTGCTCACTACACGGACAGTATAGCCTCACGCATAGGTCGCCGAAAGGGACAGACTGAATGCTGAATTGGCTTGGGGTGGCAGAGCCCGCCATAGAGAGGAAAATGCCTAACACCCTTACTTTACATTTACTCTACGATCCTTACGTGTGCAAGTGGAGCACACCCAGGGGGTATAATGACTACGCGTCAGAGTGAAAGGTTAATTTATTCTGAGTGCTCTCTCGCCGGTCAAAGTGACGAGAGATAATGAGGAATGAATAGACGGATTCCTCACTCTCGCACTAATTGCCACTCTTCATGGAAAGATGACAAGACGGTGCGCAAAGTAGGTGCGAAAAGATGATTAGACCGCCCGTGAACAATGTACTTTCAAACTGGACAATTGTATAAATTAACAAAAAAAAACAATATATCTCGTACTCCACTCTCTCCCTCCTCTTTTCAAGATTGGCTTTGCCACAGGGTACAAGTTTCCAATCATTATCCAATCATCTTGCACTGAATTCGTTTTTTCAGCGATTTCCAGCCAATATTCCGTTCTGTGATTATTATCATGAGTTTCTGTTTTATTCGAGTAATTGTAAACGTTTTGTAGACTCTGACCAGATTAACTTACCGTATACGACCCTTGGTTGATTTTGAAAAAAAATGAATGTGTTAAATTAGCACGAAGTGTATGAAATTAATTAGAACAATAAGAAATGCAAAAAAATGATCGCAGAATAGTGTATTGAATAAATTTGAAGACATGGAAAGTGAATGTCGACAAAATGAAGAGGAAGCCATGTGAAATTGTATAGGTGCTCCTGAAATTTAAATCATGATACAAATTATGAATGTGGACACACTTTATGAGAGGAATTGGAGATATTCATAATAAGAGAATCGAAAATTAAAATTTAAAAAATAGCCATCAAAAACTTACAATGGTGAGTTCTCATGTGCTTCTTGAGATAATATTTCCTGGATAAGAGGCCGTTTCTGTAAGAATCAGACAATTATCAAGGGGTTCCGTACAGCGTAAAAAGTGTGATCTGAAATAAACATATTTTTAGAGACTCTTAGGGGCACTGATTACCATGATCCATTTCACTTGGCATGCAACTTGATATTTCGTTAGATACTTGACGTCAAAGATCACGCAATTTTTCGATATTTAGGCTGTATCTCAAGAACCATTCGTTCAAATCAAAAACTCTGAGTAGAGACTAGGGTTTATTTTTCATGAGAAAACAGTAGGTGTTGTTATAATATAAAATTTTGAACAAACTACCGAATTAGCTACTGAATTTTTCTTAGTAGTAATTTGTGTAAAATTCTTTTATTTTTCTGCAACGGACGATATTCATACAAATCTACCCACGTCGTTAGCTCGCACACAAACGTCGACAAACGGAGTTATGAGCCAAAAACGGACGTGAAATTCGTCAAGTTTCGACAATTTCTGTTGATCTTTTCCTCATTCTCCAATTTCCACTGCAATTGAGCGGCGCAAATCGCTCGAATACGCCGCGCAACTGCGAACGGTGACGCGAAATGAGAGCAAGGGGCGAGAAATGAAGGCGTTCTTTTCGAATTTAGACGATTTCAGCGTCCGTTTTTGGCTCATAACTCCGTTTGTCGACGTTTGTGTGCGAGCTAACGACGTGGGTAGATTTGTATGAATATCGTCCGTTGCAGAAAAATAAAAGAATTTTACACAAATTACTACTAAGAAAAATTCAGTAGCTAATTCGGTAGCTTGTTCAAAATTTTATATTATAACAACACCTACTGTTTTCTCATGAAAATTAAACCCAAGTCTCTACTCAGAGTTTTTGATTTGAACGAATGGTTCTTGAGATACAGCCTAAATATCGAAAAATTGCTTGATCTTTGACGTCAAGTATCTAACGAAATATCAAGTTGCATGCCAAGTGAAATGGATCATGGTAATCAGTGCCCCTAAGAGTCTCTAAAAATATGTTTATTTCAGATCACACTTTTTACGCTGTACGGGCATTGTCCGCCTCTTACACAAACGGGCTCATAATCTTTTTCCGCACACTTCACACTTGACTGGTTTTCTCACTGTCATGTCGGCTAAATTGTTTGAGTATATTACACCACCACCCCCTTCCTCGCTTTTGAACTGAAAAATATACCTGAATGCAAGTTGACGTGTTTTTTCAGATCCCATAGATGCGAAAATTTTTTCCCGCAATTCTCGCATGGGAAGGGCTTCTTGATAAGTTCATCTTCTGATTTTTTTATGGTTCAATAACAGTAAGGGGAATATGAAGCTGTCTACCTTAGAAAAGGATTCAACAACGGAAAAAGGCGCTACAAATTGTTAAAATGCGAAGTTCAAAGAAGAAAAAAACTACATACTTGAGTGAATAACCATGTGTCGTTTCAGATTTTCTTTACGAGAGAACCGAGAACCGCAAAGTTTACATTGAAATCTGCTTTCTTCCTTTTTATCTACGAATTTTTTTTGATTATTTGAGAAAAAAAAGCTCTTGAAACACACTAGTTCGAACTCACCAGCTTTTTTCTTCGTAGGAGCCTTTAATTTGGAATTACTTGTGTTCAGCGCTCCTGATATTTTGCAATCCTTTTCCAGGGCGCGTGTCTTTGTTGGTCTCGGAGTCTTGGTATTCTCCCCTCGTTTATTTTTGATAGGCTTATACGAATCGTCTGAATCCTCCATCAAGTTGCCATCGTCATCGCTGGTGTCCGAAAAATCAAATATCTTAGGATTTGAAAAGGTTTGAAAAATGCAACAAAGGGTTGTTTTTTTTAACAACAGAAAAACTTGCCATTTCTTCTTCTACATTTCCCTCGGCATCATCTTCTATAGTATCATTGCCACTCAATCTAGTTTCATTTTCTTCGAAAATCTCCATTATAGGATTTTCCTGCAAATAATAAACTTCGGAATACCATTTAATTTATCAATCATACTTACCGGTACTAGATCCATTTCTTCCAAGGTCGGATGTATTGCTTTATCGCCATTCTCCATCAAAACGTTGTTAAACTCCTGAGGAAAAAGTACAAATATATTACAATTCGATTCTGGCTAACCTGTTTTACTAAACCGTTCAAAGATATTCCATGCTGATTCAAATTTTCGTTCGCATCGCTCCTTCTATTTGTAGATATAATCGCTTGCTGAGAAGCAGTCTAAGATCGTAATTTGTAAAACTTCAAAATAAATTTATGTACCATTTCAGGAATATGTTCACTGGCTTCAAGATCATCAAGGAAGGGCTTTAGGTCGAGTTCTAGTTGATCTAAGGGATATTCATTCTCCACTAGATGATCAACTGCTTCGCCTTCCCATTCAATCTCCGGCTTTTCATCTGTGTCTTCCTGGCTCTAGAAATGTGCGCGCGTATTTGCAATACCATAAAATAAAATTACAAAAAAAATTGAAAAAATTGAAGGAATGCGATTACCTCAGACAGATCATTTCCGCTCTGCATTACTTCTCTCTGTGAAAGGATCTTTGCCCTGAGGACAATTTCAAACGCCTCACACAGAGCGTACATTTGTTTTCGAATAGGAAGGTCCCTGTAGTGAAAATGTAGATTTATAATTCTAAACATTCAAAATGTTTTCGAGTAAGCGTAACAATGTGAACTATAGTATTTTGAATAACCTGTTTTTGTCCCATCCATGAACGAATTCCATTTGGGAATGTAACGAATTCTTAGCGAGTTCTAGCTCCTGCAATCGAGAGCAAATTCTCTTATTGAAAAAATACGTAATATGACAACGTATAGAAATCGCAATATACGACATGAAAAATAAATGTGTATACATATACCCACATCAATCGATTCGTTCTTGGCCAATGCGTTTGCAGCTTCGATTCCTTTCTGAACTACAGCTCCAATTTTATCAGCGGACGAGAAGAGAACAGCCTGGAGGTAGCAAAGTTCGTATCGTCAAAATTGTAGTTTAAAAATCTATTTTAAAGTGAAAAAAATCAAGTATAAATTAAATAATCAGAAACGTTTACCTCAATTTGTAAATACGCAATCCTTTTGACATCGTCATCGTGCATTTCTAAAATTATGAATAATCAAAAATGTGAACAGAACTGATCAATTCTTTGTCACGCCCCAAGTGAAATAATATATTTAATTTTTAAAAATAGCTGAATTTAAAAAAAAATCAGATTAGACTCGCGTCCACTTCCCGTTTCAAAATCAGCATTGCCTGAGGGGAAAAAATTGCTTCTATCGACGTCACTTTGCGTGATCAATTACACATATTATATTTCACAAGGGAATCAGAAAGATCATATTGCAGAAATTATCAATATTTGTGAGATAGTTTCAAGGCTGTTTATCGATACATTGGGAACGTTCGGGTTACTGTAGTCGATATCGTGAGTAGCGAAGATAGCTGGTCGGGTGAACACTGCAAGCAAATAAATCATCAAAACATGATCAAATTTGGAAAACATGAACGAAATCAGAGATTGAAAATGGAGAAAATTCAACCTTAGCAGCGAGAATAACGGTTCATCTGAGGCTGCTGCTCCTGATGTCTCCCTGAAGCAAATCAAGTTGTCTTGTACATTCATTTTCTGCGTAAATTCTGGCAAATGAAGTCAAAAAAACTATTTTTAGAGTATTTCATCATTATGCCAAGTATAACTCTGTTCCGTTTATTGATATCGCCCACATCTAAACAAAACGAACTACCATAAGACTGTCGGCGGCGCGAGTCCATGAAGCCGTGGTCGGGATGCGACGGGTATCCTCCTCCACGCGATCCCGTAGGATGACTACCGTACTCGGTGCGCTGCTGCTGATCTGAAACATCATTAATTTGCTAAGAAGAACAGAGAAAATAAGGGTCAAGAGTGTAATGAGAATTGCTACGATTTCATCGAAATAATATATTTTTGAAACTCTAGAGTACTACCAGAGGTGTGCAAACACAATTTTTTCGGTCACTGGACGGTCAGAAAGATGCCGGAGCTTAGGGAAAAGGCATAAAGTCAGGCCGATGCTCTCACCGTGGTAGTAGTCATTGGCGCGAGGAGGCTGCGTCTGGTGCTCGGGGTAGGGCGACGATCTTCCTTTAATATCAGAATTGGGCTTGACACAACACTCGCCGTTTACTGCTTACAGTTATACAATCAGCCCTTAAACTAAAGCTAATTCAGCTGTATTTCCCGTGCTTTCCTCTATTACGAGCATGAACCCATATCGTAATGCACATTGAATTGAAACGATGCTGGCCCACCGTAGGAAGGAGGAGGGACGGGAGAGTACTGCAGCTGCTGCTGCGGCGGGGTATAGTACTCCGGAGTGTAGTCCATGCGCTAGAAATGGTAATTCAGCTTCCCCATAGCTACAGAACATAATCAATTATTTGGGTATAATCTACCTAGAGTGTGAGTCGACTAGAAATTCAGTATTTGTGGGTTGAATTTGGGACCTAGGGTTGATAGTTCGGTTTCGTTTTACAACCGAACCGAAACCCTAAGAATGATAATCATCATTCAATGATTACTCATTTCCAATCCCCAATCCCAAAAATATTTTTTTTGCGTCCATACACTCTCTCTCTCTCTGCATTTGATACCGATGAACCCAAAAACAGTATCCTAAATAATCGATCATATTCTCCTCCCTACCGTGCGCCCTCCTCCGCCTCTTCCTCGACCAGTCACGGGCGTGCTACCGTACTCCTGCGGCTGCTGGCCTGGAAGAGGATATTTTTCAGCCTTGAAAACCGTGGCAAAATTTCAATCAAATTTTCTCTCATCATTCCGGTCCAATCTATACGTGTTTCTTCAATTGCGAACTCCAATTCACGCGCAATTTTACTAATTATTTACAAACGCGAGATCTGCAGCCGGTTCGCGAGCGCGCGCTATGAGTAGTTAATTTTTCGTAATAATGTGTTCGGAAAACTTGAATTTTCATTTCTATTTGTGACAAACCTCTACCGTAGTACCGCTGCTGGTTCTGATCAGAAGCGCGTGCGTAGTGGCCGTGCGAGTGCTCACCACGCGGACCTGCGATTGCCATCAATCATTGGGAAATTTCGCTCACTAGAAAAAATGATGCTGTTATTTTTCTATTTTTCAGCTTCTGATAACAGATAAAGTGATCGTGAAGCAATTTTTTCGACCATATTTTCTGAGCCCTATTTCTGACTTATACCTCCGTAGCGCTCGGTGGCGGGCTGCTGCTGATGCTGACGCGCGTTCGACTGAGGACGACCTGCTACTTATAAATGAATTTCGTGTAAATTGGAAGGTAGACAGCATATATAGAACGGTTTGGAATTGTATAGTACGCTCACCCGCATCGCTGGCCGACGTTGCCGTCTGTGTGTAGTCATCGCCCTGTTCCGAGTGATCGGCAGCGGCGGACCGTCGAGGCTGGTACTGCAATATGTTGATCATAATGTCAGCAATGATAAAGGTTACCATTTTCCCTACTTTGTGTTCCTTTTGAGCTAGTTCTAGTAGTCTACGCGCAATGTTCCAATCAGCATAAACGTCATACTTTTCATCATTAGATTACGGCTGGCCTATTCTAGGCTGGGCGATACAGATCCATCTCGGCTTCTAAAATAGTGCCGATGACTCAACACTAACTCCCCTCTACTCAATCATTCTCACTTCAGACTATTTACTACACAAACGATGAACAAAACATCTCGATCGCTCACCGAGGCCTCGGACGGAGCCTGAGCTGGAGGGGCCGGGTTCGGGGTAGGGACCGCACCCGCGTTGTAGTAATTGTGGTGGTGCGTGCCGCCAGTGATGGCGGTAGACGTCACGTAAACCGTCGAGCAGCTGAAGTTCATTACCTATGTAATCCTCGATCAATCGGTAAATAATAAAGCAAAACATACGAAGGGCATTGCAAAGAAGAGAAGAGACCACTCCGCGTCGCGCGATGAGGCGAGAATGAAAAGAGGAGGAGAGCAATGAGGAAAATAAGGGGGGGGGGGGATTAGATGACAATTTCCATTATCTATAATTCAATTTCCAATACCTCTTCGCAAATCGAGCAAGAAATTATAGAGTGTGTTCTTTGTTAAACTTCTTTATCCAATTTCGAAAGTCGGTCGAACACACAAATCGAAATTTTTAAATCAGTTGTTTCAAACATTGTGAAAGGGGCATCGCAAAACATTTATACGAACCGTTTATTACACGTGCATGTGAACATTTTTTTAAATGTTGAAATAACAGAAAATGATTCAAAAAATGACAACTCTTACATGTAAAGTGTGAGAGAACAATGCACAATTCTATTAGAAAATCAACGTTTATAATCCAATTTGAAAGAAAATGAGGAAGATAAATTATTTTCGTCCATGTATTTTCATGTGTCTGGTGAGCGCTTGCTTCTGCGTTGCACGATACTCGCACAGATCGCACTTGAATGGTCTTCTTACCAGCACATCACCTGTAAAATATTGCAATTTCTAATTGTAAGTTATTTATTGTTTCGCGTGAATCGGTCAAATAAAGCCGTTAAAATCGATTATGGATAAAATATTCACTAATTTGTCAGCTTTCTTTTTGGGAAGAGAGTCTGCCCAGTTTAATAAGATTATCAGCCGAAATATCAGTCGAATACCGGACGAAAACGCGAGAGGAACACCTTACTTGAATGTGTGTTTACATGCATCGAGAGATCTGTGAACCGTGAAAATGTTTTGTTGCAAGTCGGGCATTTATACGTTCTCTTCCCGTTCACGAAATCTGGAAAATATTTATTGTTCAGTTATTACTAACAAAAAGGTAAAGGTGTATCCACGTCAAGCGATTTTACAGTCATAAGTCAACGCTAGGAAATTACTATTACTAGCATTAGTATTTTTACTAGTTATTACTAATGCTAGGATATAAAGAATGCATAATTAATTCTTTTTTAAATCATGAAATTCTTTTGACGACAGCTTACTTGAGTGAGTCGCAATGTGTTGAAGATGGTGAGCTCTCAATTCAGATTGTATTCCACAAACTTTGCATGTGTGCATCCGAATTTTCTCTATAAAAATATTTGATGGAAATGAAAAATTCTTAAAAAAATAAAAAAATAAAAAAAATAAAAAATTAAAAAATAAAAAATAAATAAATAAACCTGCATGCTGGTCTCTCATGTGCGCTAGGAGCTCTTCCCTGCTAGGCTGCACAGCGTGACAATATTTGCATAGGAAACGTCGAATCTCTGCAAAATTTAACATTCCCGGAACTATAAAAAATAACTTCTGCACAATCCAATAAAAACACTTACTATTTCTATTCGGCGTATAATTATCATCGTTGCCCATATTTTCATCAGACTCATCACAATCATCGGAATCCTCCAGAAAATCATCGTCCCCGTCGCTATTTTCCTGCAAGAATTGCGAAATTAACAAAATGGGATTTCACGATGGTATCTGCATACCATTTTCTCATATTTATCTTCTTCTCCCATGGATTCACTCGACACTTTTGCAAACAACGGTTGCGGAGTTGCATCAAAAGTCCCAATTTGTTGATGATTCGCATCCTGTAAATCAGCAATATTTTTTTCATTTTGATCTCTATCATCTATAGTGGCTACTTGCCTCAAAATAGTTTTCATTCATCGACGAATTGTTGGTTTCCTCAAAGACTCCTTCCAGGGATTCCTGAAAATTAACTTTGAAATACCGCTTTTTCAGAACAAGTTTCACTTCGTTCAGTATAATCTCAATATCATCGAAATTGCAGTCTTCTTCCTGAAATGCGTTTTTATTTTTTGAAAATTTTAACAATATTCAACGTCAAGTTTCAGATTCCATGCAACTAAGGCTTTGGTTGATAAAGTATTTCGTGCGGTGGTCTTAATTTAGAGTTTATAATACAGCTCACTTCGATCAGCTGTGGATTTTGAAAATCTTCGTGTGCGATGGCGAAATTGGTTGTTGCTGGTTGGATAGGTCTCATATCTTTCGCTGAAGTTGGTTCCACAATCGTTACGTTTTCATAGTGAAGAGGTGGCACAAGGATGATCTCCTTTTGAGAAATGTGTTTTCGTTCTTCTGCTGCACAGTTGATCAATTGTTGCTGAAATTGTTTAACGTAATAGTTCGGCATGAATAATTCTAGTTATGATTACGTTTTCACTGTTGGACAATGGCGAATTAGACGAGACAATCCTGTCCTTGATCAGTATCTCAAGAATTTCACAGAGCGCATAGATTTGTTTTCGTGTGGAATCATCCCTGTAATATTTTATAATCATTTTTATTAAATTAAATAAAAAATATTTGAAAAAGTAAAATAGGAAAACCAACCTGTTCTTGTCCCATCTACTCACGATTTCCATCTGAGAGTGCAATGAGGTCTTTGCGAATTCCAGCTCCTTAAATTTATTTGTCAAGATGATCTTCCAATTTCCCTAATCTTAATAATTTAGTACTTGCAAACAATAAATAAGTGTTATCTTACATCAATAGATTCATTTCTATACATTGACTGAGCAGCTTCGATTCCTTTCTGAACAACAGAACCGAGTTTATCGGTGAATGAGTAATGAATGGCCTGAAATATTTGATCTTTGTAACAAGACAAAAGTATAATATTTTCAGTTGACTTCATAGAAAATAAATGACATTACCTCCATTTGCAAATGTGCAATCCTTTGGGCTTCCGCATCCATCATTTCTAAAATAACAAACGTTTAAGAAAGAAGTAACTTTGAAAAAAAGTAATAAAAGTGACTAAGCAAAAAATAGTGAAAAAGATACAATTTTTGCGATCGAAGCGAAGAATGTGGCACAGCTGACAAGCGGTAAGGGCAATAATTGAAAAATTGGGCGTGACATGCGTCCGTTCTTTTCGTGGACATTGGAGGGGTGCCAGTGGGTATGGACAATGTTCGCATAAATTGGGGGAAAAATTGCGATAGTCGAATTGTTTTCATCACATGTTTTTATCTGAAATTTAAAAAAAATCCTTCTTATCGATGAGAACAACAGTTGAAATATTTATCAGAACGGGTTCAATTTTTTTATACTCACTAAGGAACATTGTGTTGTGTTAACAGAAATGGAATTTATTAGGTTTGTGAAGTTATGTATTTTGAATCAATATTAGATCAATTCCAAATGTTTTATGAATAGTCGCTGGGCGTATGGGGGAATGTACTGCCCATGGTTTGTGGAATATTTAATTTGATAATTTCCAACTTGAAATACGTTTTCCGCACCTTTCGAAAATGCCTTCAATGAAATATTTTTATCCGTACTGTGAAAAAACTGAAAATTCAATTTGGGTAAAGCATAATTTTGGAAAATAACCTCGATTAAATTCCGGACTTCCCTTTCCGATAGAGGATGATTATCATCACCAATGATCAAATTTCTACAAATCTTACGGCTCAGAATCTGTCGAATGATCAAACCAATATTTATATTGCTTTCTGTGTCCAAATCAAACTCAATGTGATCCACTGTATCCGCAGCATCCAGCAAAAATTTCAGTGACTCTTGAATTGAAAACATGTTTTTGAAAAAAAACGTAAGCTCTACCTCTTTTGAGCTCCTTAAAACTACACTTAATCTTCTTCGTTTGAACTCTCCGGATAAAATCGATAGAGGCATTACTGAGAAAAGATATTCGCACAACAAATGTGAAATCACTTACAGATGTTCGTCGATTTCGTCGAATTCGATTTGTTCAGTTTGCGAACCCTCACAAAAATTCAAGCAGTGGCAAATAGTTTCCGAGCTGACTCCCATGAGACTGATATCTTTAAATCTCATTCTCGCAGTAGGAGGTTTCAGATAATCAAGGAATATTTGCACTTGGTCACTTTCCAATGGTACTTCCAGAAGACTCTGGAAACGAATTTCGCACAATTTATGACCTTTAGTAAAAAATGTTCTCACGGTGTCTAAATGGTCCTCTTTAATGTGCAAGTGGGCCCGAACATGGGTCAACGCTATCTTCCAGAAGAGCGCTTCTTGTTCTTCATTGGGGCCGAAATACATGATCGCGGGATTCTGAATGTAATTATTCCGTTATAATTGCCAATTGTTTCAGTTACATTATTCGAAACTTCGAAGGAAATAGTAGTCTTTCGAACATTGAGAATAGACGTATCGACCGTATTCTTAGCGCGTTTGGACACCTTAACAAATTTCTTATCATATACCTACAAAAAGTGCATACCTTCCGCAGTTCCCGCAATGAGTCATCATCCGTTAGCATCAACACCTTTTCAAACACATTTTGAGGGAAATCGAGAAGAGCGATAGATGCGACAGACATAACTAGAATTTGAATACGACTTTAAGGCGCTTATTGTTTTCCATTCAAAAATTTAAACATGCAAGCGTGTTCTGTGGGTATGCTCCTGTCTCCTCACTTTAGAAATTGAGCTTTCATGACTTTTATTGCGCCGTATATCAATGAGTTATGGTCAAGCGAATAAGAATGATATCTCAGTTATTCGACAGATTTTAAGCCGAGAGATGTGTGGGGATCTTTACTGGGAAATTTCTTTGTCGCTAATCGAAATGGAATTTCTTTGTCGCTAATGCGACGCAGAGACAAAATCTGATCGCTCTTGAACCTGTTCAACCGTAAATAATTTAAAATATATTAGAGATCACTAAACATGTGTATCCCATTGACGTGCTCATGGAGTATTTCGATAAAGAAAAGTCAGTTCTCGGTTCGATTATCTCGTGTGATACCGTATAGGGTAGTCGGAACGAAGTCGATTTCGATTTATCCCACACTTTGTCCCCTCTCTTCCCTCTCTTTCGATCAAAACCGCACGAGAGAGACGTTATGCAAAGAGGTTGCGGAGACTCCGCACCCTCCCCTCCCCTCATTTCCTCTCAAATACCACGACGATGCGGTTTCTCCGCACCCTCTTTGCATAACGTCTCTCTCGCGCGGTTTTGATCGAAAGAGAGGGAAAAGGGATTGGAGAGTATCGGGTTTTTTCGAAACCGAACATGTATTCCTAATACCGTACTTATTCAGATATAACTTTATCGCACGCAAGCGAGAATGTACGTATCTGTCGCGGAGAACTAACAGAAAAAAATTAAACTTTGACAAACTTTCGAAAATGCAGGATACGAAAAGGGTGAACCGGTATTCGGTCAATGTGTAAGGCACTTGGTCTGTGATCGCATATAAATAA
Organism: Pristionchus arcanus; assembly: GCA_900490705.1. Classification (NCBI taxonomy): domain Eukaryota; kingdom Metazoa; phylum Nematoda; class Chromadorea; order Rhabditida; family Neodiplogasteridae; genus Pristionchus; species Pristionchus arcanus. The sequence continues at coordinate 33,725 of LS488469.1, read as the reverse complement.
TGAAATATAAGATCGGGTAACTGAGCAATCGGGGTAACTGAAGGGAGCGCCTAGCACGGGGTTCGAACGAAATACTCTGGGGAACTTTCAATCGACAATCCTTGAAATCAACAATTGATGGGCGCAACTGCTGAAATCTGGCGGGATTTGATGATAGAAGGAGCTAAAACACGGGCCTAAAATCGGGATATCTCTACTGAATCAGTTCCAGTGATGGGCGCAAAGGAAGAGACTAGCCGAGACCTCCGGATATTCGAAAATACAGAAAGGTTCGAAAATAAAAGAAACTGATGGTTCGTACAAAACGGCTACTGGACTAGGTGACATGCTGCGTTAGCGATTATGATCTATTGATAATGATTAGACAATGACGATGGAACTATGATGTAATCGATGGTGCAATTGATGCAATAATGATGCAACCAAGAGATGATTGCATGATGATGATGAAATAACGATGTAACAATGATGGAATCAGGACTGCAGTAGCTGATCTTCGTACTGCTTGACGAAACACTCTCCAACAGGGAAGAACTCCCAGTCTCGATTATCGTATTTCTCCCTGAAATATTATAAGTGATGATAATTCAAATTAGCTAAAAAAGGAAAGAATGGATCAAGTTACATCCTCTTTTCCAGCTTCACAGATGTTGGCCAAAGATGTAGAGTTGGAATTTATGTGCATTTCTTACCTCACGTACGTCTCCTGGCCAGTGTACTCGGTTTGATCTTTGTTCACGAGATGTTGCAGGAAGAACCTAAAAAATAGTTTTAATTACTGTTTATGCCTTAATTTATGTTAAATTTTAATTAATTTGAGGCTTCTGAAGTGATTCTGAACAAATGTTGTCGCACTTGATTTCAAAATAATAATAATAACAAACAAGTAAGAGGCGAAGTTGTGCTCCTTGGAGACGTGAATCTCGAAACCGCGCGGTATGCGATCGAAGGTTTCCTGAATCATATATATTTTTTGTTTAAGAAGCTAGGCGAAGAACAATCAAAATGTGATATTCTTTATTTTATTATACATTTTGTGAAACCTATCTTACTACAAGAAGGAAAAATCAAAATAGCCCATAACTAGTGCAATCGAAGCAATCTTGTACTGTTTTCTGTCATTGTTGGTAGTAAGTAATTCACTGGATTAAGATTATAAGCGGGGGAAAGATGATGTTTCACACACCTTATTGATATCACAAACGAAGCAGGAGCTCTCCAGCTTCTCAGTGGCCGATTCCTGCTGGTCACGCAACTCTCCGAAGGCGTCGATGATCAAACCTGTGATTTTAAATAATTTATTTTACCTAATTAGGTAAATTTAAGGATACTTGGGGAGTGCGTAGCTTCCCTTTAACAAAAATCGCATTGCTAATGAATGAAAACGATAGTTTTTTTAGTTTTATTAAAAATGGGTGATCTGAAGAAATTGTTTTTGTTTAAGAAATTGTCCGATTCTTTGATGAACACTTTTCGCGCTTTCATGAAACTCATTTCAACACAATAAAAATACCTTGCATGATAGCCACGAGAATAACGATGACGAAGAAGAAGAAGGAGATATCGTAGAGCATACGGAGATACTGGAAGAGATCAAAGATCAGAATACAAACTACAAAGATCAAAGACAGATCATAAAGTACAAAGATCAATCGTCACCTGAAGATCATCGCCGTACGGACTCTCCAGCTCGTCTCCGATACCTCCTCCCGCTCGCACTCCGGCATAGAAGTGGTAGATGAAGCACTGGAAGAGATTAAAGATCAAAGATCAGATTACAGAGATCAAAGATCAAACTACAAAAGTCAAAGATCAAAGATCAAGATACGAACCGTGAGCATTTCGTGGCACTTCCGGTCCGGTTCCTCGCCCTCTTCATCGCTTTCCTGGAATGTTTATTTGTTTTGTCTTTGCATCGTCTTCCCAAGTCGTCCAAATTTCCAAAAAAAACACGTACAAATGATGTGTTATTTCAAAAATATCACTGGTTTTTGTTCTAAAAATAGGATGACAACTCGCCTGGACGTAGAATTTTCGGAAGAAGTTGAAGCCGAGCACAGTGTAGAGATACATGACCACGAGCATCATCATGATGGTGAGGATGAGCTTCAAGATATTTTTATTGTATTATTTTTGAGATCTCTGTTTTCTTTTTTTTTTGCGAACTCGAGCTATTTTTCAATAAAATCGACGCAATATTGAGGATGAGCATGAATGATTTGTTCTATTGTACAGCTCAGACAGAGCTCTGATACGGATTGATATGCCGAATGCTTGAAAGAAAGATAATTTGAAGATCAAAGATCAATCCACCAACCTGCTTCAAGTTGTGCGTGACCGACTGCAGAATGGCCTTGAGCATAGGGAAGGACAGGACGACGTCAATCAAATGAACAGCGTAAAAGAAAGGCGACACGAAGACGCCAAGGGCTGAGCCGATGAGGTAACTAGAATTCATTTTTTGATTCTGATATTCTAATGTCTGATGCCCCCCGAAGCCCCACCCCCCAAACCGAATCGTCCGCATGACGACGGACCTCCACCGAAATCTACCGAAGAATCCTAGCTATTACGAACATACCTAACTCCTGGTGGATAAATAATTGTGATTGTAATGTTAGCAGCATTTTATCAGATTTTCTCATGTTCAAACGACCTCAAAAGATCCAAAACATTTTTTTGCGGTTCTCATGTAGTAGGATCTCATCCGACTTAGTAGCAACTAAATTGACCGACGTGCTATCTTCTTCGTACTTTGTTTCACCGGGTATGTCAATGCAAATTACGAAGGTTGGTTTGCAGTGCTTGATTACACGCTCATCAAACGACCCACCCGACTCTGTAGATGAACTGTCCGTTGGTGAGGATCACGCCCAGCCACAGCCAGCAGTTGTATCTGCAAAGGAATTTGATTAGTGACTATCATTTTAGTTCCTGATCCACTGCTCTTTTATGCAAGAGTGAACGTTTTGTCTCATGCCCATGTAGGTTTCAAGATTGCTTCTTTAGCAATGTATCTTCTCGATATCAATTTCTTTTGGAGATTCTTTGAAACAATCCTTCTTACCAATAATTAATTGTTTCGTTTATTTTTGGCCTCATCAATTCGCATTTATTCGCTTCACAGATGTTTCATTTTCGTATACAATTCAATTGTTTCATTATATTATGTTTCACGATTACTTCTTCTGCCGTACGACTTGCTGATTTCAGTGATGTGATGAAGGAAAAGGGAGTAAAAAACATTTAATTGGTCTCACCGATAATCAAAGGACTTATCGCCTTCTTTTTATATCTCATTTGATCTAGTATCGGTCACCCCTATTTCGATTGTCGAGATTACTTACCGATAATCAAATGACGTATCACCCGCGGCCTTCTCTTCTCCGAGCAACTCGCGTAGACTTTCCTCGTCGTACTGAAAAAAAAGATCAAGTCGAAAATGAATTCATTGATCATTTTTAAAGTTTTTTATCATTAAAAGTTTCGCTCAAGTAAAAATAATTGTGCTTCAGAATTGCTAAATATAAGAAAGAAGCGAAAGCGAATCAGTGTGATCGAGGTTGAGTAGGAAATATACAACTATTTCACATTATCATCCGACAACCAAAGGAAAACCCAAGGAGAGATTCTGCCATAAAAAATCGAAGATGAAAATTAAAGATCAACTTCCAACAAGGACCATGCACTTCTCTTTCTCTATCTTCTAACAAAAATAGAAGATCAAAGACCAATCCCCCTACCTGATCCTTGTACTTCAGCTTGGTCTTCCTCCTCACAAACTTGTCCCAGTACTTCATCGGGAACGATTTTGCAGAGATAACCATCCGGTCGATGTACCTGAAGTAGCTTCATCTTCTCAGAGAGAAATTGCATTAGAGTGAAAGGCAAAGCCACTCTCCTGGTATTGTACATAAAATTTTGGATTTTTGTTGTAAATGTTGGATTTGGGTTCAGGATCAACAAGATCAACCAATCTATTCCTTACCAGAACAGCCATCTTTCCCAATACCCAGGACTAGATCCCAGTACCCAGCTCTAACGCTCAGTACCCAGAACCCAAGTACTCACCAAAATAGCATATTATCGTATTCAATCTCCTCATCCTCGTTAATCCAACAACCGTCGAACATCAGTTTACGCGCAACTTCCTTTTCACGCTTGAATGTGATGAGCGGGATCTGGTAATAAAATCAGTTTGCGATTTATGACATCAATATTTTATCCGAAACATGTTTTCATGAGGCCAACTTTAGCTCTCACCTTGAGCTGGTAGAACGAAACGAGCAGAGCAAATGAAGCCATAAGATGGAAGACTGAGAAGCATTTGAGGGCCTGCAATTGAAATATATTTTATTAATCATTCAATTTCTAAAAATATAGACATCAGGCAAACTATTTTAAATAGGTTTCACTTTCGCTTTTTACTGCCTATTGTACGATTACATTCGATGTAGAGCAGCCATCGTGGAAAAAATATATATCAAGAGATACACACTGTTCATGATAATTAGTAAAACTAACCATCGCGAACAGACTGCCGGATATATTGATGAACGTATAAAGGCAATTCGATTCAAATGAGCTATTGCATCATGTTTTCATGTGTATTTGCAGACGCACATAATTCTCATTAGAAAAGAACGATAGGCGCAAAACACTACTGACCATTGCGAACAGGCTGCCGGATATATTGATGAATCCAAACTCGAACGGCGCCATGTAGATGATTTCCGTGTCTTCGTCATCATCTTCAGTGCCGTCGGAGGTTTCTGGAAGATATAATATTTCATTATTTTAAATTATTAACAAAAAAAATTAGGTTTCACAATGGCTATGTTCACTTTGCTGCTCTGTTTCCTTCGATTTTGTTTAGAGTGGTAGCAAAAATAAAATAATAGAGAACGAGAACATGACGATATCACGGAGCTCAGCTACTCGAGTGGGATACGTACCCGGCGCGTCTCCCTCAACAATATCCACTCTGTGCGTCAGCAGGATGACGTTGATGATGAAGGCGCAGATCAGCGTGGCGTACTCGATCATCTTGTAGTTTCGGGCGAGCAGATTCTGCAAATATTATTCTTATTTACGTATTTATTTATTAATACATTATTATTTTTTTGTTCTTTTGATATTGAAGAACTTAGAAGTAGGCACCAAAAAGCTAATGAGGATTGAAATAAGAAGATGCTGAATCGACAAAGGAACATACCATGATGGATCCCTTGCTCTTTCCCGCGCTCGTCTCAGCGATCTTTGGCTCGTAGAAATTGGCCTGAAATTTATTTGTTTTTAAATTAGCTAATTAATTAAGCTAATTACCTGCTCGAACGGCGCGATCTGCGACTGTGCATGAAGCACGGGCATCGCGATCGATTCGTAAATGCTGTAATTTTATTTTAATTCATATTAAATAATGAAAACTGTAATTATCTTCATTCCTCTTTTTAAAGCTATTTTATCAATTGTTTTATGTTTTTCAAAGAGGAACCAGTAATGCATCCCACTTGGCAAGCGATAACACTTTCATGGACATTGTGAAACATAATTCATTCTCAATGTAAGCAGTTGGACTCTTTAAAAATCGTTCACTTCTCGTTTCTTAATAATCACCGAAGGGAGTGAAGGGACTTCACTCTCATTACATTCTGATTCGATATACTCACCTGGGCGGTTTCGTGGGTGGCGGCGTGGGTTTGACCTTGGGTTCGGGCTCCTTCTCCTCGTGAACCTTCTCGTCGATAACCTATGAATAGCGATTTTTAGCTTCAAAGATCAAAGATCATGAAAGCTCAAAAGAATCAGTTGCTAAGTTCAGGGATCGAATCACAAAGTATACACGGATCAAGTTTGAACTCAAATTTGGAGCCTGAAAATTCGTTAAAAGCGGTAAACTTATAATAGATCAGAGATCAACGATCACGCTCACCTCCTTCTCCATCTTCGTAGCTTCGTCGTCATGTATCGTGTCCCCGTTCATCTTATTATTCACTCCGAACGGCGTGTCTATGTGAGGGGACCGATGGAATTCAGGGAGGATCGGCGCGTTGTGGTGGTGGTGGGAGGTGCTGGAATGGGGGATGTTTAGAACGATCAAAACAATAACAACAACAACAACAACAACAACAACAACAACAGCAACAGCAACAGCAACTCACTCGGGCATGGGCAGGGCGGGTTGCTCCGTCGGTTGCTCGCTCTCGTCGCCCGATGTGAGGTAGTACGCGAAGCGGAAGAGAGTGGCAAGCAGGGTGAGGAGGGTTAGACCTGGAAGCAATTATGCTAATTAACACATCATCATCATAAAGATTCAAATATCTGCGAAACCAGAGTTTATTTTTTTGACAAAGAAATGAATGATGCATTGGGTTGTATTTCTTTCACAGCCATTTCAGCAAATGATGAAACGTAATCGATTCACAGGAAAAAAAACTTAAGTTTTGCAATTTAAAAAGTAGATATTCAAAAAAAGTTAATCCATACCGGCCGCATATCCCAGCTGGATGAAGACCTTGACGATAGCGATGATCACCTGACCCCAGCTCATTTGGCTGCAACATTTATTAAAATTTGCGTTTAAAAATATTTTTTACAGTGGCGTAGAGTGCACTCGTAATCCGAATATTTCTGAAAAAATAAATTACCTGAATCTCGCTCCGAAGTACTTGATGCTCTTGCTCATATTCTCTGGATGGAGAGCGTTAGCCGCCGCCTTACCGAACTCGTAACCGTGCGTCATCGCTTCGTTGAGGTGTCTGCAACGAAGTGATTAATATACTTAGAATTAATAGACTTTTTAGGAGATTACTTGACCAAAACATATTATTTTATGCATTGCTTCGTTCAGGTGTCTGAGATATTCGACTGAAAAAATGTTCGGAAAGGGCGGGGTATTATTGCGCGTTTGTTTCCATTCGATCATCTGTTGACTGATAAATTTGATCGCAAGACGTTAGCGCCCAATTATTCAGAACTCATGCAAGGGGAGAATCCACTCACTGCCCAGCCGTAGTCTGCTGCAGGAAAAGGCATCACTATATTTTATCGCTCAATTCTCTTCACACTCCTACTAGTTACATCTTTCTCAAGCACCAGTTTTTTTTTGTGGAAAAGGGCGTGGTTAAGCGCGATCAGTGCGCGTTTATCGCTGTTGTAGCCCATAAAACGTACTGCCCAGCCGTGGTCTGCTGCAGGAAGTAATCTCTCTGCTTGATCGCCCTCTCCGTCTTGGAATCGTTCGCCTCTCCTGTACTCATCTCAGCCGCATGCTGCATTTCGAAGATGGTGTCTGCAATGAGGATTTTCGAAATTAGAATATCTTTGATGTGTTCGTCCGTGTGTACGCTTGTTTATCAGAGTGCACGCATACAAAAATGTCATAAAAATGTGGTATTGACGCAATGCGAAATTTTTGGAACAGTTAATAAGTGGTAGGATGTGATAACTCACCTTCGCAGAAGTTGATGAATGCCTCCAGTTTGCCGCTGGAGTCCTCCTACAAAGCAATGAAATGTATTGGTTCGTGTATTTAAAGGATTCATCGTACTTATTCAAGAAAACAACTATCCAAAACAAAAACCGACCTGCAGTACATTGAACAAGAACTGGTTCTTCGAGTCACGAATCTGCTGCTTGCCCCACTGCTCCAGCCACGATTCCTGCAAATAATATTTATTTAATATTTAAATAAGTTTTATTTGTATTTATTTTATTTCTAATTTTTGGAAACCACGAAACCAACGGCAAAAGAGAGCGTTTACATTATTGCACTCATGAGGTTCGGTGAAATAAATGCGAGGAAACTCTCACCGAACTCTTTATCTATCTTTTCTTTTTTCCACCGCTCATCTTTAAATTACCAACAAACGGTCGATTGATGTGAGTTTGAATTGGTCGTGAAACCTATGTGAATCTCTCGGGGGAGAGATTCACTTTTTTATAATACACTCTTCAGAGAGTAGCAGGACGATGTACAAGTAAACGTAAGATATGTCCACATTCCGCGATAAGGCAGTAAAAAGACGAGAGAGAGAGAGAGAGAGCAGGTAAAATGAGGAGAGTCATCTCTCTTCCCTACCTGAATCTCGAAGTAGATCTTCTCGACGCGCTTTGACGATCCCATGATCTCGATGCGACCGAGGAACTTGTCGAAGTATCTGAATTTCAATTTTGTTGATTTTTCAGATTTCCCGGATCAGGATTTCAATTGTGTTTCAGAAATGCGCCATAAGCGATTGCTATACAACAACGATGATCCCGACTGCGAGTTGAATACTGAATTAATATGCGAATTGAATAACCAATTGAATACTTTTGTATCGGTAAGATTTTGAAACGTCGTAACCTGATTTCACTGGATTCCGATCTTATCTAATTCCATAAACCATTGAAACTCACTCCAGCAGAGTCTGTGCCTTCTCCAGAATCTTTTCCAGTCGAGGATCATTGGTGATGTGCTCTTTGAGGTTGATCAGGAGGACGGCCAGATTGAAACCTGAGGAATAAATTAAATTCAGGACCTCTCATTTTTCGTATTTCAGACTTGAGATCAGCCCGTTTGAAAACAACAACAACAACAACAACAACAACAACAACAACAACAGCAGCAACAACAACAACAACGCACCAATCTCCCTGGCGGGATTGTGGAATCTCTCCGTGAACTCCATGTAATCGACCTTTCCATCGTTGTTCACGTCCGTGCACATCATGAGGTAGGTGATCTCCTCCCTGGAATAGAAATATTGATCTTTGATCTTCCCAAAATGTCATCATCAGTTTCCCCCATCATATATGTTTCTGAACCACGATTAATTTCGATTTCTTGATTTCTTTGACCCCTCTTTCCATAACCAATTTTTTTTACCGATAATAAGTAAGATACTCACACATTGTACATCTTCTGACTCTCCATCGCGCGCTGGAATTCCTTGGGCGAGATCCAGCCGTCCTGGTTCGTGTCGAAGTCCTGAGGAAAGCTAGTGTCATTATGTGATTGATTTGCACCTAACTCTGTAACTCGTGCTCTCGATAAGCTTTTGTAGTAAAATCAAGTCATAAACTTCTCATGATTTTTCAATGGTAAAAGCACCTGGAACGCTTGGGACGTCGTCAGGTCCTTCAACCGCAAGAACATATCGGAGAACTTGAGAATCTTCTCGACGGAAGGCTGAGATTCGACCAGGGCGTCGACCATCTGCTTTCCGATTGCACCGTTGAGCACGTTGCCTAGAATTTATAATGATTCACTTTTCGGGTGAATGAGAGCAAAACAGTTATTCCGAAAAACCTTGTATTATTGCATAAAACTCATTCAAAGATTACAACATCTGTAAAACGAACTCTAGAGACTAATGCAACTTGCTCGGGAAGTAGTAATTTATTGTATGAACCCTGTTCGCCTCTCCTTACCTTCCAGCATCGAAAGCATCAATACTATCATGTCCTTCTGCAGGTTCAGAAATTCTCTCAGAAGTTCCAATTGGGTCGAATTGCGGTACAGTTTCTCCATCATGTGAGCAAAGAGGAAGAAGAAACCTGCAAATATTGCATTTTTTTCATTTTTATTGGATTTCCCAAAGATCAAAGATCATAAATTGGGAAAAACGTACCATTGATGGCATCCCAGAGACGCGAGTTGGCGAGCGTCATCTGATTACCGACGCAAGGACCCTGCAATTCATCATTTACGTCTTCCGAACCCCATCGATATTTATCATCACATGCTCTGATAGTTATCACGTGAAAATGTGGTGAATGTGTACCCACGTCAAGCAAAACAGTCGTAAGACGGCACTAGGTGGGACTACATGAGAATGTGACAGGATGTAATGTAGTTATCGGTATGAATTAACTAATAATAGGTAAGAGTCGTACCTGGATGGACTCAGTCAACGTGTTGAATACTTGCGAGCAGACTTGAATGGCCCGAAGGAAGTACTCCTTTCCGCCCTCGTCGATTACTTCCTGAAAGAATGGTTACAATTTTTAATAGTTCTCCAATTACCAACACTCTCTCAACTCAACAACTGTGGTTGTGTGAAAATTTTCTGAATTGCTCAGTTGAGTTTCACCAATTGTATTTCCAAAAAAATATCGGCCGTTGGCGATTCAGGATTCGCTGGCGATCCAATAATAATAATAATAATATAGTAGTAATAACACTGTTGGAAACATTCTGAACTTTGCCACACCTTTGTTGAATCTTTTTTTTTACGAATCCATGATTGTCAGTTGCAGTCTAACCTTGCTGGAGTAATGCCAGTAGAAGTCCATCACCGACTCTTGCAGTCTCAACAGGTAATCGACGGTGCAGTTGATGAGGTTGACGGACGTCGTGTGGCCGGGCTGCGTGCGCAGGTAGTTCTGGAAGTCTGCAAAGCGGAACGATTTATTCTCAATCTGGATGATACCGGGATTTCCATCAAATTTGTTTCATTGTAAAGTTTCGCTGTTGAGTTATGCTTCACGAGCAATTCATACTGTGAAAATTTTGCGTTGACTCAGTTGTTCTCTCTCTTCAAGTTTATAAAAATATAAAAAAATAATAAAAAATAAAAAATATAAAAAAAACAAACCCAAATTGTGGCCTTCGCAGGTCAGTTGGAGGAAGCGGAATAGTGAGCACGTGAAGTCGGCATCGTTAAGATTCTGAAGTATTTCGCATTCGTTTTATTATTTTCTTGAATCATCTGGTTTCACTCTGGAAAAGCATCGTTCAATTGGAACGATGAAAATTTGAGATAACTTATACGAATGCTCACCTGATGATCTCCCATCGCCAACTCCGCTCCCATGCCCAGTCCCTCGGCCTTGATCTGACGCTCGAACATCTCCAGATTGAGCACGGAGCACTGAAGGATCATATATAATAATAAATAAAATAGGTCTATAATAATAAGTTTTGGAGCAGTGGGATCTGGCATGACATTTACGGGATGAAACGTTTGTAGATATTCAAATGTTCGAGTATTGGGGCCTGTAAGTATAGAGAGTACGGACCTTGTTCATCAGCCCAGCAACGGAGGTGAAATCCGTTCCTCATTTAAAATTAATGACACAACTATTTTTCGTCGCAAGATATATTGCCGTTAACGGTTGCAGGTTTTGAAATAGCTGAAACTTTGAATTTGGTAAGCAAGCAAACCTTGTTCATCAGCCCAGCCATGGAAGTGAAGAAGCGGACGTCCTTCTTCGCTTGGAGATACTCGATAAGGAGCTGAAAAAGTTCTATCAAGTTTTTTTTTGTTTCCAAGTTCCCGTAGCTTCGTGAGTTGATTGTGTTTCCGATGTGTTTCAATACAATTTCATAATACAGCAAGTATGGTTCACTTCAATGAGAATCCGGTTGCTAATGGAAAACAACTTCATTAAAGAAGAGCGAGTTTACAACTCCAAAAAATAAATATAAAATATAAAAAAAACCTTCTGAATGTCCACGTTTCCTCCGCTCAGCAGGTGGATGCCGAGTTGGAAGGTTTGAGCGACCTGAAATTTATTTAATTCTTTATTATTTTTTAATTTTTATTTTCATCTTTTTTATCTTTACATTATCTTTTTTTCTACATTTACTGACTATTAATCTCATGCGGCATGAGTCATGAGTCATGCCATGAGCATGAGTCATGAGTCATGCCCAGGATTATTTCCAAAAAGTTCCTCTACAGTTTCGAGAAGCAACGTTCTCAGGCAGTTCTCTATTACTAGCCGTTATGAGTCCATGACATCCCGCAAACAATGTGATCCAATTGTCAAAGTATTCAAAGAATTTTTTAGAGCAACAAACCATCTCATTCGGTTCTCCATTGCTGGCCGAGATGTACATCAAACACATAATTGCGGCTCCTCTGTCAGCCAGAATTGCCTGTTCTGCACGTAGACGCTGCGCCTCTTCTTCTTGCTCCTAGGAAAGATCAAAGATCTGATAGAAAGATCAAAGATCAGATTAGAATTAACGAACTTCTCCCATTTTTTTCAGATTTTGATTTGTATTAGACAGGAAAGATTCAGAAAATTGAAGACTTCAACTTCTGATTGAGTTTTACCCAGGTTCTGAAACATATAGCATCCCATGAATCGGATTTCACTTCCTTCGGCAACTGCTTCTTCCACCATTCTACCAGCTTTTCACAACGTGTCTCTGGGCGCTCATCTCCATAAAGCGAAAAGAAACACTAACCGACGGATCAACGTCGCCCTCCGCTCCGCCCCCATCGTCATCTTCCTCTTCGATGTGGACGGATTACCCTACCCTAACACACCATATAGACCTCTGTTTTACTACTTTTGTGGGCCACTGTTTCCTCAACAACCCTCCCTCTGGAAGTTAGACGATTTAGCATGATGAATTATCCAAACGAGTCGACATCGCGCCCTACCACCACCATTATACACTGGTTATTTTGTATTATTGCAGGGACTAACCGACGGATCCACATCGCCCTCCGCTCCTCCCCCATCGTCATCTTCCTCTTCGATGTGCACTGATTGGGCCATGACATCGGCGAAGCGGACGTAGAGTTCGTCCTCGGCGATCGACGTAGCCTGGAATCGGATTTCTTGTCTCGGTAATTCTAGTCGAAACAATCGGGACGAAAATCAGGCCCCCCCTGACAAAGGAATAGTTCTCTGACAAGAGTTCCGTGTTCACTTATTCCAAATCATCTAGATATTTCGGGTTCAGAATTCACACTGCACTACAAGCTGATGAATTTGAGGACGGTCGAACGTGATGAAATATCCCCAACCTGGCTCTCCTCACTGGTCGCGGCGCGCTGGAAGCAGCTGATCAACTGCTTGAGTGGGTCGGGCGGAGCCCTGAAAAGGTGATCTTGATCTTTGACCTCTGATCTTTGATCTCTCCAACTCACTTCTCCTCCTCGGCTTCCTCACTGGCCACGAGGACGCCTTCCTCGTTGATTTCGATGGGCCGAGCGGCTTCGACGGCCTCGAGACCTTCCTGGAATGGAATAGATTGCAAATTAATGATTCTTGCATTTTAAAATATCTAAATAGGAATTATTGCATTGAGATGCCGAATCATAAACGAAGTAGTTTTTCCAATATTTCGAATATGCTTCATGATGTTCTCAAAATCAGGACTTGATGTAGTTTCTCAGTGTTTGGTTCTCTAAGGGTTGAAAAATATAAAATGTTGAATTGAATTTCTTTCTATTGTTCAAAAACTAGTGCATAATTCAGTGAAAAACTTGTCCGGTACCACTTCAACTCATATTCCAAATATGTTTCAGGTTATCCACATAAACAAAGGTTGTTCAAACTTTTCAATCGACTCGTCATAGGATCGTAAAAAAACTTTTTTTAAAAAAGCCCGCTGAGCTCGGCGATGATTTTGTTCATTTCACTCAAATTTAGAGCTCGAGAAATGATACCGCCGTCTCTTCACGCTCTCTCGCTTCTCTGACCGGTGAGAGAGTGTGCGAAATGAAGAGACGGCGGCTCATTTCTCGAGGTCTACTCAAATTCCACAAATTAAAAAAAATTAAAAATAAAAATAACAACTCACGCAGAGCTCCGCAATCAGCTTGTCCTGTCCCACGTCTTCTTCTTCCATCCAAAGCTGTGAGAAAGCAGGCAGGAAGAAGTTGATACCGCGATGACTGGAATGGTTGGTCTTTGATCTTTGATCTTTGATCTCTAATCTTCGAACTTTATTATCGGCACTGTTTTGAAGACTTTTCGAAAGCAGTGCCTTCTCATCTTAGGGGTTGGTTGGTTATCGTAAAGGATAGATCAGGAGAAAGGAGGGAAAATAGCCAGAGAGAAGTCATGCTAGAGCTGGGTGTGAGATCGAACCGAGGGGAAAGAATGAAAGGAACTCGGCACTCAAAGTAGGAGCAGAAATTTTTCCACAGCTAGAGTTGGGCGTCTAGCGCAAATCCTAACTGATTTACAATACTAAATCTTCCAAGTCACTCAGACGAGCTAGTGAAATGGCCACGAAATAATGTTACTAGGTCGTATGAGACCAGATTTCGTAATACAGGTCATCAATTGGTAGGTGCCAGGAAAAGTAATATGAATTAACACTGTATGAATAATGTGAACTGATGAAGGCGTGTGATAAACGTGTGATAAACGATTCTCATCCGACCTTTCCCGAAAATATAGCCTATAGATCTATACGGTCAATCGTTATACTATAACCTACAGGTCGACTTTGTAGAGATGCGAGGCGGTGATCAACGATATCGCCATGCGCTTTCTCTGCAGTGTCAGCACCTTCTTCCACTTATCCTCCTTCTCCTGTCGCGACGTCGCCTGCAACGCACGCCATGCATTTTCTATGGTGGTGACTTTGGTGGTGCGCCCGGGCGACCTTTGATAAAAGGCGGAAGAGACGCCGACGATTACGACACGAGCACACCATGCGTGTTACACGATAGGGTTACGGTAACACCAGAAGTCTCACCGCGGTATGCCGTAGAGTGGGACCATTCGGAAACAGGCGACTACGGCTCGTTTTCTTTGTGTGGAGACAACCTTTCGCCAGGCTTGTCCGACCAACGCTTGAGGGTGTTCAGTCTGCAATTCACGATGATGGTGTTACAACATCTAGGTTACGGTAGCGAGTGCAGCTACGGGTTTGAAGTGTGCTCGTTTCGCGGGGTATGGGGTTAGTGTGCTGAAATGCGATAAACCAACATCAAGTGATGAAGAGATTACGGTAGATACGGTACTACATAACGTGTTACGACTTGGATACGGTAGGACAGTGAACGAGTACGGTAGGTCGGGGTTAGGTTACGGTACCTTGAAGTGTGCTCGTTTCGCGGGGTATGGGGTTAGTGTGCTGAAATGCGATAAACCAACATCAAGTGATGAAGATGGGAGGAGTGATGCCTAGAAACGGTAAAATTGAACAGAATACGAATAACAGAATTGTAACCAAATACGAGTACAACACACACCTTTCCGCGCCGTTTTGTTCGTCCACCGCGACGCGTACTCTGAAAGAGGACACGGTACGATAGGATTACGGTACTTCACGAACAGATTACGGTAGATACGGTACTACATAACGTGTTACGACTTGGATACGGTAGGACAGTGAACGAGTACGGTAGGTCGGGGTTAGGTTACGGTACCGTATGCAGGATCGCGGAGACTTGTCCCATGTTGAAGATCTTCTCAATGACGGCATCTTGGGACATCTCGTCCTTTCCTCGCATTTGGGACTTGCCAATTTTGCGATAGAGATTGAGCTGCCAGGCGTTTTTGTCGGTGGGGTCGGTCTGGAAGCGTAATATGCCAGTATTTATACTAAAATGCCTCATCGTCAGTAATTAGCAAACTGTACTGAAGCCACAGTTACCGTGTTCCCGAAATAAACTGATAACAAACCTTCACTAGCCCCTACTCAATATCATACTAACGAAGTTATCAGACTTTGTCTGGTTCATAATCAGTGTGTGGCAACCGTATTCCGATACTATGGTGAACGCTACAGAAAGCTCTGCTTACCTGCACCGGTATCTCCAGCAATCCTTTGATGAACTCCCTGATCTTGTCCTCATTCTCGCGCTGAAGGAACTTCTCCTTGCACTGTTGGACGATGTCGAGCTCACTGCAATTTTTAAGATTTCCGCTTTCTATTTGATCGTCACTGAGCTGTATTCATTTTTCAGATTTAGACTCATTTCGCTTATCGTGATATGTTTCATAGGAATTATAACCGCCTTGTTAATTTGAGATTTCAATGGGCGGCATGTGGCTGGTGGAAACAAACAACAAATTCTTTTTTTCAATTTTTTCAACAAATAATTTATCTTTTATGATGGTAAAACGTACCGTCCTCCAAACACGTTCAGTCCCACGGGCAACATTCGCTTCAGGCAAGCGATCACGATGCTGTTCGCGTGCTTGTCCTTCTTCACCTGCAAATGCGACGTTTGGTAAACGTCGGCGGGTTAAGGCGCACGCACACCACCATCACCACACACCACGAGGGACTTACGAAGAACGGTTTCTGTCCGTTGCGACGGGGCGGCGCGCGAAGGAGCGTGAGGATCTTATCGTTCTCCTGGACACAAGGAAGAACGGTTAGGTTAGGAACAGAGGGAAGATGGAAATGGCGGTGTTATAGTGACCTCATCCACTTCATTGCAATGTTATACGAGTTTAACTCAATTGATTGACTTCTCGCAAAAGCTTTGTGAGTTATCAAACAGTGAACCAAACCCGTAGTTTCAGCCTTTGGAATTCCGGGTAGAGCCAACTCAATCCCACCTCTCACTCCACCTTTCTTAGTCAGTAAGTGCACACAGTAAGTCACTCATTCTCACCAAACCACCTCAAATTGTAGTCATAGGCCTACCTGTCCCTCCCTTCGCTTCTTCTTCCTCTCCGCAATAGCCGCTTTGCCCGTCTTCATCTCTCCTCCTCCTGCCAGACCTCCCTCGTCTTCGAACTGTGCCATGTAGTTGAGCTCCTCGCGCTGAAGAATAATTTATTAAATTTGCTAAATCATTATCAACTAATGTTCATGAAAATAGTGCATGTATTATCCTAGGATCAATAAAGCAACATGAGATTTCCAGGACCAAAAGATATAGAAGGTCAGGTGAATAAAAAAATAACCTTGAAGTGCTGTGAGTGGCTCCAGATGCGGAAGATGACGGCGACATTTTCGTACACGAGGTCCGTCTCCCAGGAGGGCGCCTGGAATAATATTTATTTAATTTAAACGTCAAGGGAAATGCAATCTGAGAATTAGTTGACTCCCAATTATGTTTAAGAGACCTTCTCCATAAAAAGTCGGCATGGTCCGGACATCCATCCAGGACTTTTGAGTCAGACCTCTATACTGTGGTCACAGGAGAGGGTCGACCCCTTGTTTACAAAACTATAGTGCTTAGCCCCTCTAGCCTCATACGCGCGCCGCCACGCGCGCGCGAATGTCGAATTTTGGCTAAAAACGTGGTTTTCATATCTCGACAACCGTACAAGCTAGACATGAAATTTCTTTTGTGTTATGTTAGTGACTTCTTATGTGCAAAAATGCACCATTGAAGACAAATAAATATTTGATTTCAATTCGATTTTTTGAAGAATTATTTTGATTTTTCGGCTTTTTGCAGCCTCAGAAACGTTTGGCCCGGATCCCACATAGCACATATCGTAGCCCTTATGATCCTAGCAAAGACCCACAACAAGTACCCAAGATTGAGTCTTTCACGAGTGGTGAAAAATGAGTTGCAATGGTAAAGAGTGCAAGAATCGAATTTCCGAGCATTTTCAATTGACCTTTTACTGACATTATTTAACTTCTAAAATACTGAGAGTACTCTATCTATTACTTTTAGAGTGTTTGCAGAATTTTTGAGACTGATTTTGTGCTGATTTTTATCGAATTGCGAATTGTTTCAAAAAAGAGTTTTGCGAATGTCTGTTATCTCAAAATTCCTGGACTTCCATACGCTTGGCCCGGATTTCACCTAGTATATATTTTGACCATCACCCGTCTGAGTAACACCAGTAACAAATTAGGACCATCCAGCTTTTCACGAGTGCCCAAAAGTTCGTCTGAACGAACCACAGTAGGTCACAGAAATGCTATTTTATTTGTTTTCTGGCTATCCTGTATGTGATTTTTGAAAAATACCACTCAAAATAAATTGATACACTATCAGGCGTATACTCATCGCCATATGGGTCGAATTCGCCACCATGACTTTTTTGACCCATGACCCGGGGTTCATGCTTCAAAAGTGAATCTCGACCATGAACCCAGGGTCATGGTTCAATATGTCCAGAATAAAAGGCAGTCCAATTGGACTAATTCTGGTGCTGCTGCATTCTTGGGTCAGTGTAACATGCATTACACATCTTAAATTCAAATATTCCGATATGCCCATTCACATGAATTTTTGATCCATGACCCGGGGTTCATGGTCGAGATTCACTTTTGAAGCATGAACCCCGGGTCATGGGTCAAAAAAGTCATGGTGGCGAATTCGACCCATATGGCGATGAGTATACGCCTGATAGTGTATCAATTTATTTTGAGTGGTATTTTTCAAAAATCACATACAGGATAGCCAGAAAACAAATAAAATAGCATTTCTGTGACCTACTGTGGTTCGTTCAGACGAACTTTTGGGCACTCGTGAAAAGCTGGATGGTCCTAATTTGTTACTGGTGTTACTCAGACGGGTGATGGTCAAAATATATACTAGGTGAAATCCGGGCCAAGCGTATGGAAGTCCAGGAATTTTGAGATAACAGACATTCGCAAAACTCTTTTTTGAAACAATTCGCAATTCGATAAAAATCAGCACAAAATCAGTCTCAAAAATTCTGCAAACACTCTAAAAGTAATAGATAGAGTACTCTCAGAATTTTAGAAGTTAAATAATGTCAATAAAAGGTCAATTGAAAATGTTCGGAAATTCGATTCTTGCACTCTTTACCATTGCAACTCATTTTTCACCACTCGTGAAAGACTCAATCTTGGGTACTTGTTGTGGGTCTTTGCTAGGATCATAAGGGCTACGATATGTGCTATGTGGGATCCGGGCCAAACGTATCTGAGGCTGCAAAAATCCGAAAAATCAAAATAATTCTTCAAAAAATCGAATTGAAATCAAATATTTATTTGTCTTCAATGGTGCTTTTTTGCACATAAGATGTCACTAACATAACACAAAAGAAATTTCATGTCTAGCTTGTACGGTTGTCGAGATATGAAAACCACGTTTTTAGCCAAAATTCGACATTCGCGCGCGCGTGGCGGCGCGCGTATGAGGCTAGAGGTGCTAAGCACTATAGTTTTGTAAACAAGGGGTCGACCCTCTCCTGTGACCACAGTATAGAGGTCTGACTCAAAAGTCCTGGATGGATGTCCGGAAGAGGGGTTGAAATGGTGAATTTTTATGGAGAAGGTCTCTTAACTTGTGAAACATAACTATATTCACTCGTAATGAAAATGAATGTATTTAGCAAATTCAACATAGACAATAAAATTACCTTCAACCACTGCGCCCTGTGCAGGTCCGTGTACTTGATCAGGATGGGGAAGATGGCATAGGAGTCGCGCACGAGGCGGGCGTTGTCCTGAAAGTTTATTTTTCTTTGCTAAATCGAATTAATTTTTGAGTTTTTATTTGAACAACAGCTCCCTACGCTAATTCTCGAAAACAATTACGGAAGCGGAAGAACAAGTTGTGAAACGTAAGTGATTTTAAAGATTTTTAACGATTGAATCCGTCTACGGTAGAGTTGATCAATATTTTGCTAGCTGTTTAGGTTCTCAAAACTTGAAATATAGTGATTTTCTTGAGTTTATAAGTACAATTCTCTGACCTCCGCCACGGTTCCCTCGTCCGCATCATCGGGATGAGTGCGCATGTGCTCCTCCTCCTTGAAGGCCTGGAATTAATTAATTATTTAATTATTTAAATAATTAAATATTATTTTTGCAAATGTACAAGTTTCAATCAACAGAAGAAAATGCGAAATGCGAACTGAGAAAATATGTTTCACACTACGTTCAAAGGCTATCCATTGATGTGGTTACAGGCGATTGCAAAAAAAACAAGAAAAATTGCAAAAATAACCTTTTCAGCAATTCTCCTGATCCTGTCCACAATCGGCAGAATATGATCCTTCATCGGGTCAGCGGTGACGTTGGGGATGATGGGCACGGAGAAGACTGAACATTGATTCCTTCTTTCTCATTCTATTTTTTACCTTCCACAATTCGTCATCCACATTTCAGCCAACAGTGTAAACTTTTCACAGGCATACGAAACTAATGAAAGTTATTTCATGCTTGTCTCACACACGTAGTATCATTTGAAGTGACTAAAGCTCTATTTCTATGTAAACGAGAGTGAACACTCACAGCTGACTCTGCACAGCCACGGTGCGTCCTCGACTCCCACATGCATCTTGATCATCGTGAGCAGGACGGAGAAGACGCGATTGATGGTTTCGTAGGAGACCTGGAATGAGGAGAAAACCATGATAATTGAGTTATTTAGTACTAAAAAATCGAAGAAAAGCAGATCGTCATTAAATATTTAAATAAATCAGTCATGAAACGCGCAATGTTTTCGCTAAAAAGTACGAATGGGGCCTTTTGCGGAATTATTCCAAATTGGCAGCCTCTCACAGCTGACAATAGTTACGAATAAGTGCTGTAGAGCATTGATGGCTATAGGCTATAGCTTTGAGAAACCACCCACATTGGTGATCGGCTGATGGCCCTCCCGCTTCGCTCCGTCCGGTCCGTAGTTGAACCAGTAGCCGACGTAGGTCGTCAGAAGGGGCAGGTCGACGTCGTACACGTTCGGGTTCTCCGAGTACTGGGTGTTGCTGGCGACGACCTGCGCAACAAATTTGATGAACATCACAAATATACGTTTCGTTCATAATGCCTAATTTAAATACATGAAATTTTAGATGTATTTCTTTGATTATGAATATTTTTGGAGGCCTTGGAAGATATTGAAAATGGAGGAAAAACCGTTACCTGTTCCATGTCACTCAACAGTTTGTCCAGCTGCGGAATGTGCGCGGAGAGAGCGTTGAGCATTTCTTGCACCTGAAAATATTCGTTATTTCTAATTATTTTGTCATCACTTCCACCTATTCATGCATTTCAAGTTCTAGTGCAAAAAAACTCATTTTTCATGAAATTCAAATATAAGAATGATATGAAAAAAACACAATGATTCACCTGCACCGACTGGTCCTGACTCTTCGCCAGCACCGAATACTTGTTGTTCTTGTTGAATTCGCCCTCCAAGAAGGCGACCGGGAAGCAAGAGGCGAAGGCCGCGAGGCATTGACCGAGACCGGGACGATGTCTACAAAGTATTATATAAAGTGAATAAGAGTTCCTTTTTCTGCATGTCGACTAGGTGACTTGACTTTATCAAGAGAAATAGTAAAGTCATGTTATTCTGTGGACAAGATGTCACTACTTTTGCAATATTTTAATTTCAAAGGACCCATTTATTAGTCTCGAATCCGATTTTTCCGAGGGTATTCATTCATCGTCCCCTACCGACCTCTCAAGTCAGTACATACCTATTTGAACCCCAAAAACACTCACTTATCCGTCTCGAATCCAATACTCTTCCTCTGAGCAGCAGTCGCGGACAGGCCAGTGACCATGTACAGCGAGTCGAGGATCTTGTAGCACGCGGCTTGGATATCGTCGACTGAAATTGTCTATTTATCTTTGATATGCGTGTTGAACGATAACCGAGGACAAATCCATAATTTTGAAAGATATTTTTGATTTTTTTAGTGCAAATCATCAGATTAATCAATACTGTCTCTAAGTTCGAGAATTCGTAGAGATTGTGAAACATAACCAAATCGGGCATAACACTTCTACTATTCAACTATTCTCCTTCAGACATTTCAATTGTATTCACGATTATATTCAAATCTACTCACGCAACAGATCCGTTCCGAAATGGTTCCTCGCCAGATGGCTGAACATCGTGGTCAGCACAGGGATGATCATCTGATGGGCGAACTCGAGCGAGATCCACGAGCGAAGGTTCGAACCGCGAAGGGTGGCGTATTGGCCTGTAATTGTGAATTTACAAGTCAACTTTCTTCAGTTTTATTCCAATTACCAGGAATAAAACACATCAGAATAACGTTTCATCTAGCCAAGCACGTGGTTAGCTTTCGCTAAACTCTTCTAGTACTAACTTTGTGCAATGCGGTAAGGCCTTGGGAGGGGAGGAAAATGGGAAGAATCGTCTTGAATAGGTAAGAATACTAGTTCGCTTACCATTATCCTTGAGCTCCTTCACCGCCGCATACAAATCATCCGCGCAGTTGTTGAAGAACGTGAGCAGCGATGTGCGCACAATGTCCGAGTTGACCTTCACGAGGGTTCTGGAAGAGATCAAAGATCAATATGAGAAAAAACCCAAGTCAATGGTCTCTCGAGTTATTTTTTGTATTTATGTATTTACCAATGTCGTTGTCATTGAAAGAATTTGCAGCGAGAGAGTACATAGCATTAGTGAAACCTATATGGCGCAAAAGAGAAAAATGATAAAGAGTAAAATAAAATTCGTGACTTTTCTCACTCAGAACAACACCTTGAACAAAAATTCAGACAAAAGTTTGAGATAATTTTAAAATGTAGTAATTTCGAAAACAAATCAATACCTGAGATCCAGTGCCTGCGTCAGTCCCTGCAGACATCTCACGGTGATCTTGGCAACCGAGCCGAAAGCGCGATTCTTGATACGCAGGAGGGCAGCAAGACGGCAGAAGAGACTGGAAATTGTTATTATTCAAGCATTAGCCATCTCTATTTCATGTCAGAGGTCATTAGAGATTAGAAAAGGAGCCGCCTTCTATTTTGGCACTCTCTAGAGAGCACACTCTCTACTCAATCGAGCTGCCGAGCTGCCGGAGTGTGCGCAATGAGGAGACTTCCCATATTTCGAGCTCTATTATCCATTGGATAGATCCATCGAGATCCGAAAACACTCACTTCGCCACCATTTCTTTCTCCCTGTTACTCGCGGTTCCCGTCGTGACAATGGAAGATCCTTCAAATCATTACTTTTTTATGATTTCATATTTCTGTCTGACATATCGTTGCATTATACATCACGAATAAATCGCTAATTATCCCAGTACCTTCGAGGAAGTAATTGCGATGCGCGTTAAAGTAGGCATGCATCAGTGGGAGAACGACCTGAATGGAGACACATTAGCTTCACGCTGGCATTTGAACAACTTTATCAGCCGATTGAAGGAGTGTTATGCAACTAGGTTGTATATCTGCATGATTTAGCAACTTTTAACAATGGATCAAATAATTTTGGATAAATGGGTGTCTATAGAAAGAAAATAAACCGTTTATTGAAAGTATCTGGGAAGAATACACAAAAGGAAAAAGTGAAACGTACGAGAAAACTTAAAATACGGAATTCAAAAAAAAAGGAAATTGCTGTCTTATTCTTAAGTTGTTTTCCAATCGCGAGAGATCAAATTACAATTTTTTTTTGATTTCATGCGGCATGTAAGAGCAGAACGGACTGCCAGTATCATTGTTTTCTAACAGTGCAAGTCCACCAGCGATTGAAAACATTATGCACGCGGGCTAATATCATCATTGTGAAACATATTGTTTGACAAAAAAGAAACTACCTTCTCGAAGAATTTCACATCCTGACCCTCCTTCTTGAAAGAGTTTCTTCTCGTGAGTTCTTGCGATGGTTTGATGCTCTTCATCTTGAGAGAGGCCTGACAATCAAGTGAATCATATTTCAAGTGATTCCTTCTTCCAAACTGTTACTTTCTTCAAGTTCTGATTCTCGAAACCGGTTTCCGGTTCCGGTTCCGGTTCTCATTTTCAAGTTTTTAAAACCGACACAGAAGTTACTTTTATTTCCTATTCGAGCAACGTCATTAGTATCACAACTTATTAGCATGAATTTTGTGAGCAATATTGTGAAACTCGCCTGTTCCAGATATTGAATCAGCTTCTCCAGTAGATTGAATGCGAATCGCTTCTCGACGGAACTCCTTTGAATCGCCTCTTCTGACTTGATCCTGTCACTTGAGCCTTCCATTTCGTTGCGACTGCAAACGAGATTGTTTTGTAGCTTGTTTTGTTTTGTTTTGTTTTGTTGTTTTGTTGCAACATAAGAATAATATCACAGGTGTCAAAAGTTCGAAATACGGGTAATCGTTTCTTCATTTTATGCAATATCTTGTCCTCTTTGACCGGTGAGAGAGTGTGTGAAATGAAGAGTCGATTATCCGTATTTCGAACTGTAGTGCCAATCTTATTACAACTTTTATTTTGTTAAAAATGGACGATTTAAAAAAATTTAATCGATGTTCGCAATCTGTATCCCCATATGTGGAAAGTGTGAAGCACAACTCGCAAATGACTGCACGCATCGATTTTCAATGTGCTCTTTCCTCAATACGATATTCTCTTGGTGAATGTGATTGACTTGTCCATTGGGCATCACAAATATCACATCAGGCCAATTAATTAAAATATATTTGTTTTTTTTTGGATAATTTGTTATTTTTTGTTAAAAAAAAATGGACGAATCGATGTTCGTGATGTGCATCGTCCTATGAAGACAATGTGAAACATAACTCGCAAACCTGGGGGTCATCAAATTTGAGAATTCATAGTTAGAGGGTTTTTTTCCAGGAGACACTTTTCCCAAAAATTCGATCTCCGCAATTCTCGCAATACTTTGCCGTGATAATTAGTGTTTATGAGGTGTCGCAATAAGCGCTGATCAGAAATTCTGGGACAATTTTTTGGTAGCCCGCAATTTCTTTATCTTGTTCTCCTACCGCCCACCTAGCCGGCTGCCCATAGAAAACCAATATGGTTTCACCAGTGATAGCCCTCCGCCTTCGGCGGATGTTCTTTACTGATTTCGCAACATTGCACAATACCGAAAACGCGTGGACGACATGTTTGGACTTGTTTACAATTTCGACCTGCCTACGTGACTTTTAGAACAACAAACACACAAACATCTCTCCTTTATATATGAGGCCGTTTGCGAGAGAGTCGAGCAAGAGCTGGCACAGCTCAAAAATGTCGATTCTCTGAAACTCTCGTTTTTGGGGTTCTTGAGGGTGCTGATGACGATGAGCATAGTCATTTTTCATATCGAGCCTCCGTTGGCTCCAGATGACGTCACGTCGAAAAGAGCTTTTGAAGAATATTTCAATACCCATTTTCGCTAAAATTAAGAAATCATGTTTCCCGGGGTAGATTTTGATGCTGAGCACGCCTGTCTACTTCATTTGATGTGAAAAATTTATATAATTTTATAAATCGCAACTTTTCAATTACGCAATTATGTGAGGTGCGACCTACATAGATCGGACCGGCATGACGAGAATGGTCAAAATTTAAAATTTCAGCCATTTTGGCGCCGGGAGAAAAAAGTTGGGAGTGAGATAGTAAGCTGACATTGTATGCAAAATGGGCGAATTTCCTCTTCAATCCGCTTCCTGACTTCCGATCTAGAGAGACGAGGCGAGAGAGTGTAGGGAATGGAGAGAGCGCAGACAGGGAACAGGCTAGAGACACACAAGTTCGGACGTTGGGAAGAGGGGAGTTGTAAACAAGGGGGGAGATGGACGATTTTGCCTACAATCTCAGCTTACTATCTCACTCCCAACTTTTTTCTCCCGGCGCCAAAATGGCTGAAATTTTAAATTTAGACCATTCTCGTCATGCCGGTCCGATCTATGTAGGTCGCACCTCACAGAATTGCGTAATTAAAAAGTTGCGATTTTTAAAATTATATAAATTTTTCACATCAAATGAAGTAGACAGGCGTGTTCAGCATCACAATCTACCCCGGGAAACATGATTTCTTAATTTTAGCGAAAATGGGTATTGAAATATTCTTCAAAAACTCTTTTCGACGTGACGTCGTCTGGAGCCAACGGAGGCTCGATATGAAAAATGTCTATGCTCATCGTCATCAGCACCCTCAAGAACCCCGAAAACGAGAGTTTCAGAGAATCGACATTTTTGAGCTGTGCCAGACCCAGCCTGATCTGCTCGACTCTCTCGCAAACGGCCTCATATAGTAGATAGATAGATAGATACTCACTTGTAGATCTGATATCCGTGATACTGGAAGAACTTGAGGATCTCAGATGCTCTGAATCGGTCCTTCCTTCTCTCGAAATCGGTCAGGAGATCCCATGGAACGAGCGTCATCGGCATGCCTCCGCCCTTCGAGGAGAGATCATTGAGCACCTGGAAAGATTACAAAATGGATTGACTCATTGCTCATTTTTATTCGCTGTGAGCGAGTATTTTCGCAAATTACCTCACATAAATTTGAAACAGCGAAAAAATGAGCTTTTTGAAGGGCTACACTCTCACGTTTTTTAAAGCTTTGGAGCTATTAGGGTGCGGTTACGGTCACATTTGGCCTTTTAATATACAATTTTCGAGTTATCTTACCTTTCTCGCGCAGATAAAGTGAGTGCACTCATGGAATATAATCGAGATCAAAGATCAAGAAGCTCGCCTTTCTCGCCCAGATAATATGGGAGTGCTCGGCCATCTTCTCCGCTGACGTCTGCATCTCCTTCTCCAGTGTCATGGAGGAGAGATCGATCGGCTTCGGGGCAAAGTCCTGAAATTCCAATTCTTTGTTGAATTCCAAAGTTGAGAAAAACGACCATTTTATTTTTCAAAGCGATTTTGTCTTAAATCTTTAGTTTTTTTCTTTTTCGATTTGTATGTTCAATGGTCTTGATATGTTTCACGACTGTTACTTGATCGCTTCGTTTCATAGCAAATTAATTTCAAATTCTTATTTTTTTGAAAACAAATAATAATCGTACCTTGGCGCTGGTTCCCGAACTGTGATGCGCTTGCGTTGCCCGCTCGGCTGCGTCTCTGAATTATTCAAAAATCAAAGATCAATTATTAGAGATCAAAGATCTATTCTTCGAATTGCATCACTTACCTATCCGCCATCTCGATGTTGAATCCCCAGGCGATTATGGCACGGATGCACTCGCTACAGCGCTCCTTGTAGAAGTTCTTCTCCTGCAAGAGATCAAAGATCAAAGATTAAACTACAAACTACAACTCACGAAATCTCTGAGCTGACTGAAGGGCTTCAGCCTGGGATGGGTGTTGGTGACGCGCGAGTAGATCTCACCGTGCACCCAGCCCTTGTCGAGCTACAACAATTAAGGATTAGTTGCAAATTTATTTTAATCTTGGATATCTTCATCTACACATAAAACAAGTGCTTTCTCTAGCGTAATGATCGTTGCCTTCTGTTAGTAATGTCATCTAGTCGTTTTCCAGATATTGCCAATCACTTATTGATAAGAAAGGTTCTAACCTTCCTGCTCGCCCACGAGTCGTGGAAGTGTTCGGCGAACTTGACGCACATCTTAATTATTAAAATTATTAATTAATCGCTAGTTAATATTTAAATCACGATCCTTGTAACAACTTATACCAAGAGGACCGCAGCTCTTCATAATGGTTGCTCCGAGCTGACGAGCAATTGTAAAACAAATAAAAATAATGAAATCAATCAAATAACCTGATTGAGGTCAGCGTTGAGGTCGTATTTGCCGACGTCGACAGTTCGTGGAACCCACGCGCCTTCTTCCATTTGGTCCTGAATGATTGAATTATTATAATAACATTTAAAATTAATTAAATTGCATAAATATCTGTTTACTCAATTTCTACCGGAAACATATCGGGATTTCAAAATTCACTTGTGTTTCATCTTTGGTATGTGAATAACATGGAACAGCGCTGATGTTGACTTTTTCCCTTTAGGTACAAAAAGAATTTAATATGAACCTTGACTTTCGCGATGTCATCGGAGCCGGTGGTGAGCGCGTAGTCGGGAGAGATGGCTGATCCTGGGAGGAATATGGATTAGAGGATACCGTATTCGTGCATTGGACAACGGTAGAACACGTAATTTCACAAAGACGTATCTTTGGTCATTTTTTGAGATTCAAAACGACAAGATTTTTAGCCTATTTTTTTTTTAAAAAGCGGTGACCTACCGATAGCCGTCAGACAAGGCAATGCCTTTCCGAACAACTCTGGATCGTACGGTTTCGATCCAAGGGAGTCGAAGATTGCGTAGAATAGGAGCATGGAGAGCCGCTTCTCCTGTGATGAGGAATCGTTATCATCACATTCCTCTCAGAATAAAATTGATTCAAATGTCAGTGACAGCTATGAATTGTATCGGTATGGAGTATGTTTCAAATTCGCTACAAAAAGCTCGAATATTTTGATGAGTTGATCTTGCAGTAATCGACTTTTCTGAACAAATACCTGTTCGCTGGCCACTCCGAAATTGTTGCCGGTGCCGTAGTACTTGCCGCAGCGCTCGTAGTGCAGCGTCATGATCTGCAATATTATTATTTTCGATTTTGTTTATATTTTGTTCAATTCGAGATTTTATATCCTACACATTCATTCAATTTTTGTGCAGTTAAGATATGTTTCACTTTAGCTACAAAAACTTCGATTGTCTGGTGGGATAATGCTACTTCGATCATTACTCTATAAAAATAAATCAAACTCACTCGCAGCGGAACAAATGCCGTTCTCTATATTTTAACAATTATTTTAAAAATAAAATAAATGATCACTCTTAAAGGGAGTCGGCAGTCAAAAATGAAGTTTTTTTCAGATAAAGAGCATATTTTTGCGATTTTTTTGAAGGCAGATATGATTTTTCAAAATTTCGAGGTACTGTAGCTCCTGCCACCGTGGTGTGTCTGTTGTTTCCTAATATTACTTTTCAAACGCTAAGACCAGCGTAATTTTTAAAGAAAATTGTAATTTTTTTATCAGTTGACAGTCAAAATCAGGTCAGCCTTCCGATTTTCTACTCAGAACAGTTAATTTTAACAAAAATTTAGGAAAAGACAGAAAATCTTGGGTGGCGAGAGCGACAGTAACCCT
>LS488458.1:486498-569068 GCA_900490705.1 Pristionchus arcanus | reverse complement strand
ACAGGCATAACAGTTTCTTTCCGCGAGCGGCAAGGCTTTTAGTAAAACCCGAGAATCAGATCAGTTTCACCGTATAGAGTTCCCGTCATTGCCTCACTGCCTCAATCTCGTCATGCATTATTGTACCATTCGAATACTATTTTTTATTGTTTTCACCGTTATTTCATTGAAATAGCATAAATATTATTATGGTACTGTACTTGATTCCAACTTGGAATCCCATTTCTACTTGATTTCAACTTGTGGGCGGACACCAGAGTTCCTACTCACAAACCCTTCCAGTAGCCGGTAGAGGTCGTTGCGGGAGGAGGGGAGACACCAGAGAAGAACTGCAAGAGGATAAATTTTAATAAAAAAAAGGAAAATTCCTATCGTACCTCTCATCTCTACCCATCGTTCCTCTTTCAGTCGCACTCCAAGCAACCGACGGAAGTCGCAGTGGGAGGAAGGAAGACATCTGTGTCGAAGGGCATCGACGGGAAGACTGAAATACTAGACAATTCAATCAATCCATAATTCCTACCGTACCTCTCCATGCCCCCATCCTCGCTCCAAATGGCCGGTAGTGGTCGCAGCGGGGAGAAGAGACGGAGGGAAGACGTCAGCGTCAACCTACATCGCTGGGATGACTGCAATATGCTAATCTCCTCATGAGTCATGATCCAGGATACAACTAGCAATTATAGCGTTTCACAAGTTGCAGAACTTATGTAACGAAATATTCTGTAACAAAAATAACAATATTGTCCCTTGAATAGGTTACCCGGCAGCATTGGTAAATCAATTTCCATTTTTCAGCTTTCCCAAACCCGGAGATTCTGCGTTTCATCCGAAAGTAATGATCACAAGTGAAAAACGTCCAAGTTGGGAGAAAACTCGGTTCAGTCTCAGACTCTGAGTGCACAATGAGCAACAGCAAGATATTGCTCGAACAAATGACACGAAATTTGAATGTGATAATTGCGAGCGAATGGGCTATTCTATTCAGGTTGATGACTTCGTAGCGCTCATGAAACAGGGATTCAGCTGGCACCACAATTAAAATCTATAGGGCACAATCAATGAAAACTCTGTCGCAAAATACGCTATGGTTAACACGAAATTGACAACAAGAAGTGCCCTTGTGCAGTCGCTGTGTGTATCAATCAGTGAGGAGCACGTAGGACAATACTCCCGTTTGTAAACCTCGTTTAACGCTCATAACTCCCTGATTTTGGGAGCAATACCCGCGATCAGAACCCCAGATAATGGTTCTTATTTATATTGAGTGTGGTGCTTATCCCTGCTGTCAATTGTCAATTGTCAATTGTCATCTGCATAGCACTCGTCATCCCTCCCATTCGACGGACCTACGCGAGAAGAGGCAGTCAGAAGCCCTCATCGAAGACGACGAAGAGAGGCAAGGAGACGGGAAGTCCCTACCTATCGTTCCTTTTTCAGCAGCACTCCAAGCGCCCGACGGCAGTCCAAGCGGGAGGGAGGAACAGGCCAGAGTCGAAGAGCATCAGGGCAGACTGCAAGGAGAGTACCATCAATCAATAAATGGGTAATCCCTACCGTACCTCTCATCATTGCCTATTATTCCTCCTTCAGCCGCAGTCTAGTTGGCCGAGGGAAGTCGATGCGAGCTGAAGGAAGGGGCGGAGGGAAGTACTGTAAGAGTGCAATGGATCGATAAATCAATAGCCACTACCGTACCTATCACCAGCAGTCGATTCGTCCTCTTCGGGAGAAGGGAGGGACGTCATCTGCGTCGCATCGTGTGGCGAGGCGTCTGCAATACGGCCAAATTGTTGATTTAGTGGCGTATTACAGTACCTGTCCTTCGGTAACCTTCCTCTCCATTCCAGACGGGACCAGCAGCTCGGAGGGCACGCTCGACCCTTGTACTCGCTCGTCGACACAGCCTCGCCACTCCTCAATGCGACAAATTAGCATCCCCAATTCCCCATACATTCCCCTTTCTCTATATTGCTGTACAAGAACAACCTCGCCTTATCCTACTAGGAGTCAACGATAAAAGAAACGCGTTTTTTAGCTCATATTTCGTAACATCACTCAACGCTCAACGGTTCCCTCGTTTTCAATTAGCACAAATGGCATAAATGTTCCCCTCATCTAATGACTTGCCCCTTTTCATCACTTCAGCATCACCATCCCCCCTCCCGTCTCTAACTTCATCTAGTTACCAGAGCGAGTTTTCACACAATAATTACCCAACCACCGCTTTCAGCATCTATTTCGTAAATTATTCCAATTTAGGGCAATCATTCAACCGATATCAGTTCTTTCCTATCTGGCACTCCTCTACCCACTTCTGCCCCTCCTCATAATATGAATTTCCCTCTCCCTTATACCCCCCCCCTAGTCCTTCCCAAACCCGTCTCCGAAGATGGGTTAGACAGCGGTGGGCAGGCGGATTTCGGCCCATCCTGGTTCCACCGCTGCCTCGCCGCCTTAGATGAAGGAACAAGTTTTTAGCTCATATTTCGTAACATAGTCAAATTTGCTGCTTTTCCACTTCCCGAGAAAATAAGCCACTCAAAGGTCAACCTCCTTCCGTCAACCGAAACGGCCGTTTCCCTTAGCCCCCGTTTTTGATAGATAAGATTTTTTTCGTTTCCTTCTCACTATAACCCTATTTAAGTAAATATCGCCTTCCTACTCCCATCTCCTGATCATTTCACTGCCCCTCCCCTAATCCACATAGTGTGCTATAGAACCGCCTTAGATGAAGGAACAAGTTTTTAGCTCATATTTCGTAACATAGTCAAATTTGCTGCTTTTCCACTTCCCGAGAAAATAAGCCACTCAAAGGTCAACCTCCTTCCGTCAACCGAAACGGCCGTTTCCCTTAGCCCCCGTTTTTGATAGATAAGATTTTTTTCGTTTCCTTCTCACTATAACCCTATTTAAGTAAATATCGCCTTCCTACTCCCATCTCCTGATCATTTCACTGCCCCTCCCCTAATCCACATAGTGTGCTATAGAACCGCCTTAGATGAAGGAACAAGTTTTTAGCTCATATTTCGTAACATAGTCAAATTTGCTGCTTTTCCACTTCCCGAGAAAATAAGCCACTCAAAGGTCAACCTCCTTCCGTCAACCGAAACGGCCGTTTCCCTTAGCCCCCGTTTTTGATAGATAAGATTTTTTTCGTTTCCTTCTCACTATAACCCTATTTAAGTAAATATCGCCTTCCTACTCCCATCTCCTGATCATTTCACTGCCCCTCCCCTAATCCACATAGTGTGCTATAGAACCGCCTTAGATGAAGGAACAAGTTTTTAGCTCATATTTCGTAACATAGTCAAATTTGCTGCTTTTCCACTTCCCGAGAAAATAAGCCACTCAAAGGTCAACCTCCTTCCGTCAACCGAAACGGCCGTTTCCCTTAGCCCCCGTTTTTGATAGATAAGATTTTTTTCGTTTCCTTCTCACTATAACCCTATTTAAGTAAATATCGCCTTCCTACTCCCATCTCCTGATCATTTCACTGCCCCTCCCCTAATCCACATAGTGTGCTATAGAACCGCCTTAGATGAAGGAACAAGTTTTTAGCTCATATTTCGTAACATAGTCAAATTTGCTGCTTTTCCACTTCCCGAGAAAACAAGCCACTCAACGGTTCCCTCATTTTCAAAGTGCGCAAATAACATAAATGTTCCCCTCATCTAATGACTTGCCCACTTTCATCGCTTCATCATCACCATCCCTCCTCCCGTCTCTAACTTCATCTAATTTCCAGCGCGAGTTTTTACGCAAGAATTACCCAACCACCGCTTTCAGCATCTATTCCGTAAAATATTCCAATTTAGGGCAATCATTCAACCGATATCAGTCTTTCGAAACAATGATGAGGCACGTTATTTTTCTCACTGTTACGTTTCGCAATGAGATCTCATCGAAAGGGTAGGCATATCAGTACTCGTTCCACAGAAATAATGAGCTCTGGGTAGCGAGGTTAAGTGGGGTTATTTGCCTCCTTCCATATCCAATCCCACCCACATCTCACACTTCCTGCAGAAAGGATACTGATATGCTTCCCTTTCGGCAAAATCTTATTGCGAAATGAAACAGTGAGGCAAATAACGTGTCTCATCAGTGTTTCGTAGGATTAATATTTGCTGAATTTTCATTTCTCAAGAAAATAAACCACTCAACGCTTCCCTCATTATCAAACTAACATCGCATTCATAGCTGGGCTTCTCCTCACTACCCTCATCCAATGTCAAATTTATACCTCCTTCTATTTCTCACCATTTCATCACCATCACCCCGCCCCCCAACTCCCGCTGCGAACTGCGAACCGAACCATACCTACCACATATATTTCCCATCTGGCACTCCTCTACCCACTTCTGCCCCTCCTCATAATATGAATTTCCCTCTCCCTTATCCCCACCCCCATAGTCCTTCCCAAACCCGTCTCCGAAGATGGGTTAGACGGCGGTGGGCAGGCGGATTTCGGCCCATCCTGGTTCCACCGCTGCCTCGCCCCATCAACCAAAACGGGAGTACGCTGAACCGTTCTCCTCACTACCCTCATCCAATGTCAAATTAATACCTCCTTCTATTTCTCACCATTTCATCACCATCACCACTCCCCCCAACTCCCGCTGCTAATTGATCATCCTACCTTTCAAACTGCCCTGCTCGTCTAATTATCAGCAATTACTAGTCCTTCAGCATAAATCTGTATAATCTAGCAATTGTAACGAAGTTTGCTAACAATTCCCAACAGTAAGACCACGAATTCGTAGAACCCATTCATCCGGCAGCAGTAGCGTTAAACTAGGATGGTTAACAAATAGTCTAATTGGTTCATGCACTGCGTGAAAATAATGCGATCAGCAATTGGAACGTCGTTTTGCATTTCCCCTCCCACTTCAATCCTTCCTGATAATCATAATCGCAATCCCCTTCCTCATCGACCCACAGAACGCGTCTTATTGCTAGCCCCTCTACACACCTAACACACCTGTCAGTGCCACGGCCACAAAGCTCGAGTTTCAGAAATATCGTAAATCCCTTCACTTTATCAACACTATCCCATTACGCAAGCCCAATTACTCACAAGTTAGACGTGCGAAAAAACCCGAAAAAAAAATCACTACGGCGCTTTCATGGCGCCATCGCAAAAAAAACCGGCAAAAAAGGAAACGAAAAAACATGACCGAGTAGATGTCCTAGTCGATGCGTGATGGACGTCCTCGTCGACGAGGTAGAGGTCGGGACGAGGAAGGGGGGAGGGGGGAGAGACGAGCCGCTGCGGGAGGAGAGAAGACGCCAGTTTACCTGAAAAATAGGAATGGTTATTACGCGCAAAACAAGAAACATATTAAGGACAAAGGATAAGGGGCCTACACAGAAGGATGGGGAAAGGAATGTTCGTGCAAATCGGACGGAAAAACTTCGAAAACAGCCTGTTCAGCAATTGTCATCATGCGCACGCAGAAACATCGCCTGGTGCTAAAACGAACAATGCGCTGTGAAATTGTTGGGGGCACAGCCCTAGTGGAGCAGGGGCGTCAATGCAAGGCAACAGTAACCTATTGGAAAAGGATGCTCGGCAAAACAAAAAAGAGGACTTCGTCAAAAGCCCGTTCAAACGCTAACGTTTACGAGGTTCTAATCACACAGCTACGCTCCTGTAAACGGCGGCTGCGATCTAGAAAGCGCTCAAGGAATCACACCAGCGAAAGAAAGTGCAAAAAACACGAGAAACAGCAATTGTCAGCATTTCGAAAAAAAGAATCCTGGTCAAAGCAAGGTTTTGAAGTGCGAAAAACAAGTACTATCGGGTACTATAAGCAGGAAGAGGAGCAATTAGCGATGAATCGGCGCAGATGGCGTCATCTTAGAGACAAAGGGGCGAGTATTCGGTAGCAAAACAGGCGAAATGGGCGCGAAAACAGCAGCGAATGAACGGGTGGGACAGCGCGAGCGTGCGAGCGTGAATAGAATGACAGGAAGCGCCGAGAAGGGAAGGGACTCCCGCTCTCCGTAGACGATCGATATCTGAGAGTGGATGCGTCGAGGGACGGTAGATCAAAGGTCATCAAAGATCAAAGGATCAAAGGGCGCGACTTTATGCGCGATGCCGCGCACTTTCAATCGGAAGAGTCTTATTCCCGGTCGTTTTCCCGGCTCCCACTATAAAATTGCTTTGAATTTATTCTTAAACATGTTATCGGTATTTTCTGACACTTGTTGCTGCTATTTAAGTAGATAATGTGGTTCCGGTACACCTCTTCTCTATGAAAACTCTTGTAAAGCAGTGCCTTTCTAATAAATGTTTAGGTATTTGCGTCAAGACTAGGGAGCTTCGCGGAAAGCCCAGGGATGTTCTTAACAAGACCCTCGAGGAGCAGAAGACCGAGCTCGCCTCTCTCCAGGTTGGTTATCTTTTTTTATTTGTTGAAAACGGTATAAACTTGAACTGTAGCCCTATGCTTTCGACATGCTGGTATCCGGTGCATTGTTATAGTGTTTGAACTGGATCCACAAGTCGTAGATATATTACACTTGTTTCATGTCCTCTCCTAGCTCCTATGGGGCCTGGATGGAGGGGAAAGACCAAGTGGGGAACATCAAATATAACTTTTTAATTTTAAATCACTTTATTTCGTTGAATTTTTATTTAAATAATCTATTCAGGTCTCCAAGGACGCCGATGGAGCTGCTTCCAAACCAAGATCAGAGTCGTCCGCAAGAACATCGCCCGAGTTATGACCGTGATCAAACAGACTCAGAAGCAGAAGCTGAGAAAGTTCTACAAGGTTAATAATTTTGGTTATTTAGTTCCTCGAGTTTTTGAAATAAAATAGTCGGATGCGTTGTCTCTAGAGTGATGTGGTGCTCTAGTTGCGAATCATGTTTGCTTTAGCATCGAGTACGCCTTGGGAAGCTTGCGCCAAGTGCACCTTGGTTAAAATAAAGACCGTGAGGCACCTTCGGAGTGTCCAGCCTAATTTGGATATTCCGTATCCTTTCCTAGTTTCAATGAATTCATTATGGCTGGGAAAGTCCAAGTGAAAACATTAAACTATTGTTGTTTTCCAGGGAAAGAAGTACCTGCCCACGGACATCAGATACAAGAAGACCCGTGCGAGGCCTCCATCAAGTCGGCCAAGCAGCATGTCAAGCACGAGAAAGTTCTCGTAAGATGGCTCGCGTCGAGACTAGAGAGCTTCGCGGAAAGCCCAAGGAGGCTCGTAACAAGACCCACGAGGAGCAGAAGACCGAGCTCGCCTTTTTCTAGGTTGGTATTTTTAATTTGTCGATAATTGATTAGACATTAACTGTAGCTTGATTGTTTTGACATGCTGGTTTCTGGTGCATATTTATAGTACTTGAACTAGAGCCTCAACGTTGTAGATAATAGTTCTGTAGCGTCACCGGAATTCCCGGCTTGCTCGCCTATTCTTACCGCTTCCTAGCTCTTATGGAGGGGAGAGACCAAGTGGGGAACATCAAATATAACTTTTTATTTTTAATTCACTTTATTTCGTTGAATTTTTATTTAAATATTCTCTTCAGGTCTCCAAGGTCACCGATGGAGCTGCTTCCAAACTCTCCAAGATCAGAGTCGTCCGCAAGAACATCGCCCGAGTTATGACCGTTATCAAACAGACCCAGAAGCAGAAGCTGAGAAAGTTCTACAAGGTTAATAATTTTGGTTATTTAGTTCCTCGAGTTTTTAAAATAAAATAGTCGGATGCGTTGTCTCTAGAGTGATTTGGTGCTCTAGTTGCGAATCATGTTTGCTGGAGCATCGAGTACGCCTTGGGAAGTTTGCACCAAGTCACCGTGGTTAAAATAAAGAAGCCCATGAGGCACCTTCGGAAGGTCCAGCTTAATTTGGTTATTCCTTATCGTTTCCTAGTTTCAATGAATTCATTATGGCTGGGAAAGTCCAAGCGAAAACATTAAAATATTATTGCTTTCCAGGGAAAGAAGTACCTGCCATCAGATACAAGAAGACCCGTGCGAGGCCTCCATCAAGCAGCATGTCAAGACGAGAAAGTGCTCGTAAGATGGCTCGCGTCAAGACTAGAGAGCTTCGCGGAAAGCCCAAGGAGGCTCGTAACAAGACCATCGAGGAGCAGAAGACCGCGCAGATTACGGTAGCTACGATTTCCTTTTTTGTGTAGTTTGTAGTTCACTTTAGTCTCTCGCTATTTTTGTTGTATTCGTTGTTTGGCGCTTCTGCCGTTTGGGGGGTCTCCCCCTATTCCACTTCTCACTCTCCCTCATTTCTCCTCTTTCGGCGCATTCCGCACGGTCGACTAGTTCATTTCGATCTTTCGCCTTTCTTTCCTAGACGCTGCACAAATGTAATGATCACTAACAAAAGGCTAAGCATGCTAAGCACTAAGCCTAAGCACTAAGCCTCAAATGTTATCTTTAGACTTACAACTTAGCGCTTAGTGCTTAGGCTTAGTGCTTAGGATCATTCTCAGTGCTAAGAATAAGGCTCAGTGCTTCTTAGATCCTAGTGTTTAGTGCCTAGCACTTTTGTTCCTAGTGCTTAGTTTTTGTGAAAAAAACAACAAAAATCGAAGAATGTGAATGAAGACCATTCGTCAACAAATATATTAGTCCAGAATGAGATTATGTCTCTCGTCTCTCCCTTGTCTCTCGTCGATTTACATCCAATCAATTTACATCCAATTTATCCATATATAAGCTTTCGATTTCACTTCTCTGGTTCAGTCCATCGCTCTCCAATCTGAGGAGAGGGAGGGGAGCATTCGCCCCCGCGGACTGGGTCTCCTCTGAGGAGGAGACCGCGCTCTCCTCAGTGGAGGAGAGCAAAATGAGGGGGAGGGAAAAGTGGAATAGGGTGAGACCCCCCAAACGGCAGAAGCGCCCGTTGTTTTTATTGATATTTCGAGTATTTTTTGTTCAGATGGCAGAGCAAGGCAAGGAGGCTTTCCAAAAAGCCCTCAAGAATACCAAGGGGGCTGGAGCAGGAGTTGGATTACTCATTGGAGCCGTAGCACTCGCTTATGGAACTGCTAAAGCCATGTTCACTGGTAAGTTCTTTTTACTTTTTTATTTTATGATTACCAGGAAGTGGTAGACATAATAATTTATATAATGCAAAGGTTACCATGCATATTTCGTTTCCAGTTGATGCCGGTCACCGTGCCATCATGTTCAACAGAATCGGCGGTCTGTCGGAGCAAGTGTACAAAGAGGGACTTCACTTTCGTGTGCCCTGGTTCCAATACCCGATCGTCTACGATATCCGCGCTCGTCCTAACCAGGTATAATAATTTGAAGTTGCTCAGGGACAATATGGGTTTGGCATTTCGTCAGTTCACCTTTCCTTTGGCATCCTGCCAAAATTTGCAAAGTATATTTCCAGATCCGTTCTCCCATCGGATCCAAAGACTTGCAAATGGTGATCATGGGACTGCGTGTGCTGTCCCGACCGGACCCCAACCATCAAGATCTATCGCACACTCGGTCCGAACTGGGAGGGGCGCGTGCTTCCCTCTATCTGTAATGAGGTGCTCAAGAGCGCCGTTTCCAAATTCAACGCCTCCCAGCTCATCACCCAGCTTCAGCAGGTACGATTGTTTTCGTTATTCCCCATGTTAACAATTGGAATACGCGTAAACAAAACCAGCGTTGCGCTCTTTCGCAACTCGGTTATTGTTGTGTCCGTGTCCTTTGTGAGAACAGTAACTTGCGTTATTTACTTAGGGGCCACAACGCAGATAGCCGATTTTACACAATGGGACCAAACGTGTGTTCAAACTATTCCTAGTAGTCCCAATATCATCACGCTTTTTACCGTTTGTCGATATCTTTTCTCTGAGGCGCGCTAGAGCCCGAGAAGTACGTGCGCAACTCACTGGGGAAGAGGAGGGAAAAGCGAGACGAGAGGGAAGGGGGCGGAGCCTAATTTGCGTACGTGTGTTCAAACTATTCCTAGTAGTCCCAATATCATCATGCTTTTTACCGTTTGTCGATATCTTTTCTCTGAGGCGCGCTAGAGCCCGAGAAGTGCGTGCACATCTCACTGGGGAAGAAGAGGGAAAAGCGAGACGAGAGGGAAGGGGGCGGAGCCTAATTTGCGTGTGTCTCTCTCCCTCCTCCCGCCCTCTCGCTCGCCTCTCCCCGCGCGTCTTCAAACAAAAAACACAAATCAGGGAGAAACGATAAAATTCTAATTTTTTTCTAAAATTCCTAAAATATTCAAATTAGTCAGAAAAATATTGCCCAAACAAAATTTTCACACTGCAACCCGTCAAAACGACCTCTTCCCTTCTTTCAAATGCAAATTTGATCTTCTTAGTGATGCTATGCAAATTTTGGGCAGTGCTCATTCGATCGGGAATAGTGAGAGCTATCCATAGCGATGTCGAACGAGCGATTTGGTTTAGAATGAGCTTTGTGTTTTTCATTTCTCGCTTTTTGGCGAAATCATGTCACACCAAAGTGGGCGGGGCTTGTGGCCCCTATATTTACTAGTAGAAAATATCGCAAGTTTGCTATTATAATATTATAATATGTATGCGTATTTACAGGAAATAACGCGGATACAAATGAAAATTGATTTGCGTGAATTAGCAACAATGGCATTAAAACATTGGGCTAGTCAGAGGAACTGGTATTCAATATTCCGGATTTTACAACTAGTCTTGCCGATCTGGGGAAGAAACTATGTTGTCTGTAGTTCGAGGATGTTACGTTGTTGGTAATAGTTTGGCACTTCTCTCCGTAACACTAGGCTTGTTTTGCCAAGTTACTTTGTAGCATCTCATGAAAAGTCTACGGGTAAAGTAGTTCTGTACTTTCTCGAGAATCTTTTTGTCTCGTGGCAGGTTCGGGTTAAAGACCATTGAAGCGCTTTCTAAGATGGGTCTAATGTATTAACTTGTAGTTATTTACTAAATACTAGTAAATATTTATAATTTATTTATTTTCAGGCCAAGCAAGTGGCTGCCCAGGAGGCTCATCGTGCCTCGTTCGTTGTCGAACGCGCCAAGTAGCAGCGTCTCGAGAAGATTGTCCAGGCTGAAGGGGATGCTCAGTCCGCTAAGATGGCATGTTAAACTTTCCAATTAATAATACTCCTTGCGAAAATGCTGCAACATAGCACGTTATTGTGGATACAATCATATCCACTTGATTTTGTGTTTCTACAATTAAATATATTGTATTCAGCTCGAAGAGGCCATGAAGAACGACTCTGGATTCTTGAAGCTGCGTAAGATTCGTGCCGCTCAGAAGATGCCTAACCTTCTAACAACTTTCCAGCACCGATCTTTCGGTTTGAATTCATTCGTTATTACTCCCGTTACTCTGTTCTACAATTGAGCCTTGTTAGATGATGAGCTTAGTTATTTTTAATATGATGTTTTCAATAGTAATAGTAGTTTGCTTTTCTATTTTCTTGTTACGTTTCGAACTATATCAGAAGCTGATAAATTCGATGTAAAAATGCTTCATCTAAGCCTACAAAACAAACAAATACACCAAATGAAAGCTAGAACCCTGACATTGAGCAATAGTCAGGTGAATAACGTACTTAAAGTACTTAAAGTAGTGTATCTTGGGGTTGACTGGCCAATGACAGAGTCACCCCGTTAAATCTTACCCATATACATGTTTTAAGCATATAAATAGTCCACTCAAAGAAGAATGATAATCTAACTGTCGGGATGCGTGTCAACGAAACCGTATGATACACGTTGCCTAACTACAGCTGATTATTGATCGAGTCCCGAGTACTGTATTATCGTTTCTTCGATCCAGATTACTGTACTTCCTCTTTCTTTCGATAGATAAGTGTTGTTCAAGTATGCTTGTTGATATAAGGATACCTCTTACTCTCATCCGCTATCTATTTCAACCGAGAGGAAATCAGCAAAAGATTCCTGTATCCGGCGGGATTCGAACCAACCTCCCTCACCCGCCCATTCCTCTCCATTCCTCAGCGATCAATATCGATGCAAATCGGAGAGAGAATGATGCAAATTTCTTAGATCTATCTTCCCTTTTCCCTCTTGCGCCGCAGAAAAAATTGAATTCTTTGCAGCTTTTTCCCTGTCCTTACATACAATTGCTCATAGTTTTCGCATTGTTCGATCTATTTCTGACTGTTCTGCACGGATTCATTGAGCCGGTATTGTCTTCACTGCGGGAATTAGAATTTGAAATACGGGTCGCCGTCTCTCCATTTCGCACGCTCTCTCACGTGATCACCGTTCTGAGAGGCGAGTGAGTGTGCGAAATGAGGAGAATATTATCCGAATTTAGAACTCTAGTGTGGATCACCTCTCTGATTGTGAGCAGTAAGAAAGTGTTCCAAATGAGGGGAGCATTTCTCCGAGAGAGTCATTCAAGTGCGTGATCTGATCGTTTCAGCCTCCCCCCTGGTTCAAACCCGCGATAAAAAATCTCATTCAAATTCCAGCTCGAAAAAATCACGTGCCTAACTGGTTTTTTCCACAGATACCGTGTACAGAAACAATGACAGCCGCTTTTATGGGCTGTTTTGATAACATTTAGAGGCTTATTATGTAAGCGCGTCTTTTAGAATTAATCCATACGATCAAGGCTATTTGTTCGTGTCTGTCATTGGTAATGATGTCAACTGAAGAAAATTGCCTCAATCTCTCTGAAGTGCCCTCTGATATCATCCGAAATATCATCAAATTAACAGTGGAATCTGTGGACACAATGATGATGGTGAGCTCAATTATTTATTTTCTTTTAGTGAATATCGGCTAATTGTGTTTATTTTGTCAATTTCTCATCCGGAATCTCTAACTGCATATTTAGCAATCAGCCTAAATATGCATTATTATTTAGATATCTCCTCGATGGAATTCCATCGCTAAGAACTTTCTGAGCGATCGCAAAAATCGTCCGGCCATAAAAAGAGTTCAATGGGATCTTGACAAATTTAAGAGTCCAGTCTTGAGAATGATTATGAAGACAAAATATCGGGAATATTTTAGAGTTTGCGATTGGCCGACTAAGCCGGTTACCTCGGATAATTCAGAAGTAAGCAGTTTGCAAAACATCTTTGAATCAACCAAATGTTTAGTTAGTCGACGTGTTGCTGAATTATGGAGCGCCATACGATGAGAATTTTCCCAGCAACCATGACGATATGACTCTTTTGAAAATTCAAAGGCGTATCAAGCGATGTTCTTTCATCGAAAAAGTGGAGTTTAAACAGTTTGGCTTAACAAGAAGCAAAAGCCATTTTGATGCAATAAGACGAACGTTGACTGGTGTTGCAGTGAATACAGTGTCCGTTGATGGCAGAATATTCGACAGGAATTTAACGTGACTAACAATATTAAAAAAAGGCAGACACGTAAAATGCATTTCAGACACTATATTCTGGATCTCTTATCATCTATTGAACCTCTATGCCTGCTTTTGCCTAATAGTAAATTACAGCTGAATACTATGTTTGACGGTAAGTTCAATTTCAATTCAATTCGTTGCTAATACCGCTTTGCAATAACGTTTTATTCATTTGCTGATAAGTTTACTCGATAATTCGGCGAATTCGAAACTGATAAACTAATAATTGTAAAAAATATTGCGCTTTATAAAAAAACTATAATTCAGCCCATTACTCCTTTCTTACTGATTTCTACTCCACAGCAACGAAACTCGTCCATGAAGTCGAGTGTTATTTTATGTGTGATCATTGTTACGAGAATGAAAACAGAAGTCACTGCGAGGAATTGCGCTCCAAAATTGCGACTACGTGCAAGGTCGCAACTGAAATATCATTTTTTCGTGATGACTGTGGAGCAATAACACGAATTATAATGAGAAAGATCTGATTGTGAATTGAGCGCGAACGACATACATATTATTATTTATGTGCGATAAACAAATAGTGTTAAATATAGATTGTCTGATAACACATCTTAACTTCTCGTTGGCGCGTTTTTTGCTCAACATAAATTTTAAAAATAAATGCTAACAGACCTCGACATACTCAATAAAAAGCTTATTACGGGATTAGATTGACACAACCAATTCATTTGTCGGCGTTTTTTTGTAATTTCATTGGTCTTTTATACGACTCTGGTCGATCAGCCGCCGTTTCAGCCTCGCTCTCACAAAAACGTGCGATGAAATCATTGAATTCGAAATACAGATTGAAAAGAGTATTGGTGTGTGCATTGATTGCAGTTCACAGAGATGGTGACAGCCGCTTTTATTAGCTTGACTCGCCCACAAGACGCGGCATTTTTGTATTCGTCTATTCGAACAATTTGTTATTCATTTGCTGCTCGTGATACAATGTTGTCTGCTGAAGAAAATTGCCTCAATCTGTCGGACTTACCATCCGATATCATTCAAAACATTGTCAAAATTGGATTGCTATTTGTGGATAATATGTGTTTGGTGAGTGTAATTGCTATTTTTTTTATCTGGCAAACGGGCTATCAATGTCTTACACTTTCTCACAACATTGTCAGGAAGGAACTAGCAATGTAAACCCTAAATATTTGTCATTAATCAGATATCTCCCCGGTGGAATGCTAACGCAAGAGACGTGTTAAGTGACCGCAGAAATCTTCCCGTTATAAAATGCATTCGATGGGATCTCGATACTTTTGCGAATCCATTCTTGAGGATGACTTTGAGTGCAAAACATTGCCAATATTTTGGAGTTTACGATTGGAAGACAACGACGATATTTGCTGATAATGTGAGCAGTAGTAGCAAAATATAATCGAGTAAATTGAACCAACCCATGAAATTTCAGTCAGTCGAAGTGCTCTTAAATTATGGAGAATACATTATTTATACACATTACGACAAATCCCGACCAACAAGACTTAACGAAAAGGCTCTTCTAAACATTCAAAAGATTATAAATCGATGTTCCAGCATCGGAAGAGTAGAGTTCGCAAAAGTAGGTTTCGGTAGAACTAAGGATCATTGGGATGCAATAGAAAGAACTATGACTGGAGCTCAAGTCAACGAGCTTTACATTGAGAGTTATAGAATATTCGACAGAGAATTAACGTAAGTATATGTTGTCAATTTTTATGTATGCAAATGTATTTATTTAAGAACTTGTATTCTGAATCTTATAGCAACTATTTCACCTAGACACCTGATCTTGACCGATAGTAACGCCCAGCTTGCTTATAGTAAGTTTTCGGTGAATTTGAAGCGTCATGTTGGTAATCATTTACTAAATAATTTGGTGTAGTAATTAATGTAAATAAATATTTCAGCCGAAAGTCCCGTTCTAGTTGATTTCTACTGGAAACTAACTCAAATCGTGCCCGAAATCGAATGTATTTTCGCGTGCTCTGACTGCTACATCAATAAAAACCGAATTCACTGCGAAGAATTGAGCTTCAAAATTGCGGATACTTGCAAGATCGTAACTGAACTGCTGCCATATTCACATCATACAACTACCGACTCTGATTCTATTATGTCAACGGCTAATCGAATACAAGCAACCAGTATTATAATGAGAAAGCTCTGAATGTGTAATCACTGCATTATGTATGTTATGAACAAATGATAAGAAAGCATATATATTTCATTTGTTTCATACTTTATCGCACATAACTCAATTGAGCGTATGAGATTCTCTCAGCGAGGAAAGAAAAGAGGGAAACGGGAAGATAAAAGAGAGACGTTATTCGTACCCGTGATAGCACAAACACAAACACTCAGACGGACGGAGAAGAGAATTTCGAAACACGAGTCTGATCT
Organism: Pristionchus arcanus; assembly: GCA_900490705.1. NCBI lineage: Eukaryota > Metazoa > Nematoda > Chromadorea > Rhabditida > Neodiplogasteridae > Pristionchus > Pristionchus arcanus. Next base: position 553,333 of record LS488458.1, on the reverse strand, counting down.
TTGATCTTTGATCGCATCCTAAAGATCAAAGATCACATTTCTTGTAGCGACCATAATAATTACATATCGAACTATGGAAAAAAACCGAGAAACGATTAGTAAATCCTCTAACCAGAGATCACTGGATCAGATAAAAGCTTTTTGAAGTTACAAGCATAAAGGAAGTAGGAGGGTAAGTGTCTAGACATTTACAAAAATAAACAATAAATAGGAGGGAATCAACGATCAAAGATCAATGATCAAGGATCAAAGATCAAAGATCACCGACCAAAGATCATTCTGGTCGACATAGTCGGCAGCTGACGGGACATCTCTGTCTCATCTCAGGCCACGTCTCGCAAGCGCCGCCCGCAGCCCACGCGCCGCAGAGTTGGTCGTGGTCGCGACAGACGAAGGAGGAAGAGGAGGGAGGCGAGTGATGGGAGGGTGAGGGCGCTTGGGCTCTGAAATTGGAACCGTTAACTTTTAACTTTTCCATAACATAGAGCTTCAGCAAGATGAAGTAGAGTTGCTTTCACAATCAAACCAATTCTGCTGATACATTCTGCTGATAGGTACACTTTGTAAAGGAATCATTCATTTTTTTACGACGATACATTTCCGACAGCTCGAAAGGAAGAACTAACCTGCCCTCTCACCTCGAGTGGTGGAATCCTCCCGAAGCAGCGGCTCCCGCTCCGAGAGGCACTGCCAGAGTGTGCGTAGCGATGACCTTGATCGCCTCCCACGTCTCGCGGGCGGTCGGCATTATCTGGAATGTTTTTAGATGATGAGCAGAGGTCGAAATACGGGTCGCCGTCTCTTCATTTCAAACACTCTCTCACCGGCCAGAGAGGCGAGAGAGTGTGCGAAATGAAGAGACGGCGACCCGTATTCCGAACTCTCGATACTCTGACCGGTGAAAGGTGTGAGTAAAATGGCAAGAATGCGAAAACTGCTCCGCATTTTACACAATGGTCAGATACAAAATCACGAGCATTATTGATTACGAATATTGCCAGAAAAGAATGTTGTTCATGAGCTTTTCCTTCTGTGTTTTCTTTTATATCCGTTTTTGGCTCGGTGAAATTTCATCTGCCGGTAGAATTCAGTACCTGGTTCTCTGGCAGCAGGAATCCGTCCCACACTTGCTCCTCAGGTCTCAGCTCGAACAGATACGAGTACTTCACTCCACCCTTTCCCTTTGCCCAATCCTCCGAGCCGCCCGACGCCGGATCTGCATAGTGCGCCCGTTTCTGTCTTTTCCCAATAATATTTCCAGACAATTTCCCCACTGCGTGAGCCTTTTCTGCCCTTTCCCAATAACTTACACAACGTGTCCGCTCCGGTGCCCACTTTGTACGTCGTGCCGTACAGTCGCTGGAGGGCGTTCGCTGCGGACAGGGCGGTGTTGCGCTGGAAAAGGTCGACTTGCTGGATGCACTCGTCGCACGCAGGGGCACACCACTACCGTAGTGGAAAAGGGAAACTCACTAGATCGTCCAGGTCGTTCGAGTACGTTCGCACCTGCAATGAGCAGAACATTTCGAGGAATTAAAATGAATCTCGTTTGCGGGCAGTTATCAAAAATCGTCTTATGACTAGAATTTTATTGACAGTTTATTTTTCTCATCGCTCTGAGAAGACGATCTATGCAAGTACTCCAAAAAGAATATCATCAATTGATGAAACTCAACCGATCAAGAATTTCTCACACAATTCTCTGCAAGTCAAAATGAGGCGAAACCGGCTAACCTGATGTCCGAAGGGATACATGAGAATCTGCGAGTATGAGTGCAGAGTGACGAAGGAAGTCATCGGGTGTTGGGCTGGAATACGTCGACTTGCATGATGCACACAGCACACCCCTACCGTAATTTGCACACTACACTAGCCCACGCCTCTGTCCTACTTTCGAGGCGCACCGAGCAAACAACACCTACTGTAATTCGATCATTCCACTACCGTAAAACATGACACGCAATCGCGGATACGTAGACTTGCAAGATGCACCGGTCGCACTACTACCGTAATCGCAGCAAACCAAGATCGGGAAATAACTCACAGACGTAGTCACGGACGGCGCGCGTCTCGGGCTCGGAGAAGGCGAAGGCTCCCTGTAGAATGAAAGTATAATATATTTAATTAAATGTTGGTATTCTCAAAATTGGCAGAAATAAATATTTGCTATCAGAAAAAGAAAAAATGAACTTTATCTTTTTGCATATGTTTCAACAGAATAATAATCTCATGAAATGTAGTTTGTCTCAATGGGTCGTACCGCATTCCTAGAAATATACCAAATGAACTCACATTATAGATCTCCGAGCATGGGTCAGTGCTCGATCCGACCTGTCCAAAGAACCAATCGAAATTCCTGTTCAGATCCACCCCCTGACAACACGTCGTCTGTGGCGGTTGGAAGAGACCTGTGATGAACTTTGTAGTGGCGAGTGCAAGGAGCAGCTGAGTAGAGTGTGCGTGTTCATTTTCCATAAAATTTGATGGATAGTGTGATATGAGTTTATAATTGTTAGCAACTACTGCTTAGGTCTCTTCAATCCAAATTATAGCTAGGATCCTGTATCGAAAAATTGAAATACCTTGAGCAGTGGTGGTACACTTGGCGGGTGATTTGTTCTTTCTCCACAATCGAATCTCCGGGTCGGTCGAGCTACGCGAGTACTCGTAACCGTCTGCAATAACATCTTCTTTACAGATGATTAGAGTAAGGAATGTGTGTCTCTTCATTCCCCACACACAAGTTCTTCATAAGCCCTGTTATTCATGATGTTGTAATTGTTGCAATTTCCCGTAAATTATATCCCCGAAAAGGCGCATTCTCCATTCGCTTCGCCTTCGCCCTTTGCACCGTACCCGTATCACTTTCGCTAATCTTCAAAGTACGCGCACAAAGCAGTAAAGATTGACCGATGCGATTATCTAAAAAATTGAATAAAATTAAAATTGAGATATCATAGATAGATCATTACGAGAAACGAGAAAACCCAAGGACTGACCATCAAAACAGTTGGGAGCGGAACCATAAAGATGGTGATCGAGAGAGACAGGTCAATCTACTCGATCAGCATGAAGCGGTAATGTGATTTGATAGGCGCTTGATCGCTTGATGATAATCACTAATTCCCTTCGGAGATCGATAAGCGCAGAATCCATTGGAATAAGTCGGCTAATAACAACAACAACAATAATAACAATAACAATAACAAAGGAAATACTAACCCGGATTGAGCAGCGGAATGAGATGCCATTCGATGTTGTCGACGTAACGACGGATGATCGGGTCTTGTTCGTAACCGTTGATCAACTGAAAATAGTTATTGTCAGAACTTTAATGATCTGATGTTTTCTTCCCATGAAGCCCTAGCCACATCATCTACGTAGAAATAGTTCACTATTCCTAGATTTCGTGAAACTCATTCAGAATTTTATAATATGTGTTGATCGTACCCGTTGATCAATTGAAAACAATGTTGAGTTTCAACGCGTTATTGTTTTCTACTCGCCCATCTCCGTCCAGCATGTTTGTGGAAATTGTTCGAAATTTGTAGATTCAGTGAAGCTTGGCCCATTCGCAAAAGATTTGCTTGGAAAAAAAAGTTGTTTAGAAAGTAGCTTACAATTACAAGAATATTAATTAATTTTTCAAAATATTTTGTTCGAAACACTTGCCCGAGAATGCTATTACCCTGTGGGATCTAATTATCGTTCATAGATTGGATGAAACTTATCCAAATATCATCCAAAATTCAAAATTAGCCTAATCCCCCCCTCATTTCCCTTTCACAATCCCTGCGGTTCCCTCCCCTCCATTTCCTCCTCGTGTGTGCTTTAGAAAGGCAGCAACTGCAGCGGAGATAGACAAAAGAACCCGTTCCTGAGGGGAGGCGAGGAAGGGGGAGGAAAAGGAAGGGGGGAGATCATGAGAATGCGCTCTCTTCGATACGGTTCATATCTCGGAAGCTAGAGATAAGAGAGACAATGGGAAATAAAGAGGGCACATGGATGGTATGTATCACTTTCTCTGTGACAATGAGATTAGTGTTGTACCAAGGTATCTTCATTTGGCCTCGAACGCATCTTTCAAGCGGTTCGAGGTTAGCGCCAAGGAGGAAAAGGATAGAGATACTAAGAGATAAAACACCAGAGATGAGCAGACAAGCAATTTGGAGTAACGATAGCAATAACCGCCTCAAACAAATCATCAAGGAACAATGCATGAATATCTTTGGGCAAGATTTCCACTTAGATAGCGCAACTTTAGATTCCTGGACTACGCGCAGACTGTGCACTGAGCACCAACCCTAACAAGCAGCATGGATCGCGCTTCGCGTCAATTTGGGCACGTTTTGAAGATGAAAACAAATATCAAAAAAAAATATCTGCCTGACCTGATGGATGAAGTACAGCACAGTCGAGGGTGAGATCCACTCTCTTGCATGGATTCCTCCATCGATCCAAATGCTCCTTTTCGGGCCGGTGAGACGCTTGTTCGTAATCTGAAATGGACTCAATTTTTCCCATATTTTGAAGAAATTTCTGATACTCATCACATCTAAGCGGCTGCGTGTGCTGTCATAATCTGTACTTTTTTCATGCATTCTGATTTGAGCTGGTGACAGAAGATGAAATGCTATTGTTCGCTCGGCTGACCCCTTTTTTTGGAATTTTTCTTCTTTGCACAATTAGAGGAAATTTTTCGCCATCAAAGATCTCCCTCTATCTGTACCTGATGTCTCTCGCCGCACAAACTGTCTGATCTCGCTCCCTCTAACCCCAACAAGGCTCATCCCCACCACTCACATCACCCCTTCTTCTTCACTTTTTGCGGTCATTTGCTCACAATCCCCCTCCAATCTCCATCCCTTCGTCTCTCAATTTCACACACTCTCTCGCCATCGTGACCCTTCGAATCACCCCCGATAGTTTGTTCTCCCACCACTCCAATCCCTTCGGGGGTAAGTGCTCGCTCGCGCGGCTCCCAACAAATACGGAACTGATTTTGTGACCGGCTTACAAGTTCATTTGCTCAGCCTATAGTAGTGATTAGGAACCAATCCTGCACAAAGTGGGCACTTGCGCACAGAAAATCTATCATTTTTTCGAAGTAAGAATTATTCATTTTCGTACAAAAGCGGATCCCGCTTCCCCCTATCGATTGCAATGTATCGAGTCAAGCCGAGGAGTCAGGAAACAGGTCCAGCAATGCTGGTGTAGCCTCCAATCTATGCATTTCCCACATGATCTCTCGAGTGGTCTGCGTCTCTCTCTTTCACATGCTCTCTCGCTCTCTCTGACCTCCCAGGGACCAAGTAATTTGGAGATAGTAGACTATTCAGTCCCCTGTACTTGAGCCACCCAGAGTGTGATGAGAGAGGCCAAAGAAGTTTACGACCTTTGCTAGTGGAGGCTATGAGGTGTGGAAAGTGGTGGAAACTCTCTCAATTCGCCCTGATCTCTCGTCTTCTCTGACTGACGAGAGAGTATGGAGAATGGAGAGAGCAGGACCAGATCACTCCCCGGCTCAATGACTCGTATGTGCCAACTGGATCCAAATCCAATCCAATCGAGCGCGGAGGTCACAAAAACGCCAAACGCGCACTCTGAGCTGTTGATCTTTGAAGATGGGAGACAGCAATTGGCTAGTAAATTGTGGGTTGAGGAGATATCCTAGCCAAAAGGTAGCCCTTGAGACTGTTGATCTTTGATGATAGGAAATTGTGGGTTGGGGCTATTGAGCTCAGTCAACCACATCGAGCATGCCTTTCATGGTAACGTTGAGGGAGTGAATGAATAATGAACGATATAATGTCCTAAAATGAATGAACTTGTCAGTTGCGCATGACTCGGTTTCAGATGCACCCTTTCATTTTCTGAACTTTGAAGACACATGCACGAAATTCACGCGATAGCCTAGCTAGATCTCTTCTGATTGTCTTCACGCGGCCGAACGCAATTCCACAAGCCCTATCGAGCAAAAAATAAACATCGCTATCACCCACCTTGATCATCGGAATCTGCCTTCCCTCATGGGTCAATCCGATCGGTTGGACCGACACAAACTGCGGATAAGTGATGGCCAGAGCGTTGAAGTAGTTGATGACGTCGGCGAACGAGTGATACTCGGCGAGGTTGAAATCGACCTGGAATGGAGTTAAATCGGATCACAACACTCCTAAATGCAGGTGTACATAAGTGGGATTTGGGGTAAAATTATTTGTAAGGAAATGTTTCACTACTTCACTTTCGAAACCGTCGGAATTATATTTTTCCCTGTCTTTTGGAAATTATTTTGTCGTTGCGCGTAATAGGACACACGGGAAATCAATTACGCTCAACGTATTCACTTACAAGTGCTTTCTGAAACATAGGCCAATATGAAATTGTCAATGACAACAAAAACAAGAAGTAAGATAGGTCAACCCACCTTTCCATCTCTGAAATCCTTCTGCCGCCTCTCTGACTTGAGTTTCAATCGCGCAAGCTTCTGGTTCTTTATTACTCTGAAATATTATCGTTATCTCTCGACTGTATTTTCCTCGAAAATCACCCCTAGTCATTCGTCTCACTCCCCTAACATTAAGCCATTAGCTGAGCACACTTACAAGGGAAAGTCGCGATGAGGATATGGAGTTTCGAAACGAGACATAGCGGGATCGAAAGAGGAGAAAATTCTAAGAACTTCTGTGAAATTCAAATTTGCTGAACGTTTTCGGAAACAGCTGGGCTCTCGTATTGGGTTCTCCGATTTCTGCGGCTATGTCCCAGAAATGCCTTAAACTGTACTACAGCCCAGATGTCCCCGATAACGTTCAGCAAATTTGAATTTCACAGAAGTTCTTAGAATTTTCTCCTCTTTCGATCCCGCAATGTCTCGTTTCGAAACTCCATATCCTCATCGCGACCTTCCCTTGTTAGTCATCAGGGCAGTACCCGAGTGTAACTTTCCTCCGTTTATGTGCCAGACCCGGCTCAATTTGGAAGTAATAGGGACTCTTCATTTCGCACTGTCAAAGAGGCGAGAGAGTGGGTGAAATTAGGAGAGTCATTGCCAAGCCATCGCTAGAGTGTGGAAAACTGTCAGGATTGCCCTGCCCTCGTCCAATTATCTCCTAAACGCCTTTCTCCCTCTCTTCCAACTGGGAATTCTCGGTTGATTGACAGGGTCTGTGGCACAAAGTGCACACATTCAAATGAGTGCTCGGACTCTCTCAATTTTCCATGCTATCTCACTTTTCTAACCGTCGAGATAGTATAGAAAATAAGAAGCGGAAGCGCGTAATTTACTACTGCTGGAAGGCAGTACCACACTCGTTTACCCCTACACCCGCTAAAGTGAGCGAACCGAGGGCGGTATGCATGCAAAATGAAGCGTTTTATATGCAAAAAGGCTGAAATTCGTTCGAAATCGTACTGCTAACCCACTTTTCCACGTCCTCAATCATCATGGAGTAGGTGATGTTCCGCAATCGGAGTTGGTCGAGGAGTGGACCGGCCTGGGGAATATTAATTATTAATTAATCACTAATTATTAGATAATTAAACACTAATTAGCGTAATTAAAATCAATATACCTTGGGATCGGGGATCATGGCGTGCACTTCTTGCCCGACGGCTCGTGGTTCCTTCCAGAAGTCGATCTGAGATTGATCTTTGATCTCTGTTTAATCTGCCGAGTCCAACTACAGGTAACTGCAGTGATAATGAATGAGGTTAGTATGAAGATGAATCATGTTGCTTCTCTATCACTCGATCACTCTATCATCAAAGCCAAAGCGATTGATTGATAGGTAGTAACGCTCGTCTACTCTTCGATATCAAGAGCAGGTAAGGTAAAGGTAAAATAGGTATCCACGTCTAGCGATTTTACAACGCTAGGTGGGACCCAAGAGTTATGTACTAGGATCTAAATCGAGATTATAGATGCTACATAGAAAAACTTCACTCACCCCAGTGTCCTTCGTCAATCCCTCGAGAAACTGTAGCGAATCATTTGTCTGAGGGATGATGCGGTAGACTGCGAACCTCCTACAAATAAAATTTAATTTCTGAACAAGAAATAATCCTCTCTCCACAGTTTTCATACTCAGTTACGTCAATTATTCATTTTTACAAATTGCACTAACAAATTCTCAAAAGTTTTCTTTGAATGTCGGCATTTGTTATTGATCTATTGATGTAACTGGTTCGAACATTCTTCGAAAAGAAAAGGATTGATAGACGGAGAAAAATTAAACGAAACATTCTTCAGTACTATAATCATAGGTGTCCAGCCGTGGCGGCGACCCTTTTTTTACCATGTATCCCTATACATGGATGAGAAATATTTTTTGTTCGATCGATAATTGGTACCGTATCTATAGTGACCTACAGTATCCCCTCTTACCGTACATGACTACCGTATCTCGATTCGATCACCAACTGACTTTCATGTTTTGACCCATGACCCGGGGTTCATGGTCCAAAATGGGGTGGTAGGTCATGGTGGAGCATGTCCCTGAAACATATCCCAAAGTGTTGTACAGTATGCAATTATCGAATTTTGGCTACCGTAACCCTACCGTACCTCGGTTCGGCGTGTCAACTATTTTAGCCTTGGGGCATACTTTTGCCAAAGTGTCTGAAATCGTTCGGGAAATTATTCTACCGTAATCTACAGTAACCTACCGTATTCCTGACTACGGTATCGCGGTTGTGCATCGCGAACTGATTTTTTTCTTTTTTTTTGTTCTAAAAATTCAATCTTTGTGCCTACATGCATAGTTCATCGAGGAAATTTTTTTTGGGTACTACACTGTACCCTACCGTAACCCTACCGTACCCCGGGTCGGCGTGTCAACTATTTTAGCCTTGGAGCACACTTTTGCCAAAATGTCTCAAATCGATCTGAAAATTTTTCTACCGTAATCTATCGTATCCCTGACTACGGTATTCGCAGTTGTGTATCGGGAAATGACTTTCTTCAAAGTGTGTTTAAAAAATCGGCACTTTGCATTTTTATGGGTAACTCCTCGAGCAATTTTTTAAGAAAATATTTTTAACCCAAAATCATTGCCTAGTGGCTAACGCGATTGGCTGGTAATACGAAGGTTGGGGGTTCAAATCCCGAGGGTTTCAAATATTTTTGCCATAATTTGTCGAGTTCAGAGAAGACATCCCGAAGGTACGGTATGTTCCCAAAGTAGCCCAAACTACCATAATCAGAGCTTCGTGAGCTGACTTTTTTCAAAATGAGTTTAAAATTCGGTTCTTTGTATATTTATGGGAAACTCATCGAACATTTTTTTTACATTTGCCCTAGCAAATATAATACAGCTGGCTGAAGAATTAGACCATCTAATTTAGATGAAAAATTATCGAAATTTCGAGAACGTCTCATACATTATTTTTAAACTGCGCAGAAAAGTTTCTAAGGCCCAATAATTTTCGCGAACACCTTATGAATTTTATACTGCACCAAAGGGGCTTCTAGGAGCTAGGAAATATTTTATAGGACTTATATAAAATTATATCGGTTCCAGATATTTTTTAATCAGCTCTAGAAAAATCTAAGAGCCTCTTAAATATTCAATGTAGAGTTTGCAGGCTCCAATCACTTTCTTGCATCAAAGAAGATTTTCTTTACCTACTCAGACGCATTTTTCTCAAAGTGTGCAGCCTCTGCGCACGTTTTTTTTTCGCACGAATTTTGTGCTCACTGAAAGTGATTTGAGCCTGCAGACTTCTAACCTAGAGCCTCCAAAATTTTGTAGAGTCTTCACAAGGTCTCTGGTTCTGATTAAAAATTATCCAGAACCGGGATAATTTTATATTTGACCTATAAAATATTTCCTAGCTTCTAGAAGCCCCTTTGGTGTTTTTAGAAGCAACTTTTCTGAGCACTTTAAAAATAATGTGTGAGACGTTCTCGAAATTTCGATAATTTTTCATCTAAATTAGATGGTCTAATTCTTCAGCCAGCTGTATTATATTTGCTAGGGCAAATGTAAAAAAAAATGTTCGATGAATTTCCCATAAATATACAAAGAACCGAATTTTAAACTCATTTTGAAAAAAGTCAGCTCACGAAGCTCTGATTATGGTAGTTTGGGCTACTTTGGGAACATACCGTACCTTCGGGATGTCTTCTCTGAACTCGACAAATTATGGCAAAAATATTTGAAACCCTCGGGATTTGAACCCCCAACCTTCGTATTACCAGCCAATCGCGTTAGCCACTAGGCAATGATTTTGGGTTAAAAATATTTTCTTAAAAAATTGCTCGAGGAGTTACCCATAAAAATGCAAAGATCCGATTTTTTAAACACACTTTGAAGAAAGTCATTTCCCGATACCCAACTGCGAATACCGTAGTCAGGGATACGATAGATTACGGTAGAAAAATTTTCAGATCTATTTGAGACATTTTGGCAAAAGTGTGCTCCAAGGCTAAAATAGTTGACACGCCGACCCGGGGTACGGTAGGGTTACGGTAGGGTACAGTGCAGTACCCAAAAAAAATTTCCTCGATGAACTATGCATGTAGGCACAAAGATTGAATTTTTAGAACAAAAAAAATTAAAAAAATCAGTTCGCGATGCACAACCGCGATACCGTAGTCAGGAATACGGTAGGTTACTGTAGATTACGGTAGAATAATTTCCCGAACGATTTCAGACACTTTGGCAAAAGTATGCCCCAAGGCTAAAATAGTTGACACGCCGAACCGAGGTACGGTAGGGTTACGGTAGCCAAAATTCGATAATTGCATACTGTACAACACTTTGGGATATGTTTCAGGGACATGCTCCACCATGACCTACCACCCCATTTTGGACCATGAACCCCGGGTCATGGGTCAAAACATGAAAGTCAGTTGGTGATCGAATCGAGATACGGTAGTCATGTACGGTAAGAGGGGATACTGTAGGTCACTATAGATACGGTACCAATTATCGATCGAACAAAAAATATTTCTCATCCACGTATCCGTATACATGGTAAAAAAAGAGGTCGCCGCCGGCGTGGACAGGTATGACTATAATATCAGAGTGTCTGTCTGTCTGTCTGCGGCTAACCAACTAACTATCTAACTAACTAACTCTGTCTGTCACGGTCAACTTTTTTTGCTCAGAACTCGCTTCAAACTCATCGTACAACCTCAGATCCTTTACCAAACAACTTCTCATGAAAAAAATTTTTTTTAATCGATAATTGATTTCGTCATCATTATGCAATAGTCCGTTTTTCGCGCCGTTCTCACCGCAAACTCAACCAAATCGCTCGTACTTCGCACCAAACTGCTTGAAACTAAAATATTAAAAAATCGATAATTAATTTCGTCATCACTATGCAATATTGAGTAATGATGATGCAATATACCGTTTTTTGCGCCGTTTTCGCCGGAAACTCAACCAAATCGACTTCTCGTAATTAAAATTTTTTGACAAATCGATAATCAATTTCGTCATCACTATGCAATATGACGAAATACTTGTTTACAAAACCATTTTTTGCTCCGTTTTCGCTGGAAATTAGGCTGAATTTATCAAGTAGTTAGGTGGAACGCATTCACGCTTGCGGAAGGCTCGTGAGGCCGAGAGCGATCCGGAAAAAGTTGGGATGGAGCCACAAATTGGCTCCATCCCAACTTTTTTTCGGGTCGCTTGAGGCCTCACGAGCCTTCCGCAAGCGTTTGAAAATGGCTGGGATAAGGCGGCGGCAAAATCTAGCGAGTGTAACTCGCTATTAGTATACCAAAGTATACCAAAGTGTTTCACTGGGTAAATTTTAGATCGGTGGAACACATTCACGCTTATGAAAGGCTCTTGAGACCGAGAGCGATCCGGAAAACATTTATAATATAGCCACTAAGTACGCTTGCAGATTACTGGTTAGCGTTTGCGAAGCGTTCGCATATTACCGGGATATCCCGGCAATGCGAAGTGCTTGCAGATGACTGGGATAACCCGGCGACATCTAGCCAGCGAGCGAGCGAAGCGAGCGTAGCTGGCTAGTTTTTCTATACAATTGCAAAAGAATGGCACTCGATAGTTCTCGAACCGAAAACAACAAAAAAACAAAAGCTTACTTGGCTAATATCGCGGTGGCCAGCGAGGCAAGGCATAGCAGCAACCCCCGCATCGCTGGTGAGAGTGAGAGCACACGGGCGAGGGGAGGGGGGTGGGGGGAGGGGAGGTGTACCTCCCCCTTCCCCCCTCTTCCCCGGGGGCGATTTACTCTCCTTCTCTACCCACCTCCCCTGATCTCCCTCCTCTCTCAACCCCCCTCCATTCTCTTGAATGAGCCTACTCAATCGCCCGTCAGACAGTACAAGTGATTGGCTACGGTCTCTCCTCATCCCTTGCGCTCCCTGATCTGTTAGACAGTACATGAGAGTACGAGGGATGCGGCTAGTCTCCTCCCCTCTCACCTCTTTATTCATGCTATCTCCATCTCTTACGCTATGTAGGCGGGTAGATAGTGCGAGATTTACTGTGATGAAGAGAGAGCCTCCCCTCCAATCACCCCATCAACTCCATCTTTAGCACAAAGAGAGAGGAAGAGTGTACAGAGAAGCAAAGGCGATCAGTGGATCGATGGGTGGTGGAGGATATCCCCTTTAATCTCTTACCCGCCTCGGGCTAGTGAGCAGCGATGTTATTTGCGGATACAATGAGTAAGTGCACGATATTCAAAGAAAAGCATCGCAAGGAAAATCGAAGAATATCTTCGAGGATCGTGAGCTAATTGAATTGTTCTAGAACTTATGTGTTTCAAACTATTCTCACAAATAATCCGTGGAATATTTTTATGACACGAGCTTGGTGCGGTGTAAATATCACGATTGCACATCATGCCTCACTACAGAAAGTACTAGCAGGGGGTGAAACAGGTGGTCCTCTAAATCCCCTAGATTATCCCTGCCCGATACAAATATCGGCGTGAATATCAAGAGAGGTAAGCGCGGCGGACATTGCGGTTGTATGCAAAAACCGGTGTGCCAAAGAGCAAGGCATGCGGATAGAAAAGGTAAAATGTAAGAGCTTTCAAACTTTATTGTAGGGTCTCACACATACTCACCAATTCTCTGATTGCAGATAAATTTGCAACACAACATATGCTGTCGATAAGACGATGCGATTGTTTATATTTCTGAGCAGCTAAATAGATAGATGCAAGTGAACTCCTTCTTGAAAACACATTTTCCACGTACCATTTGGCACGGTATCTTTGTGTGTTTCTTCCCACAGGAGAAGGAAGATAAGAGGAAAAGTGTGCAAGGGGGGCGCCAAAAGGTTAGTGAGAAGAGCTTTCAAAGAAGAGAACGATTTGAATATGTGGGTTCTTCATGTTGTGAAAATTTCGAAATAAGAGAACTCATCTGAATTAAATGTGAGTGGACTGATGACAGATTTGTCACAATAGCGTAAACTTTATAGCACAATTAGAGATTGTTGTAGGGCTCGTTGTCATTCCCTCACAATCAGTTTGCTTTTTTGGGGCCAGTGGAACACAGTTTCGGACGATACGTCGTTAAAGGAAATCTGTTTATAGTAGTAAACTTTATCAACAAACTGCTTATTCATAAATAGTAATAGAAAACGATAACTTTGCGGTTGCCGATAACGTACGTTCCTTCGCGAAGGCTACGCGGGGATGCAATTAGGCCTGTGCAGTATTCTACATTTTCGTGAATCGGGATTTCGCTCACCAGAAAATTCGCGTAGCAGGTCCACTTCATTCGGAGCATGCGGCCAGATGTCATCAATTGCAAAGTGAATAGTGGACGGCGTAGGACGAGTGATGGGAATGGCGAAATATTTACTGTCCACATAAAAATCGTTTCGATCATATCGTTGCAGATTAATGCCCACTTGATCCTGTCAAAGTGCGTTAATCTTAAATCAATGATCATACTCTCACTGATTGTAGTGACTCCTCGAGGGACTGTTGATCGGCAAAATACCGATTAACTTGTTTTACTTTTTCGACATTTATGGTGGTTTTTGGAATTTTCTCTTGTAGTTTCTGCAATTATAAAATAGTTTGTGAAGTAAATTTTTTGAAACCTTTAGACAATACTGCGTTGTTTGTGGAGAAATTCTCGGTATTGAATCGTGAAGAAATTGGAAAAATTTCTCATTGTTGGGGATATGCTTTAGAACCCATTCCTGAATTATTATTTTATCTCTTCTATTATTGTTTGTCAGGTTCCAACCAGGATTTCCGTGTTGTTGGGAAGTTTATCCGCCAGTTCCAAGCCTTGATTGAGAAGATCTTCCGGAAGTTCATTTGTCAAAAGGTAGGGAACCGTCTTAGATATCACGACCATCATTCCGAAATAATCAGCGAATCCAAGAGCTATGAGTCCCAAGTGAACTGCAAATATAGATTTGAAATCAGAATAATCATCAAAACATACCAGAAGGAATCTCGAATTTTCTTTTGTGCATCATTATCATGAAACGAACAAAATCATCATCAGAAACCTTAATTTTTACACATTTTATTTTTAAATGAAAATTCTGTCTAACTTCTTTGATAGATTTGATTTCATTTTTATTTTCATGATAATTTCCGTAGAAGAAAGAGGTGAAGTATTCCGATGAAATTGCGAGAAGCTAAACTTTTTTAATGGGTTTTTAACAAAATATCGTCAAGACCGTTACAGGTGCGGATACTTTTTATGGGTCGGAAAAAGACATTGTAAAACGACATTGTACCTCTTTACTAACTGTAACAAGCCTAGACTCGACTAGAATTGATCCAGAGCGCACAACAGTGATTGAGGGAGCTGCGATCTCGCTGAAAATAAAGTATACAATATAATTGCTTATGCGACCGATAAAGTCGAATTAGCCCAAACCTTCCTAGATGCGCCGTGATATTCAGCGAATATATATTCGCATCTGCAGGAAAGTTGAATAAATCAAAATTCTGAAGAGTATTCTCTAATTTATTTTCGACTCAATAATTCCAACTTCCGTTTCCGAAAGGATAATTTGTTCGCTGTCTTGAAATATGAGCGGGAATAGGGAGTCTATTCGAATTCTCTGTGAGAACGAATTGTACCTTGCCGGAATATAAATCGAAGTGATGGTCTGGAAAAAAGTCAGTTTGTGCTTCTTCAATTTTTTGGGACCATACGGTACGCTCCAATTCATTATTCAACTGCAATTCAACTTCACTGATCGTCTTCTCTTCTGTCTAAATAAGAATTTAAGTTCAAATTGTTATAAAATAAGGTAACCCGAAAAAATATAATGGGAATACATACCTGTTCTATAAGAAGGGACTGACGATCTTTCGATAATTCGATCATGCTGAATTGCAACAATTATAAATTTCAGAAAGTAAATTGCCCTTACTAATTACCAGTTACTCTTATCATGAGAAATTTCTCACCAATTCTCGGGGTTCAGCAGTCGGATCTTCAGAACAGCGGGTGAAGTCGACAATATTATACACTTCTGCATGACGATTCCGCTGAAAAACGGAAGTACATTAAAGTAAGACAATAACACGATAGTTCATCAGACTAGTGCAACAGCTGTCATTCTAGCTATAATTCAGTCATTTCTTTTTGAAAAAGGACGCATGAATTATACCGACGCTCTTACTCGGTTCAAATGGAGCGCATTTTAGGCCAGACTTTGTATGCATACATTTTTTTGTAGATTTTTTCTGAATATTTTTTTCCAATTGAATATTGGCATGTGAGAAATAGGTGGTTTAAGGGGGTTCATCAACTGGTTTTAACCAAAACAAAAGACTTTTTGAGCCGAGAGCCTTCCGTGTACAAATTCGTGCTAATTGTAATCTCTTCGAGAAGCCAGAAGAAGATTAGTGGAAATTGTATACAATGAAAGTTAATGGGGCATCGTTAAATTGTATTTATTATTCTCGTGAACTTGTGTTTATCGACAAACATGAAGAGTATCAGTTCGTTCTCATTGGAACCAGAACAATGCAAGTTCACAGTTTTTGATATCGTGCGTTTTCCCACGATCTTCTCGATTGAAAATTGGGCCTGCATATAAATGCGTAACAAGAATTTCATGAAAAATAATTTCTCACTGAGGCTATAGACTAGGTGATTCACTCCATTTGGCACATGCGGCCAGATGTCATCTATTGCAATGCGAATGGTGGACGGAGTAGGACGAGAGATGGGAATGGCGAAGCATTTACCATTACTGTCCAGAAAATTACTGCCTTCATATCGGCATAGGATAATGCCGACTTGATCCTGCAAAAGTGTATTATATTAATCGTGTATGACCAACCCACGATGTTGTACAAGGGATGTGCGAGAGATTGGGAAAGACGCAGAGAAAAGCGAGATAACACGCGAAAGTGGGAGAGTTCAGCTATGGTCTCACCGCGAATTTGCGACTTGGAACTTTGCCAAGAAATGCAACGACTTACCGACTTCAGAGAGGCTTTGAGGGATTCTCCACCTGTGAAATATCGATGAAATATTTTCACTCCGTCGCTCTGCACGCAGCTTTCTTGAAGTTTCTGTAATAATCGAATTCTGAAGAAATGGTCGTCTATAAATTTGCACCAATAGACAGTACTGAGCGGTTTGAGGAGTGATTATTGGAATGGAGTCATGAAGAACTCGAAATAATTCCTTATCAGTCGGAATATTCTTGAGAACCCATTCCTAAAATGTATTTTGAGATTAGTGTATACATTTTATTTTACTAGAAGTTCCGAGTTGTTTGGAATCTTGTCAGCCAATATCAATCCTGGGATGAGAAGATCCTCAGGAAGATCATTATTTAGAAGGAATGGAAGTGTCTTCCTAATCACTCCAATCATTCCGAAATAATCAGCAAATCCGAGAGAAATAATAGCTGATTCAACTGAATAAAATGAAATAAAGCCTTTGAAGCAGTACAATAGGATAATACCTGATTCAACTTCGAACGTTCTTTGATGCATCATATTCATGAAGATCACAAAATTATCCTCCGATACCTAAGAAATAATATGAACAGTCGAAATTAAAATGAATTTCACTACCTGTTTGATGGTTTTTATCCCACTTTCATCATCATGATAATTTCCATAGAATAATGATGTGAAGTACTCAGATGAAATTGCGAGTAACTGAATTTTTGAAATTATAAGATTACACTAACTAGTATTTACCTCTTTGCTGACAGGAACAACAGTCGATTCGACTAGAATTAAGCCAGAGTGTAAAATAGCCATTGACGGTTTAGCAATTTCACTTAGCGTTTTTTTGTTAAAATATTACTTATTTACAAATATGAAAATATTCTCACCTTCCAAGGCGAACAGTGATGTTCAGTGAAAATTCATTGACTTTCGAGGGAAAATTGCACATATCAACGTCCTAAATACAAAAAAAAAGCAAATTCATCTGCAGTCAGTCAAAAAGGCTGCCTCTGAGTAAGAAACATGTTCTCCACTTTGAAACACAAGTGGAAATAATGCATCAATTCGAACTCTTTGCTCCGGTTCATGAGTAGTTGATGGAATATTCATTGAAGTAATCAACTGAATTTTACATCTAACAAGCTTCATAAAACTTCATAAGCTTCATAAACATTGATACTGTACCGTCGCATTTAAATCGTCTCTCAGCTCTAAATGAATTGCATCGAAGGGTTTCTCATCTTTCTAAAGCAAATTACATTACTTTTACAATCAACATTTCGAACCTGATGAATCATGAGAAAATGGCGCTTCTTAGAAATTTTCATCGAGCTATAAGGAATTTAGAATATTGTCCATCAAACCACTGGACAAAACTCACCAACCAGCCGTTTTTATCTTAATGTTCATTACTGCAGACGGGGTTGACAAGATAATAAGTTTGCTCATATTTAGGAATAAAAATTGATTCTAGAGAAAATTGGATGAAACCGCGATGCGCAAAAGAATAAAGAAGATAAGAAGAAACGATGGCTATGCCAGAATTGAGTCTCTGCATTTTCAGCGCTCCCTAGCCTCTGTGATCGATGAGAGAGTAAGTGAAATGAAGAGACCATATATTGTCAAGCCCCATCAAAAAGAAGAAGAATGGAATTGAATGTTTATGTTACGCCCCGACCCGATAAGAGAGAGAATCAGTATGAGACTATGAATCAGTATGGAGTTTGAAACTGAAGCCAATTTCATGGAGCTTAATGTTGGAAAACTGGCTGCACGCGGCCGGTAATGCTATCGGAAATTACTATACCGATCATATGACCCAGGCAAGCATGGGTTGGTTGTGCCAACTTGGTACACCAAATTTCGAAAAAGTTGTGCACAGAGGTCTCGATGGTGTTGACGATCATGGCGTACTTCATTTTGCACCAACTCGATCGGTGCAGCAGTTTCTCGTATCTCTCATTTGAGATGATTAAAATTAATGAAAATTTCGCACCGTATGTTTTTTTCGTTGGGGAATCTGATAGAAGTGATTAGAATACTCAAAATCTATATTTTCGCGGGACACACTTTTTCTCGAATACCAGGTATCCCCCTTATAACTAGACGCATTTCGAATTCTGACACCCATTTCACAATCGAGCAGTTAAATTGGATTAGTGAGAGAGTGAGGAAAGAGAGGAGAGTAATCCTATTAGGGAGAGTCGATCCCTCTCATTCTTCGCCGCGCGCGCGTAGCGGAGCGGTCGGCGAGCGTCCGAAGGACGCGAGACGACCGCGGAGCGAAGGGGGCGAGCGTAGCGAGCCCCCCAGCCCCCGGCAGGGGCCCCCGGAGGGCGACGCGTCCGAAGGACGCTAGTTTGCGGAAACTAGAGATGTCTATCCGGACAACGGAGTTCCGTTTCCTTTCATTCTTCACTCTCATTCACTCCGTGAATCGGTCACCTTGCCTCATTTCGTATGCGGATATCCGTCAAAACTCGGAACTCCGTCATTCTCATCCCTCCGATTTTCATTTGAGTGAGATCGGTCTCACTCTTCCTCAATCGCAAAAGCCAAAACGCGTTGAGTTTCAATAATAGCTCAATACGTTTCCGGTGTCACGGATATCCGAGTTCAACTCGGATATCCGAGTAGAGAGGAGACCGATTCAATTATTCCGCGGAAGTGAGAATGAGAAGGGAAATCGACTCGGATTGACGGATAAAAATCCGGATAGACAACTCTAGCGGAAACCAAGTTGGATTGAGTTTGGGTTCGTCGTTTTTTGATTTTTGGATTTTTGTATTGCAGTTTATAGGTTTCATCCACTCCCTTCTCGCCGTGCAACCACGGTGGGCGATAAATGGAATGTATTTTATGCACAAAGAAAAAGGGTAAACATGATAAATATGTAATAGGAATCTTATCTGAGAAGGCGTGATAAACACATCAAAAACAGAGAATTCGAGAGCTCAATTTCATTACTTAATACTTACTGAAAGAAGGCGTCACAAGAACCGCGCGAGTGATTATGCAACGTGAGGAAAAAGAGGGACGCTCTCCTCATTCCGCACGCCCTCTCGCTCGTTGACTGCTTTTCAGGGTCACTTGGCACACAGCCAATTGATCATAAGTAAATTCAAACGAAAAAAGATGACTTGGGAGTTTCGAAAGTGTTATCGGGTAACATCGACCCACCATCTCACATCGAGATCTCAGTTAGCCAGACATTCGTGGGACACCTTCTTTAATGTCAATTATGCAAGTGAAAAAGTGGAATACTTGAAAAAACGGCGAATGCCTACTAGGGTTGCAGGTTCGGTATCGGCAATACCGCGCGAGAGGGGCGATATGTAAAGAGGGTGCGGTAATACCGCAACATTCCCCTCTCTTCTTTCTTCTCTCTTTGTCCTCACTTCATTTCGAGGTGCGGTATTACCGCAGCCTCTTTACATATCGCCCCTCTCGCGCGGTAATACCGAAACCGATCTCGAACCGGCAACCCTAATGCCTACATTGAAAACTCCTTCTTGCAAGTCAATGCGGATTGGATATGTTACTCTAACCGTGGATAAGTACGAGAAATGAAGCGACGGATTTTTGATTCACATACACTTGCATGTTACTGAAGAATTCGAACTTGAATTTATCGGTAAACGTACGAATGTCTTTATTCACGAAGTGTAATAGAACGCGGCACCTTTACAGTTGTCGATATCGTGCGTTTTACCGCGATCTTCACGAGTGAACGAGGTACTAGAGTTCCCTGCGCAATGATTTGTAAACATAATCTTATTTATTTACATTTCTTACATATGTCATATAGTTTGTTCACTCCAATCGGAGCGTGCGGCCAGATGTCATCTAGTGCGACCCGAATCTTGGATGAGATAGGACGAGTGATGGGAATGGCGAAGTAATTATTTACTATATAATTACGTCCTTGGCGTAGGCACAGTTGAATGCCCACTTGATCCTGTCAAAGTACGACAATCACATGGCCAAAGATCATGACTCACCGATGTGAGAGACGCTATAAGAGAGTTGAAGTCGGGAAAATACTGAAGGGGTGGTTTTATTTCTTCGCTTTTACTAGTGATTTTCGGATAATTCTCCTGTATTTTCTGTAATCGCAGAATATTTGTTTTTAATTTTTTTTGAAAAATACCTTGAGACAATGCTGCACTGTTAGGGGAGAAATGTTAGGAACTGAATCATGAAGAACTTGTAGTAATATGACATTATTCGGAATACTCTCGAGAACCCATTCCTTAATGTTCGTTTGCGATTGGGGTGCGATGCTATTTTTTACTAGAATTTTCGTGTTATTAGGAATCCTATCCGCCAGTTCCAATCCTTTGTTGAGAAGGTCTTCTGGCAGATCTTTATTCAGCAGAAACGGCACTGTCTTCTCAAACACTCCTATCATTCCGAAATAATCAGCAAATCCGAGAGCAATTATTCCCATTTCGACTGCAAAGGTAAATTAATAAAACAATTATTTAGCGCAGAAATATAATAATAATATTCAAGATGCTACCTGATGCAAGTTCAAATTTCCTTTTGTGCATTATACTCATGAACCTCACAAAATCATCTTTGGACACCTAAAAGTTTTTAATCATCGATTTTCTCTTATTTTTAGAGATATTTAAGTACTTGAACGAACCTGTTTTATTGTTTTTATTTCATTTTCATTCTCTTTGTAGTTTCCGTAGAACATAGTTGTGAAGTATTCGGATGAGATAGAAAGAATCTAAATTAAAAATTCTTAATTTTTATCGATTCAACTTTTTACCTCTTTACTTACGGAAACGAGAGTCGTTTCAACTTGAATCGTTCCAGAATGTATATCTGTGAGTGCAGGCGTTGTAATATCGCTGAATAAACTTCTCTTAATTACAATAGAATTCATGAAAAGATTGTTACCTTCCGAGCCTACCTGTAACGATAAGTGAATAGCCATTTCGCGTAATGGAAAGGCTCATCGAATCCTGTAACAGATTACCGAACATATCGTAAACGTTACATCAAAAATTAACCTCAGAATATGAAATTTCTTCGTCTTTTTGAAATATGAGTGGAAACAGGGCATCGATTCGAACTCTCTGAATATTTCCAGTCACTCTCGAAGGAATTTTCATAGTCGTGACAATCTGAAATGTATGCGCATATTTCAGCATTATTGGAAATTTACCTTCTCATTGGTTTCGTCCTTTAGTTCTAGCTCAACTTCACAAATTGATTTCTCCTCTTTCTGAACTTTGTATTTTCTAATCATATTTAAATAATTTTAACCTGTTTAATCATCAGGAATTCACGATATCTTGAAATTTTCAAGGAACTGAAATTATCCTAATATTTGAGAAGAACAAAACGCAGAAAATACTCACCATCCAACCGACTTCGACTGAATTTTCAGAAAAGCCGACGACGTTGACAAGATTAGGAATTTACTCATTGCTAGAAATCAAAGGAATGATGGCTCCGAAAGGTACTAGGGTGAATCTGCGATGCCTAAAAGAGCAATGAGGAGAATAAAGAGACAATGGCCAAATGGTTGCGCGACACATTGATTGCGAGAAGATAAGAAATTATGAGTCGGTATAGGGTTTGATGCTGAGGCTATGAAACACATTTCGTTGTGAAAAATCGAAAAATCTTCGTGAGCTTGATTTTGCTCTTAATTCGACTAAGAAATGATGACGAGGTGTGAAAATAAGTCCCAGAAACGCCAATACATATGTGAGTATGATAAAACCGATAACTCAAAATTTCGAAATTTTGCAGATCTTTCCCAACAAACAAGAGCTATGCAATTATTTTATCGGGCAACTATCAATGAAAATCAAGCAAGAACAAGTCATCGGACAATCAAGATCGGTATTAGGGGTAGAAATGGAAGAATAAGGGAAGGAAGTGCAGCGAAGTTGGCAGAATCGATTGATGAGAGGGCGAGTGGGTCTTCTGATTCTGAAAAAAAATTGTCAAGGGTTTGAAATAAAAAATATCCAAGACATCGAGATAAGAGGAATATGTTATTTCTATCAAAGGTGCACCACTAGGATATCCTTCCGATTCATCCTTCTCCTACCTTCCGTAATGATCTCATCCCTCTGCAGTGACTGCAGCGCGTCGGGAGATTGACGACGAAGACGGAATGACGTCATAACCTGCAATGGAATTGTCGATTCAGATTACTATATTTCTTGGATCTACCAAGGCTACTGCTGCCAAGAAGGCCGAGTATCATAGAATGCACTCATTTTCCAGTCGGATTCGGTACCCGCGACAGGCTCACCTCTACTTTCAGTTCTCGATAATCAATTACTGTACCTCCACAACCGTATCTCCCTCCTCCATGCTCGCTCCTTGACTCCTCGTCGGTCTCCGACTACACGATGGTTGCTCGCAGGTGGGGCAAACGTGCAGGTTGCAGAAGATGTTTACTTCGTTGCTGAATTGTTCTGATTTGCTTTTTGAAAGACTGATAATCATTTTTATCGTCACGCCTACGCCAACCACTCTTTCAGTATAATTAGAGATTAGTGCGCTCCTCGATGGCTCGAGCCTGAATCTCGGAGACAATATGCTCAATCAACCTAACTGACCTCGTCGGGAACGCCCACGCCTTGATGTGGTTGAGGAAGACGCGCTCCCCGTTGGCACCTGAACATGATTCGGTTTTTGTGTGGCTCCCCCCTCCTTAATTTCGATTGTTGTTTCATGGGTCAGTCAGACTAAAGGATGGTGTATACTGAGGAAATGTACGCGCTGGCACCACCAAGAAGGCCTTTCTGAATCTTCAGCATTTTTGTTCCGAATCGCGGTTCTCTCAGAACGAAGAGACCATGCAGAATGAGAATCTCTGCTTTAGGCTGGGATTTCGGAGCCGAGACCGATTTCCAATTTTTCTAATAAGAGCACTCTATCTTCAGAATACAATTTCATTTTGCAGATTCACCAGCATTCTCCAGCCCATGATCTTCACCGATTTTACCTCACTTTTAAATATTTTCGTGAAACTCATTTCAACACTCGCACTGTTTCGAAACCTAGTCGTGAAACCTCTCTCGCCGGTCAGACAGAGCGAGAGAGTACGGGGAATGAAGAGATTTAGACGCGTACCTCTCTTCATTCATAATTGCCCATTAAGATATTAAGACCATTAAGATAAGATGCCCCAATCCTCATCTAGTAATTCCTTGAAATGATAAATTGATTGATACAGTACCTCTCCGCTGCTCGAAGTCGCCCCACACGTCGCCCTCCGTTTGTTGTGAACAGCCGTCCTCATCTGGAGAGAGAAAGATGAGAGGTCAGAACCGGGAATTGACTAGGGCCGGAGCCGGAAAATGGGAAAGAAAGCGATCATCATCTGTTGTAGAATCTACTGTGGAACGAGGTCACAGCCGTGAAAT
Organism: Pristionchus arcanus; assembly: GCA_900490705.1. Taxonomy (NCBI): domain Eukaryota; kingdom Metazoa; phylum Nematoda; class Chromadorea; order Rhabditida; family Neodiplogasteridae; genus Pristionchus; species Pristionchus arcanus. The sequence goes on along the minus strand of LS488458.1, from coordinate 529,538 downwards.
ACTTGGGATCAGAACCGGTAAATGGAAAATAATTACTGACCAGCCAGCAGCAGCGACGTCTTGCTGTCGGTGGCCCAGCATCTGAAGGGAACGAATGTAATATTGAATTTCTTAACTCCGTCCTTGTTTAGAATACCGTGCAATTCAAGTGTCATGGGTGAACAAAAGATAGAACGAAAACGCAAATAGCGGCAAGGCTATTAGCAAAACCCGAGAATCAGATCAGTTTCACCGTAAAGAGTTCCCGTTATTGCCTCAACTGTAATGAATTATTGTTCCATTCTAATACTATTTTTACTTTGTTTCACCGTTATTTCATCGGAATAGCATAAATATTATTTTATTAAAAAAAGAATAAGCTGACCGTCCTATCCTCGCTTTCGCTGGAGACGCCAACTTGACCATGTATGTCTGCAAGGTCATCATATTATGTAATTTATGATCTTGTCCGAATCAGAGATTACGTCCATTCGTTAGCTGTTCACATACGTTTCAGAGTTCTTAGAAGAAAACGAAAACTTTAAAATGATCGATTGTACACAGAGAAAGATTGTACAAGAAAACAAATTGTTGTGCTAGAGTTACAATATTGAGTCGGGGGAACAAATTTGTGTTGAACGATGAATGGTCGTAAACTAACCACTCGATCTCCGACAGCCAGCGGTCTCGCGAGGGGCGGCGATTCAGCAGTGCTCCCATCAAGGACGGAGACGGAGTAATCGATTGAGACGGCCTGCATGGAGGGATTGCAGGGTGGTCTACTCTTGGATGTTCAATTCCCGGCAAAGTAGTTTTGTACGGTTTATCATAGTTTCCTTTTGTGTCTCTTTTTTTCCAGAAAAGTAGAGACAGAACTATTGGTGGATAAATAATTTGAGGGTGATATGATACCTTCGACGCCACGGACGATGCTGTCGTAGAGGGCGCCGCGACAGTCACTCCTCCGAAGGAGAGGGTTACTTGCGAGCTGGGAGGGAGAAAATTCTTATTTCAATCTACTAATTAATTTCCATTTTTCCTCATGATGGAATACTTTCGTCGGAGAATTGAGACAACAGAGAAATGAATGGGGATAATACATAAACTTTGGATAAAATGTCTGATACAAGAACACCAACTTCCAGGGAATACAGGAAGTCAGTAAGCATTGGATCGGAGCTCTTGCGTACGCTAAGTAGGGATTCGCCCATCGGAATGAGTCCCAGAATTTCATACGCGTGTGTTTTGTCAAATTCAGGGGAAGGGAATCGAGCCAGCGGGTGCATGCTTGGTAGTCCAGCGCGCTACCGACTGCGCCACAAGTGAGTTGTGCCAGAGATCGTGAGAATGGCTACTGAGCCAGCTGATTTCAGTTGTGCACGATCTAATCTCTCATTTTTGCATGATCTCTCGCCGGTCAGAGAGGGCGAGAGAGCGTGCGAAACGGAGAGAGTCAGACGGGCGTCTCTCACTTTTGCGGCTGTGCCGGAATGCAGGTAAGGAGGAACTTCTTGTCCTCACGAGCGTTGAACTGCTTTCCGCCTGGAAATTCTTTATTTTCGAAATGTTTGTCGGCTCTTCATTTCTCCTAGTCTATTGGCGTCTAAAATAGTTTCACGAAAGATCACCATCAGCCTCTATTTAATCGTCGCGATTTTCAGGCTAAGCGATTGAGTGAAATGAAGAAAGCTATTTCGAAAATAAATTCTGACCTTGAACAACGAGTTCGTTCTCAAAATGGCCTTCCGCATTCCGTCTCGTCTCGCAGCCCGATAAGGGAATCTGAAGGAATTAGGCACTTTAGCTCAATTGTTTCTTGTACTTTCTAGTTAGAATTCGTAAAATGTCTATCTATTCGTATTTTAAATATTTTTTTTGGTTTTTTTACGACTCACATATGAGTTATCAATCACCTCAGCACATTTGTTTCCTTCTTTCAAGAACCAGTGAAACTCATCTCGTCAATTTCACTCCCTTGCACTTTCTCCTCCTCCCAGCTCTCACTTTCGCATGCCTTCCTTTCCTCTTCCTGCCTGCCTCAAAGGGGGCAGAAAGGAGGGCTAGTTTCAATAATTGGCTTGATTGATCGAGCACTGGCAACTCTCCTCAGGCCTGATCTCCCATTACACCCTGCCTCTCACCAAGCAGAGAAGGGCAGGGAGTGGGGAAAGAAGGAGACCCGGGGGAAGAAAGAGGCAAGAATCAAGGCATTTTCTCACTCACTAAGTAGTTAGCAGTGTGTGAGAGTGAGTATTAATGGGCTGTTGATGATTCCTAGTAGTAGTAAATTGTCGGACATGAATCGAGTCGACTGGACTGGTCGAGGTATGATGTCATTGGGGGTAAAGCGTTGTTGGCACCGTCTAATTTTCGGGCCTGTACAATACTTGCCTACATAACAGATCAAATAACAAAGAACCCATGAATTTACGTGTGACGCCACTAAAGTCGGAAAATGTTTTGTGTCGACGATGATTTGGAAACGTCGCCTCTCACTGCACCATGATATCACACAACGCACCTTCAGTGCGTAGTTGCTTTTCGACTGCACGGAGCCGTCGGCGTACACGCAGTTCGGTTCGCCCTGCAAAGTATGCGTTTGGTGGTGATCGTCTCTTCAATTCACCCACTTCCTACTGATCAGCGATAGAACTTATGAAATTAAAAAAAAACAATCCTTATTTCAAGCTCTAGTACGTAAGACGGACAATTATCCCTTCAATTCTCCGACTCCCGATAAAAGATGCATCTCATTAGGCCAGCCATTTAGGGCTAATTTCGATGAGTAATCGTAGAATTTTATAAGCGTTTCAAAAAAAGATAGTTCAACGGCAAACTCACCTTCTCTGTATAGATCAGCCCTTGAAACGACTCGTTGAATTTGATTTTCAGCACGAAATCGCTCTGAAAAATTATTTTTTTCATAATTTCCCCCTTTCTTTTCCAGTGACCCTAAAACCGAAAAAGCCCATTTGAAATCGCCCTTTTTCTGCAGGTGCTACTCGAATTCGGCCGTTTCCCTCCTCTCTTTACGATTATTGCGCATTTTGCGCATCTGCTCCCTTCTCTTCACTACTCTTCACTCCTCTTCAATCGGTAATCTACCGTCGATGCGCATTCAAAACACACATACACAAGCAAAAACCGTCCCTCACTTTGGGCTCTCACGAGAGAATAACAGAGCAACAACGTATGTTTCGCTCTGAAAATTCAACATTCTGCAGGGAAACATCTGCCAAGCGTTTTACGCGTTCCAAACTGTGTATAAATCGAATATTCATGGTGATAACTCCCTATCTGAAGAGGGAAGTGGAGGAATGAAGAGGAGGACAAATGGCAAATCTACAACACACGTGCAGAAATATTTACTGGAAAACAATCGGTATATTGAATAGTAATTTCCTACATTCCGACAAAGGACCTCTTCAATACTATTTCTTGATACACTACCACTTAGCTAATCGCGCCCTTTACCTTGTTACAGAATACTCTTAATTTTTTCATCCTCGAATATGATTTGAGATATAATATTCATGTGGTATTTCTCTTCTGAACATGACCTAGGCGTGCTACAATGAAAATAGGCACAATTTTAGAATTTAGTCCAAAACTAACTTTATTTGAGCTAGTAATAGGATGCTCTTCAATACTTTTTCTGCATTACCATTTACAATTAGCTAATCGTACTCTTTACCCTGTTCCAGAATACTCTCAATGCACCCTCTCAAGTGGGTCTTCCTTACTACGTGTAAGGGTAGGGAGCGAACCCCCTCATAATTACAGGCATGAATGGGTTACGCAAGGTGGAGAGGCTATTGTATGCAGAGGGGAGGAGGTTAGGAAGTCCCCGGAAAGGTTATGAGGTGGAGTAGGTGAAACTAGCTCAATGATCTTTGCATACCACCTGCTAGGGTTCACTTTTGAGCCAAATTCAATACGACAGAGAGACTCTGAGAGGAAAAAAAGAAGCAAGAGAGGCAGAGGTAAGAAGTGAAATATTTAGTGCTTTTGCAGCGAAGAATGAAGAGAAAAAGAAACGCAAAAAGGATTTTTGCAGAGATGAGATCAAAAGATAGAAAGATCAAATGAGAACAGTTGCGCAATAGCAAGAATGGATGAAAGAGATAAAAGAGCAACTACCGTAACCCTACCGTACCTTATCACAGGCTATCGACGTGTGGAGTATCGACGGGAGTGCTGATACTGTAGCCAGTACGGTAGTCAGAAGGATCGAAGGGATTAGTATTGATTGGGATGGCATTATGTGTATAGGTAAGGAGAGTGAGGGGAGAAGGGGGTACGGAAGGAGAGTCGACTGGTAATAATAGACCTGTCTCTGTGTTGGGGGACAGAGAGGGATGGGCAAAAGGAAGGAGAGGGGAGGGGAGTACGGTAATTAGTGTCGGCTCTCAGAAAGTGCGTTTGACCTCCAAAGCTCATTTACAGACTTTATTCAATAAACATGGTACTATGAGCACTCTATAGCAATATCAGATACAATCTTTTTTTGTGAAATGGTTATAAAACGTGTGTGATTTAAACAGATATGAGAACATGCACAAACATACTAAAACATAAACATGTTCTCTTACGAGCAAAAAAAACGGAAAATATTTGTGATCATCGATCGATATCTGAACAGAGGAGAGGGGAAAGATTACGGTAACACAGAAATCAATAACCGTCAAGGAGGGCATCTCGTCAGGGATACGGTATATCGGAGGAGGAGTACGGTAATCACTGATCAATACAACGGCACACTATCTCAACTCATCATATGGCGTAGAGAATGCTCGCAAGAAGAGAAGGAAAAACAAATATTGTGAAAATGAGACAAGAAAAGTCAGTTATCGATCCATCAAAGTGTGACTACAGTACGCAGAATCGGCTACTTGGCCCGTGCTTATGAATGGGGGACGGAAGGGATTATGCTACTCGGTGGGCGGGATACTGTATCGATCGATAGACTCTCTAGGAACGGGCAGGAGTACGGTATCTATCGATCACTTTCCTGAGATGATACACGGTTGGGGGGACGGGATCAATCAATCGATACACGCAGGGGGTTTTGTAGGGAGGACGGGGGGAAGGGATACGGTATCCAATCAATCGATAATCATGCCTCCGGAATGATCTCCCTTCGAGGAATGGGTCGAATCAGCTCGATGAGGACGTCGTCGGAGTGGATCGGCTGCTTGTGCTGCAATTAAATTAATTATTTTAATATTATAAAACGAAATTAGCTTAGTTTTATTGTAGACACTTGTTGCTTATATGTTCCACATTTCTTATGCAAGGTGCGCGAATCCCTTGTCTTTGATTCGGTCAGGTTTGCTATTCCAAATACCGAACTTCTCATATTTATAGTTTCACGCCTGTTTCTTCGACGTTTAACCTCTTCTACACAATAGCCTATTATCAATAACAATCAGAACCTCAAATGATCAAATATGCAAAGCGTACAATACTACTTTTGGCAATTAGTTCTTTTACGATTTCAGACTGGTTATTCCACATTTCACACCTCCTACACAACAACGATCGAGTCCCAAGTGACAATTGAGCGCGGACATATCTGATAATCGAAAACTCTAACACTCCAATTCTACTCAAACACGCGGCATACGGTATCGATCAATCGATAATCAATCAATAAATCACCAACTGACCATGTAGTAGTAATTCACCAGGTCGACGACCGTCTGGAACTGGTGGTCGTGCGTTCGCACCTGGAACAGAAGGGATTACTGTAGTTATCGATCCCTGTGCAACCGTATCTTCCGTACCCCGATAATAGTTATCGATCCGATCTACATCTAATCTTTATTCCACTAACACATACCGTAAAACCATTTCCTTCTCTCCTCATCCCCTTACACTGAACGCGTGAAACTCAGTACATCCTTCGACTCAGTGGTCGAAAAATCATGTCAACTGGGGTTTGCCGTAGGGCAACTACACCCTTTTTCGGACATGTTTTCGGGCACATAGACTACCGACACTTGAAAATGCAACTTTTCGATCACTGCTTCGACTTCTTACGACTATTGAAAAAAGGAAAAAAATCGACATTACAGTACCCACCCAGACTACCGTATCCTTTCAATCAATAAAATAATCAATATACCTGTCCGGTGTTCTCGTCCATCAACAGGACGTGCTGCACGCGCGCCCCGTCGCGTCCCGAGAGGATCACCTGAGGATACGGTAGGTTATCGATCGATATATACTCGGAATATTTTTTTAATTCGTCGAAATGTACAGTCGCGGACAAAAGTCACCGTGCACTTTTTCGATTTGTTTTATCTTTTGCACTAGGAAAGCTAAAAATTTCTAACTTTGGCATTAGCTAGAAAGTGGGTATGACAATATTTTGCAACTATAGAAGGATTGAAAAAAATCGATATTATTGCATAGTGATGACGCAATCGCAGTGCACTATTTCGAAAAGCCATTATTCCTGGGAGAATTTTTTCTAACTCTCCATACTTTTTATGCATAGACGTATGATCGAGGGCTACCCAGAAAAAAATTTCAAGTTGCTGCCGGTTGCTGCTGTTGCTGCAGGATTTTTGCAAAATCAAGGTTGGATTTTCATAGCTCCGCTCCCAGACGTGCTAGAGACTCGTTCTAAGGATCATTCTGCTTCTTATAACAAGTAACTAAGATCCTGAGAGTATGGGAAAGATCGGCCGGCATTTACAATTTTTACACTCAAAAGTCACTTTTTATGAGGACCCGAGTTTGAGCATGTGCCATTCCAAGGGTGAATTTTGTAAACATGTGGTTTTGATTCAGGAACATTGCAAAACCATCCATATGTAATATCCCATGTTATTAGAGAAATTTCTTTACTCTCCGTTCTGTGGTGATCGGTTTACGGAGGTATAGTCAGCTCCACAATTTTCGCTTTGCAACGTTTGCGATTTATTATCTTGCGATCTATCCGAGCTAGAACCGTGACAATGTGCGACCATAATAATGTGAGGATGGTTGATTTTTTGGCAAAGTATGGGCTAATTTCAACAGCTACGAAAAAAGTTGAAGAGAAATTCTCTTCAGTTTTTTGCACTCTTCAATTTGAGTATACCTCCGTAAACCGATCACCACAGAACGGAGAGTTAAGCAATTGCTCTAAAAACTTGGAATATTACTTATGGATGGTTTTGCAATGTTCCTGAACCAAAACCACATGTTTACAAAATTCACCCTTGGAATAGCACATGCTCAAACTCGGGTCCTCATAAAAAGTGACTTTTGAGTGTAAAAATTGCAAATGCCGGCCGATCTTTACCATACTCTCAGGATCTTAGTTACTCGTTATAAGAAGCAGAATGATCCTTAGAACGAGTCTCTAGCACGTCTGGGAGCGGAGCTATTAAAATCCGACCTTGATTTTGCAAAAATCCTGCAGCAACAGCAGCAACCGGCAGCAACTTGAAATTTTTTTTCTTGGTAGCCCTCGATCATACGTCTATGCATAAAAATTATGGAGAGTTAAAAAAAATTCTCCCAGGAATAATGGCTTTTCGAAATAGTGCACTGCGATTGCGTCATCACTATGCAATAATATCGATTTTTTCAATCCTGCTATATTTGCAAAATATTGTCATACCCACTTTCTAGCTAATGCCAAAGTTAGAAATTTTTAGCTTTCCTAGTGCAAAAGATAAAACAAATCGAAAAAGTGCACGGTGACTTTTGTCCGCGACTGTATCGCTTGAGACTGTATTGGTGTGTGTAGAATCTATGCGAAACCTATTATTGACGCCTGTGAGAAACCTTTGTGTAGATCTGGTAAAACACAAATGTTGCTACCGCGAATCCTTCAATTCCGAATGCCTCTTCCACTTTTCAAAATGCTTAATCTCGGTTTCACGTTTCCTACACAACAACGAGCAAGCCTCTATGGTCGATAATGTTCCGGGATGATAGACAAACAAAAATCTAACACTTCAACTCTACCAAACCATAAACCATACGGCATACGGTATCGGTCAATCAATACGCATTGCCGATGGCCCATCTTCTCACCTGTCCGGGTATCCGCGAGCTCTGCCGCACGAGGAAATCGCCCACGTACACGAGCATACGCTCCGCGTCCTCTCTACAATATTCATTTAATTAAATAATAATAATATTTTAAATTAAAATTAAATGGTCTTTTAAAGGCGTTTGTAAATTACGAATAGTATTATTATTATTTTGTTTCTGAAAAGTGCTCGTCTACAAATTGCTCGAGCATTGCTACCTTAGACTAATATCTATTGGTTGAAACTAGACTTTCGAAAATAACAGTTTATTAACGAAGTAACTAGTTACGAACGAGTTTATTGACCTCTCATTCCTCACTCTCGATAGTTATTGGAGCGGTTTCGTAACTAGTTACGAGATTTGTTTACGAGCAGTTACGAAAAACTGCAGGTAGAATGGTTTGCCAAGGATGCCCGAATGGTTGAGCACGCATCACGTACCCAGTACCACGATCTCCCCATCCTAGTATCACGATCTTCCAACCCTAATGTCACGATCTCACAACCCTAGTATCACGATATCTCTCAAGTATCACGATCTCACAATCTTAGTACAATATCACGATCTCCCAACCGTAGTATTATGATCTCACTCTTCTAGTATCATGATCTCCTGACCCTTGTAGCACGATCTCACAATTTACACGAATAGTTCAAAAATCAAAGTAACTAGTTATGAAAAGTTTTCGTAACTAGTTACGACTTTTCATAACTAGTTACGAACCGCTCCAATAACTTGCGAGGACGCGGAATGAAATAACTAGTTATGTTATTTTCGAAAGTCTAGTTGAAACTGAAAATTCATTAGAGCCAATTAATCAATTTTTTAGTTGCATGTGCATGACTCACTGCTATCGCGTTTGCGCAAACAGGCCAACTCTAACAAATCCACTGAAACTCAAACCTCGTGAGCAATCCGTGGTACCACGACTGCCTCGAGAGCGAATCGAACGCTTCCCGACTGATCGACCACTCCGAATTCTTAATTTAATTAATTTAAACATTTTATTTTTGCTGTTTTTTTATTCGTTTACGAAAAGTGTTGACGAAAAAAAAGTGCATTACAAAACAGTGGTTTCTTAAACCCGTGACATTCATGTTTCACCCTCCTACCTCATCTCCAGTCTCCTTCTTCTCGCCTCCTCTCGTCGACTGATGCGCCGTCGATGGCTCGCTCGCGTGCGGCACCTATTTTATTATTTTAATAACATTAATATTTTTTTAGGATACATCCCCTTCAGATAATTGGTCAACCCCCATTGTTGCAAACTTATTCGAATTACATGAAACAGCGAACAATCAAGAGCCTAATGCACAAAGGCTACACCATGGTTCTTTTAAGACTTAAAAGTGTGCAATAATTACCTCAATTCAAAATATTTACTCTCACCTTCTTGGGCCTTATCTACAGGGTCTTCAACCCATTTAGAATTTGCGAGTCTAACATAATCGATAGGCATTTTTAGATGTCATTTAAAAATGAAATATGATATTATTAACCTCCTTGGGTCTCATTTGCTGATTCGTCTTGGCGGCATTTAACTCCATCGCCTTGTTCACGCACATCATCACACGAGACACGCGCACCTTAATTGGTGGGTAATTAATTAGCGATTAATTAATTAATTAGTTTTTAATAAAGGCTTCGATAATTTCGAGAGATGCAAGAAACTCGCACCTTAATTATCTATCGATTAACTAGTTATTTTAATTTATATGGTACCCTATTTCACCCCAACAACCATGAAATTTTTGAAGTGAAAATTTCGCAGCGAGGAATGTGTTTCATTGATATTATTATAGCAGTTCAGATCTATGTTTGGTAATCAACCTGATCGCAGGCATACAAAAAAATCAACCGTACGCAAATAACAAAAGTAATAATAATAATAATAATAACACCATACATCATGGAGTCTGACGACATGGCACCTACTGTCGTCCTTCACTCTCGCAATGTACCCGAGCTATGTAGTTATGGTTCCCTAATCCCCCCCCCCAACAACTATGAAATTTCTGAAGTAGAAGTTTCGCAGCGAGAAATGTGTTTCATTGATATTATTAGAGCAATTCAGTTCTATGTTTGGTAATCAGCCCATCTTTTCGCATGCAAAAAAATCAACCGTACGTAAATAGCAGAAACAATAGGCAGCCTGACGACGTGACACCATAGGTCAAAATAACAAAATTAATTGAATAAAAAATAATTTAAACAATAAAATTAATAACATACATCATGAAGTCTGACGACGTGACATCTTCTGTCGTCCTTCACCTTCGCTATGTACCCGAGCAGGTCCTGGTGCGGCTGGAACCATTTAATTAATTGATTAAAAATATATTGGTCTGTATCGGCAGTTTATCGTTCAACACCTATCAGCTCAAGAGTATATGTTTTTAAATAAAATACCAAAGCGAGGAGTGATGGTGCAAACTTCACATTCATGAATAAATCAACCTCGGGGTACTTTCAAACTGTTATTTTCCACGGCGCCCACCAATTAATTAGCAATAATACGCACACCCCAAGCCCTTGTACCTTCGTTCAAACCACAACTTCAATGGCAATTGTAATTGTGCAAGTGATACTACTCTACGTTCAGTTTTCAACTATCAATTTTAAATAAATAAAAATATAATTTCGAAAATGACCTGATCTCCGGCGCCGGCGAAGGAGATGAAGCTGAGCTGGTGACGAGAGACGAGACCGCCGTTGCGCTCTGAAGAATATATGGATATGTAAAGAATATTCATTTCAACTGAAACACGATTATTTTTGTCCAATGAATTTTGATTTCAGCGCATGAAGTTGCTTTCCTGGAACTTAGCTTCCAATCCGAAATATACATGGATTTTGCCTTGTGAATTTGGGGTTCCACATGCTGCGTATATTCATGTACCCTTGCCGTCTATCAATTTAAGAAGGAATTCTATCCGGAAAAAATTTCCAATCATCGATCACAACGACGACATACAAATCGACTGAGGAATGTTTCAAGCCCATTGCTGTTTCACCTACGCATCACCTTTCGAATTGATTTCACGATGTAGTGAGATCAATGCTTCTCGGTCAAAAAAAAAATATATACCGCATCTATTCTATTTCGCACATCATCGATAGTCACCAACTAATGCTTGGTATCGGATACACTAGATGCCTTGAATATTCAATTTCTCGACTCGTATACTGATTATCACCAACTGGCCCGGCTTTGTTGTGTCGGGTACATTTTATACCGTACCCATTCCATTCCAGATAATGAAATCTATCCTCAACTCACCGGGCTGCTTGGTATCAGCGTGGCTCATGGAGATGGCCTTGGAGGAGACGTTGAGGGCCACTTGGACGTTCTTGATCAGCGGCTGACCCTCACCGACGAGCTGCAAGTGGAATAAATTATTTCTTATTTATTTATTATAATTATTTGATTGTTCGACAATAAACGATCCCCGGTAATTTATTTATTTCGAAATATAATTTATTAATATTGTATGTGAACCCACTGATCTCCTAGAGATCACTTGTAGATCAACAGACTAATAATTCTCAATATGTTTGCACAAATCGTTACACTGGTCACGATAGATCTAGCACTTTTTTTTCAGAAATCGTGCAAAGATTGTCATTTCACTTTGTTCCCCAGAAATTAGCAAGCTGAGATCATTCATTGACTAATAAGCTGGGACTAGTTTCAAAATTGAAAGCAAACATCATAAAATGGGATGAGTAACTCCAGCGATCACTCATAGGAGCTTACGAGAGTTATCATATCACCTTATCGTATTTCATGATTCACACTAACTGATGTTTAATCGTACTTATTCATCATCAATCGTACTTATCAATTCATGCAAAATGTATCCTTGCAAAAATGAATGAGCAATCTTTCACCCAAAAAGCCCAAAATCGCTCTTCTCCAAACGAACAGGTTCAATTACACAAAAAAAAGGTTACATCTCTGCAAAGATGTACATGCAATCTTTCGCTCTTCACTTATGAGCCTCCCCTTATCACTCATATCATTCCTATCACACACTAAACATCTTCTCATTTCCGACCGGAGCAAACCATACTAGAGATTACGTCGTGCGTGTGGCTTAATTATCATTTTCAAATTTACAAAATGAATGATTTAAGTAAAAACTGACCAGTACAGCGACAGAGTCCTCCTCGATGGGAGCCATTTCGGGATCCTTGTCTGTTCGGGCCTTTGACGCCACCGCATGAATCGCTGTCCTGAGAGGAATTAGGTGAATTCAGAGTAGAATAAGGGAGATCTTTCTAATATTCCGAAATATACACAGATTTCTTACCAAATATATGGCATTTTTGTGAAACTTATTTTTTCACGTATTGTTCAATAAATCCATTCAAATGGATAAAATATTCATCCCTTAGCTATTTCGTTCTCTATTGTAGTGTATTTCTCATAAATCTTGCAAAACGGCGCGCTGACTCGTTCATTGTATACCAAATGGTCAGCGGGGAATGCCTTCTCAAAGGAACACGAGAATAGACACAAACAGTGAATCAGAGTTCAACAGAATGAGTCATCGCTGAAAGATAAACGGAATTGGATGAGGATTTCCGAGAGGCTAGTGGTGACTAACCACTATAGTGCTAGCTTCTGAGGCTAATAATATCGTAATTAGGGGTAATTTGAGGTAGCGATCACATGACCCTATCAAGAGGACAAAAGTTACAGAAAAGCATACGACCGTTCCACAAATACAGAAACGATTACCCGAAAGCATACTATATTTCGAATTTTATGATCTGAGCATTTGGTTTCTGATTAGGGGAGAATTAAGTGCAATTAAAACGTACTTGACGACGCGCAATCGTAGATCCGTCGAGCGCATGTCCCGCAGCGAAGCCTTGATGGGAATGCTGCCGACATACTGTAAGTGAAATCATCTTCCGAAATCAACCAGCACTCCCCAATCCATACACAAAATTTGCTCAAATCCACTCGAATTTCTAAGATTTGGACACCTCAATATTTATCCATTGATGGTACAAACTGTAAAACTAATTCAACCATTATAAGATGGAGAATCATTCAGTCCAGCTGGTCGTTGGAGATTACGGAAGTCGTATAGTCTAGCAGGTGTGTGTGCGAATTTCGTCGACGAGCAAAACATTGGCGAATAGAGAAAAGTGAAGTGGCACGTGGAAAATATTGGGAAACTCACTGTTGCGATAAATTGGATGCCACTCTGAGACAGCTCGCGGACTTCGCCGTCGTCTGGCGAAGGCGTCATCTTCAGGAAATTTTAAATTAAAATAATTGAATATAGAAAAAAAATAACTAAAAAACGATAAACGAACAAAAACTTCGAATTGAGTTAACCATTTGCATGAAAATACGATAGGAACTTGATTGAATTGACAGATAGTGTGTTTGGCAAATAGCGGGGGACGATCGATCGATAATGAAGAGGGCTAAGGTGCATGGAAGTGTCAGTTTGACGCAAAAAGGATGAACCTGCGGCGCGGAAACAAACAGAAAAGAGAGAGCTCAAGCGGAGACGACGAGATGAAACGAGTATGAGAGCCGAGCCGGAGAAACGATACGGTAGCACATTTTCCGGCTTCGAATCGACGACTTTGTTTTGAAAATATTTTAAAGAGTTGAAACATGTTTATTTTTGCGTTTATTAAAAAAATCACTTCGAGAATGGTTTGCTAAATTTTATCGAAAACAAAAATAATTTATAAATAAGCATGCTTATAAGCATAGTGAACGATTGCATTATCACCCTTTCTGCTCTTTGCGTTATCGTAGTACGTTAGCCACTTGCGGTCATTCTGTTTTACTTATTTATTTTTAATTCATTTTGTTTTATCGATTCTTTCCTTGTGCTCTGTAAATTTGTCGTGCGCGATGTGTTCATATCGTGTCCCATATTGTTGCTCTATCTACTATCCTCGTTAGTTACAGGTAAAATGAAGGTGTTCAAGACTAAAACGAGAAAGGGAAAGCGCGTCCTCGAAGATCGTGCGCCCAAGGTTTGTTTTCTTGTCGACAAATGTCTTGTTATTTTTCTATCCTTCTCATTGAACGAGCCTTATACCGTCAGATTTACTCGGAAATACGAGTAATCTTCAGGTAAATGAAAACGACAAAACTGCGATCATCGTCAAGGGAGGCCACACCTCGGATATCGTCAGTAAAGCCCTCACTGACCTCTATCTGCTGAGAAAGCCTCTAGCTACGCACATGAAGAAGTGAGTTATTTTCCATTTGTCTGATTCGGTACCTCATGTTCTCTCTCAAACGGATTCTTTCAGGAAGAATCCCATTCATCCCTTCGAAGACGAGACGCCTCTGACCAAATTCGCCGCGAAATTCGACACCTCCCTCTTCCTGTTCGGATCCAACTCGAAGAAGGTACCGTTTCGAAGATGATTATTTCCCCCAATTTCCTAGTTTATCTAAAAAAAATTTCAGCGCCCTAACGCCCTAATCTTCGGCCGTCTCTTTGACGGACAACTACTGGACATGGTGGAGCTGAAAATCACCAGCTTCACGCCCTCATCCGAGTTCAATGTCAGTTTATATTTTTCATTATTGCAGTTTTTAAATATATGAACACTTGTCTTTTGAGCACCCGCAGTACAATAACGTCACCTTTTTACCTATTTTTCAAGATAAATAATCTATAATATTCAGGTGCCGAAGCCCGTGCTCGGCTCGAAGCCGTGTATCGTCCTCGAGGGCACGGCCTTCGAGACGGACCCCACGATGAAGAGAGTGGGCAGCATGTTCATCGACTGGTTCCAGGGACCCAAACTCGATCAGGTTCGTCACGCAGTGCGATGGAATTACTATCCCATATATCAATAGGAAAAAAGTCGATTAAATGATTAAAATTTGGTAGAACATCTCAACTCACAGTCAACTCAAACCATTCATAAGAAATATTAATTAGTTTTACTTTTAGTAATCAATTCTTAAGTTATGCTTACCCATACGAAGTAAGCGACCTTTTTTTATTTGAGTCCGTTTTTGATGGATTTCTCATAAATATAACCGATTTTTAACGATTCTGTAACTCAATCATGAATGCTTTCAAGGTGCGCCTGCAAGGACTCGAGTCCGTCGCCTACCTCTCCACCGATGGCGAGACCATCTCGCTCAGAGTGTACAGGTACTTGAATTTTTGAGTATTTTGTTTATTTATTTTAATTATTTAAATATAAAAATCAATAATAAATTCAGGACGGTGCTGCTCAAGTCGAACACGACGACGCCCCGCGTGGAGCTGCGATTGATGGGACCCGCCATCGATTTCAAGGTTGGTTGTTTGTGTTTCATGATCGGATAGGGGTACCTATTCAGTAGTCTTGGTCTTATTGTCGATAAACCGCAGCGTGCATGTTTATTGAAAAAAAAAATGAAACACAAAACATCCTAGTTCAGCCATACTAAATTTACGCCAATTTCTTCACTGGTAGTGAATGGTAATCGAATAATGATGATTATCGATTTAATTGAAATTCTTATAATAATAATAATAATAATCTCAGCTGGACCGTAAGAAGCTGGCGGACGACGCGCTCTTCAAGACGGCCTGCAAGCAGCCGAAGGAGCTCAATCCCAAGAGGTGCGTTTTTTTATTCAATCAACTTAGATAGATTCCTTTACGGGCTTGGTAGAGATAATTGGCATTGCTATGGATGGGCGATGAAACGGTGTTGCAAATCTTGAATATCAGTGATGAAATTACGCTTTGTTTCTTTATTAGTAAAATTGGCACATTCATTGCATTACAAATATCCCAACTTCAAGAGGTGTTTATATCTCTTATTTTCTTGTCTGGGCATCGAATCTAGACAGAAAGTGCATTGGAGATAGTGTGTGACTAATTAGCGTCAAGGAAGTACGGGTTGATAGGCGGAACGTGACGAACAGTCACGTGCTTTCTTGAGAGTAAAGTAGCGTTCTTCCGCATAGCTCTTTGTAAAACATTAACTCTTTTCAATGCGAAATATTTTAAAAAGTAACTCAAAAATGGTGAGTAATACGCTAATAAATTTGATAAAAAGTAATTTTGCAGAAGAGAGAGAGAGAGAGAGCACATAATAAACGAAATGATAAAACTAATATAAATGTGTTGAAAATTTCTGATGCTGACTGTATTATAGTATAAAATATGTTTACGAAATATCTTTTTCAGAAGAAAGAACACGTCGGAGGACGTGATGGGCAACCAGCTGGCGCGTATCCACATTGGCAAGCAGAGAACGGACGAGATCCAGACGAGAAAGGTCAAGGCACTCAGGAAGCCCAAACCCACCAAGGAAGGCGCTGCAGCCCCTGCAGCAGCAGCTGCAGAGGCCATGGAGGAGTAGAGGAATGGTTGTTATTGTTGTCTCATGAATTGAATGACCCCCACGTTTTGATGTTGAGTTTAAGCATAGCTTCGAATGCTACCTCGTTTCTGTTTGTTGCTCTTTGTTGGCTATGTTGTTACCGTTGTTACGGCGATCGATAAAGGATATGCAGAAAGGTGAAGTGGACTTTTTGGAAATAGTAATGAATTATGGGCGAAAGGGCGTACTGGACTACGTCTGCTTGGTCATGGATGTATGTGATATCGATAAGGTCGAACAAGACTTGGATTGATCATCTCTGGGTTTTGAGTAGTCTAGTGTAGTATGTGCCCCGCTGGTTACACCTTCACAGGTCTGAGTGATACCGTAACCTCCCCATTCATCGACTATTCCAGAGTTCAGCCCACAGTGGTCTAGGAGATCTCTGCCCTTTATGACCGGCCACTTTGCTAGTACACCCACTCTTGCCCCCTATAACACTGCTTGTAAATGCTGTAAAACCGTTCAATCACGTCGAGTAGTAGTAGTATCTCTGTCGATTTGAGTACACGAACTGTCTCAAATTGACTAGATACTTTGATTTGATCGATTAGGCGTTTGTGCTCGACTCTTCTCCATCACTCGACCTTCAGCATCAGCCAAGGGTCAGCTACCTTTTTTCGGCCGACTATCTCCCTTATCTCCCTATCTCGCGTCTCGTGTAGTCTCTCTCTATCATCGTTCTCCTCTTTCCTTATCTCGTCTCTAATTCCTCCCTCCCTCTTCCTCCACACTTGATTTCGCTCTTACCACAAATCGATGCGAACCGTCGCCAATCTTTTTTGATCGTTTGCTCTTGTGATCTTTGATCTTTGATCTTTGATTGCGTCATCACTAGCTAATCAATATTATATCCGTGGAAGATGCTGTATCCGAGTGCTCCTTGTCATGGCCTGATGCGCGTTATCCAGTCAGGATTCTTTAGGATACGGTAGAATTGCAGGATACTGTAGACAAAATGGATCTTATTTGTCATGCGGCGCACTAATCATGGTTAATTCGAACTGAATTGTTCTCGCATGTCTATCATCTCGTTTTTACATTCATGCCGACATGATTACACCATCTCAGTAGAATGGTACCCTTTCAAAACATATGTTTGCCGAAAGGCTTAGTGAAATCTCTTTTTTGAGATTTAGGTTATTTTAGAGCAGAAAGAGACTAATTTTCCATGTGATGTGAGGGTGAAGAATTCATCTCTTCATTCCAACATTATCTTCTTCAAAAGCCAGTGCATTTGAGTATTTTTAGATTCATCTTCTTATTACACCATCTCCGTGCCAGACGAACACGTGTCAACACATCTGTTAATTGCGTGCAAAATTAAAAGATCAAGATTTTTATTTCGATATTTGCCGCACACTTCCTCCTTCCCTTTGGCATTTTCCAGCTAAAGAGGATTCTAAATGAGCGCATTACATTTATGTTTCACAGATTCATGTTTAGCTGCTCATTTCTAGTCTCCTCAGTTCTTTCCACTCTATCAATATCCAAATAAATAAAACTTGGTTTCACACATTTTTCTAAATTCGTTTCTTTATCTAGATAGATGTCTCACCTTATTTTTAAAAAAAGTGCAATGAAAATTAATAAATGAAAAAATCCACGTTTCTATGCCAATGCATTTTCTCAATAAGATGCATCTCCGAACCTCCTCCTTCATTCTTCCTAATTGTTGTCATTACTAGACCTTCCATTTATTTGCATGATTGACCTGTGCGTTGCTATTCGGGTTGAAATTGACGCCTTTTATGAATCCGAAGTCATTTTCTCTCTTTCACGAATCTCAGATCCTCTTCCCTCCTCCCTACA
The DNA here is from genome assembly GCA_900490705.1 of Pristionchus arcanus. Taxonomy (NCBI): domain Eukaryota; kingdom Metazoa; phylum Nematoda; class Chromadorea; order Rhabditida; family Neodiplogasteridae; genus Pristionchus; species Pristionchus arcanus. The sequence continues at coordinate 511,334 of LS488458.1, read as the reverse complement.
TTCAGGCACTTTCTCCTAAAGGCATATTTCTGTTTTTTGGCCCTTTCTCTTCTCGCAGAGTATTCTCTTCTTCAGAGCGGTCGTAGTCCGGGACAAAACAGAGAAGTTCCTCAGATCCTCCTACCCACCTACTCTGCCTCGCTACTCGCATGCCTTGAATGGCCCTCGCTCCACATCGCATCACACCATGGGCGGACGTAACTCGAAATTCGGACTGCGGGTGAGTACGGTAGTTCGGGGGATACGGTAGCTACTTATCGATTCCGCCAATTTGCCTGGTCCTGCGAGTGCTCAACGCCTATCTGAGACTGAACTGAAGGGTAACATCTGAACTCGTGGGGATACTGTAGCTGCTTGATCACGAACTGATTTTTTGGGATACTTTACGGTTCCAATCACGAACTGACTTTCTCAGCGCGCCTCGAGTCGTCTCTCCCGCCGCAACAGCCGGCTGTCGCAGAGCGGGAAGCTGGAGAAGAATAATGTGGTGAGAGTTTGAGGAATTATCGATTGATTATAGGTATCGTGATATTATTTTCCATTCCACTCGTATCTGACCTTTGACGAACGTTCGAGGGGGCGGAGAAGGGAAGAGGCCGGGAGGAGGCGGTAGATCAAGCGTCCTCCTCCCCCCTTCCTCTTCCCTTCCTCTCTCCCAGACAATCAATAGCTCGCTAAACAGCACATCTCATTTGCTGAGCATTTCAAACGCACGATAGTACCCAGTTTCTCACGATTCTGATCACGTTTTAAACTGAATGAGGTATCTAGCGCAACGAGCTTGAATCGTGATAAACATTAGAACACAAGAACCCTGTAACAATATCCGATGAAACACAGAATTTACTGGAATGTCTCATCGAATATTCTTTTTCTTCACAGACAATATGCACCATGCCTATTAACTTTCTATGAAAGACTGGTGTATGAACACCCAGTGAAACACATCTGTGTCGCTCCTCTCTATCTTCGGATTCCCTTTTTTGCGCTCTGGCGACAGAGCAGATTTTTTTCGCTATTTGAGACTAGTACGATCAGATTGTAACATCAGCCTCATCCTACCACGTTTTTCACTCTGAATGAGAAGAAGAGTTCGAAATACGGGTAATCGTCTCTTCATTTCGCACACTCTCTCGTCCCTCTGACCGATGAGAGAGCGTGTGAAATGAAGAGACCATTACCCGTATTTCGAACTCTGAATGAGAAGAGAATACGCGGCGAGACGGATTTTTCATCCTGACAGTCCAAATTGCACTTCATTTTCTAATTCCCAAAAAATGAGATGATCATGACACTTCTGAATTTGCGTTCGCTCACTCTTTCTCTGACCATCGACAGAGCGTGTTGAGTGAAGATTGCGTTCCAAAATTGAAGAAGGCGTCCCACGAACCGCGCGGGCGACTATGCAAAGTGAGGAATGAGAGGGACGCTCTCCTCATTTCGCACGCTCATCAGCTCGTTGCCTGCGTTTCAGGGTCACTTGGAACGCAGCCAACTACTCGTATCTCAGTTCAAACGAAAATTGAAAACATGGCATTTTCGAAAGTGTGATCGGGCAGCCATGACCATCCATCTCACATCGAGAACACAGTTAGCCAGATATTCGTGGGACGCCTCCTTTAAGATAGTTTCTCTCTTTCCAGACGCCCAAGAAGGAGTTGATCGTTGCTCTCTTCGCATACGATGCCATGGGCAGTGAGGATATATCGATGAGGAAGGGAGATCTGCTGAGATTGGTCGAGGAAAGGGACAATGAGTGGTGGTCAGTTGGTGTTGTTTTGGCTGTTGTTATCGATGGTATTGCCATGAATTGACGATCTGTATTAGGTTCACTGCTATCGTTCACTGGCATCGGCTGAATTGTTCCCATCCTCATATCTAGAATGCCTGAAACACAATTCCAACTTCTGCCGACCGTGAAACAGTACCAGTTTGAAGAAAATCTAAAGTATTCAAACTTTGGCTGAGCGGAATATAAAATGTAAATCGATAATTGATAATTATCGATCTCCTGACAGGCTGGTGGAGAATCTGCGCACGACTGAACAAGGACTCGTGCCGCGCACCTTCGTTGCGAAGAAGATGGCTGAGGAGTGCCAGGAGTGAGTGGATTACGGTAGATTAGGGTACTGTAGGATACGGTAGGGTGGATTGCGGTTGCGCACTGTGGCGTGAAGAAGACGGCTGAGGAGTGCGAGGAGTGAGTATGTATAAATCACGATAAGTAGTGTGGTACAGTATTTCGATCGAGTAGGATACTGCAGATACCGTATTCTACCGCACACCATTCCAGATGGTTCGCGCACCACATGAGCAGGCCACGTGCGGAGCGACTGCTGCTGGGCAGCAATCTGCCTGTGGGCGCCTTCCTGATACGGTAAGTAGCGGATACGGTAGTTCGGTGAGTCAAGCCAGTGATCGACAAAATTCGAATCAAGGCGCTACTGTAAATAACAAATTTTTGTGCATGATCTATCGATATTATCAGCGTATCAGAAAATGTTGGGAGCAATCGATAAAATAATCAATACAGGGAGCGCTCGGGCAGCGACGGGATGGAGTTCGCCCTGAGTGTACGGTAAGTGGATATCGATTGGTTATATACCGGTTATATACTGAAGGAAAAATACGAAAGCATTTGTAAAACAACTCAAGAGACAGGTGGAACTTCTATGAAAGAATTCGTTCAGAAATGTTTGATCTTGGGTGCCAATCTCTTCAGTGCCACAGTAGTGTTTTCTTATCACAGTGTTACCGTAATCTTACAGTATCCTCTCAGGGTTCGATCAGAGGGAACGAATGTGCCCGTCGTTTTCCACTACCGTATCAAGCGGACGGAGGAGGTACGATAGTTTATTGATAAGCAATCCAGGAATTTTTGGGTTCACGAAATGTTTCGGAGGGCTGGAATGTATGATTATAGTGCCTGGTTCAGTGGAAATATCAATAAATCCAGTTTAGAAGTTAGGTAAATTTTTAAAAAAATTCAGAATACGAAGGTAATTGCGAAAACCCGTTTCAGAATTCTTAACATTTGTGTTTCACAGGGTTGCTAAATGTTTCGGAGGGCTAGAATGTGTGATGAAGCTACGGTTAGCAGAAATAACAATTGCAGTTTACAAGAAAATTATATTTTTTATATTTAAATAAAATAAATAAATATTTCTTGAATTTCAGGACGATCTCTTTTTCGTCGCTGAGGGCGAGGAATTCCGGACGCTGCAGGAGTTGGTCGATTACTATAGTCGTCAGTTTTTTGATTCTTTGAATATTATGAGACAGGGAGCTAGTTTTCGCATCATCCTTAGTTTTTTCTCTGTAGCACCAAACACAAACAAATTAGAAGAGGTCTCATGTTACTTTTGAAATGTAGACATTGAAACGTCGAATATGCTCGAAATATTAGACTGGAAAGAGTGCAGATGCACAGTTTCTTATCAGATCAACTGTTTTCCCGTAACGGTGGCATCAGCATAATCTACCCCATAATCAGAAGCGGACATTCCGGGGATGGTGCCCCGGTTGACGTTCGCCGTCGCTCAAGCGATACCGAGGAGGCCGAGTCTAGCAGCGGATCAGGTATCACATTTTTAAAATGATCCGATGGTAATTGCATTCCTACTAAAATATTCCGTGCGGCAATCGCGTTAGTTCCGCCCCGTTTTTCGCGATTTCCGCCTATTTTCACTTGTTTTTCTTAGTTTTTAATTATAAAACTGGATTTCTGGTATGGTTTTACGCTCGTTAAGCATAAAATATATATTTAATGCTTAATTTTAAGCGCGGTCTTAGTTTAATAGCAATTTCGTTACGCGCGGAACAATAAACAACTGCGCGTCAAAATGTGATAAGGTTATTGATTTATTGATTGATGAATTAAGTAGCTCGAAATTTTGCATTATGAAGCGTCCAAAATCTTTATGAAGGCAGAATTAGATCATCCTGAGATCTCTGAAATCTCTACTCCACTTGAAGTTCCAGTTCTGTTAGCTCTGGTTTTGTAAATGAAAATATAACATCAGCAATGCTAGTATGCGTGCGCCATACGTCACTAGGACGGTAGGGCGCACCCAAAGATTTGTGAAAGATACGACTAATCTTTGAGTGCGCCCTAACGATGGCACTTATCAATAAGTAAAAATTGGTGATAATCGACCCTAATGAACCTGCTTGGCAGACGTGGGAGTGCGAGCGGTCGGAGCTGCAGCTGCTCAAGAAGCTGGGCGGAGGCAACTTCGGAACGGTATACTGCTTCTGAGGGTCACGTGATAGTGTGATAGCTGCTGATAGTAACATTGCGCCGGCAAAAATTGAACTTGATTGAGACATCTGAAACACTTTATAGTTTGAGCATTATCTGAAAGTTTAGACTGAAACACATCTCGGCATGTGTTAGAACACATTACGAGTATTGGGACTCGCATGGTTGATCTTTGATCTCTCAAAACTAAAAAATGTCCTTCCGCAGGTGTACTACGGTCGATGGCGTGGCGTCGTCGAGGTGGCCATCAAGTCGATGAAGTCAGGGAACACAAGTGTCAGCCAGTTCCTCCAGTGAGTCAGATAGAGGGTTTCTTGTTATGCCAGTAAATGCTAAGATTGAAACGAGGGATCAGAGAAAAGTTTCCCATTGACCTCTTGATGAAGCACAACACGAATATGATTTGATAACACTGATAAGGAAGCAGTAGGCTAGAGAGTCCATCAAATCCACGAAGGCAGGGAACAGGAGTGTCAGCCAGTTCCTGCAGTGAGTTGTATATTGAGATGGCGTTTTTTGAGAAGTTTTAAAAAAACACAGTAATGAGAGAGGGGACCTGCTGTGAGTTTTGAAAATCGATGTGTATGATATCTAGGAGGGTGTATCATTTTAGAACTCACGTTTTAGAACTGGTACATTTTAGAACTGTTCATTTTAGAACTGGTCATTTTAGAACTCTTGATAAAGAAGATGGCGGCACCATTTTGTACCAAGATTTCTAAAACGTGAGTTCTAAAATGATACCCCTCGATATCTAGTGTATGATTACGAACTTCATAACGAACTTGAATTGATTGTGATTTAGTAAAGTAGAATCTGAGAAAAATCGAGTGTAGATGTAAATGTGACCTTTGAAATATCTGTGAAACGCAACTGAATCTAGTCAAGAATGTGTAACGGTGAGAAAATTTCTGCGGGGCCCGCAACCGCATAGCCTAGTGAATATATTGCCAAATGACTATCATATTTTCAGAGAAGCAGCCATCCTCAAACGCTGTGACCATCCCAACCTCGTCAAGCTGTACGCAGTGTGCACGAAGGACAAGCCGTTGTACATCGTAACTGAGTGAGTGGGAAAATCGGGGGAAAAATTATATCCGAGAGGTGAAGATTGAGCTCAACGGATGGGTAATGTAGTTAAAGAAGGAGTACCACGAATCGTGCGGACTATGCAAAGTGAGGAGCGAGAGAACGCGCTCTCCTCATTTCGCACGCTCTCTCGCTCGTTCCCTGCACGCGCAAGGTCGCTTGGAACGCAGCCAAATGATCATATCTCAGTTCAAACGAAAATTGAAAACATCGGAGTTTCGAAAGTGTTCTCGGGTAGCCATGACCTACCATCTCACATCGAGACCTCAGTTAGTCAGATATTCGTGGGACACTTTCTTTAACATTACTGTTTCATTTATTTTTGCTACGAAGTCGCAATTTGTGAAATTGCAAACAAGTGCGCTTGCATGAGTTACGCTGTCAGTGAGACGCGAAGTTAACAAGTGCCTCTCGTGCCGTTCGAATGATGCATGCTGAAATAATATTTTCTGGCGGGTACTTAGTCAAAGATCAAAGATCAATCTCAGATTCATGCCGAACGGTTCGCTGTCGTACTTCTGTCGAACTCTCTACGCTAACGGGGAGAAGATCGCACTGGAGATACAGGTGGACTGGGCTGCTCAGGTAATTTAGTTAATTACTGATTGATCAGTTCGGGGAACAATTGTGGTGGTTGAAAAAGGAAACCTGTCCGCGATTGGAACGACAAAGAAACGTATCCATTTGACTATTTTCAGAAACCCAACAAGTTTGGGCCGTTTTGTACAAGGGCGAGTTTAGGAGTTAAGGAAATATAAATTGAGTTTTATAAATTGAATAAAATAATTAATTAATTGACAGATCGCATCCGGTATGGCGTACCTGGAGGACAAACACATCGTTCACAGGTATGCACTAGGCCATTCAATTATTATTATTTTTGTAATCGAGAATTGGGAATTGACATTCAAGTTCTCTTGCTCGTTCCTTTATCAAATATTCCTGAAACATATTTGAGCGATTTCGATCAGACGAGAAGTAATCAGATATTTGTTCGAAGAAAGAGCGAGTATCCCTCGACTTTTTATGATTGATCTCATCTCAGAGATCAAAGATCAAAATTTGGGCGCAATCAATAAGCCGCTCAATATCGTAATCCCACGGAAATTTAAATTATTTTCAGGGATCTCGCAGCACGCAACGTGCTCGTGGGCGAGCTGGTGGCCGATGTGCCCATTGTCAAGGTTAGGTCATCTATGGATCGTTTGATATCTGTTAAGCATCAATGTTCAAGCGTCGTAATTATTGTAGTGGTAAAAACGGGGTTTAGTCAATAGGCGATTGCAAAAATATATGAATAGAATAGTGATGAGAATTGTCAATGTGAGAATAAGGAGTTTAGTTGTTTCATGGAGCCCAGAGAAGACCAATAATATTTTCAAAATCATGTTCAGTGATGCAACATTCGTCAAACCCATTTTTTCCAACTTTGTTCTAATCTTCTTGAATCTTCTTGCAGATCGCCGATTTCGGTCTCGCGCGCGCTCTGAACGGAGCAGATCCCTATCTCGGCCCGAGAATGGCCAATTTCCCCATCAAGTGGACCGCGCCCGAGGCTGTGAATGGTTTGTGGAGTTTGATCTCTGATCTTTAGTTCAGCCAGTCTCTCTCATTTTCTTCTTTCTTGCAAGATCTTGTTAGATCTAATTGCCTTATGAAGTAGGCTTGCTATACGAAGCATCATCTAAGTTACGGGGTTGAATAGTTGAAATGATTTGGAAACAAGAAAGTGCCTGTCGGCGATTTTTAGACTGTTCGTGCTCCTTGATCTTTGATCACTGATCTCTCTCTCCCTTTCAGACGGTCATTTCACGACAAAATCCGATGTGTGGAGCTACGGGGTGCTCGTGTACGAAATCTTCTCGGGCGGAAAGGTAAGGAGAGTGAATCGATATCAGGTTACCGTACCCGTGATTTATTTTGTGGTTGTTTGTGTAGGGGTTAGGAGGAATTATCGTATAACCAACTGGAGACTTTCGTTCTATTGTAATTGTATGATGAACATTTCAATTGTTTTACAATTCCTGAGCAGACAACCATTCTCGAGAGGAACAGTCATTCCTTTCGTAAACTTTCTGAAACATAACAGTGCATTGTGAAGTCGGCGCTTAGTTATGTCTCGATGTGACTTCCAAATACCGTGAACATTCAAGTCGATTCGCTTAACGTATCCAGATACCGTATTCGGTGCTCTACCGTACCCGGGGACTACGTTAGAATCGATCTACATGATTTTACCGTATTCAGATACCGTACCCGGGCGTATCCAATCGGGAGATCATGGACCTGGTGCCGAAGGGCTACCGCATGCAGCGCATTCCGGAGATTCCGGAGCCGGTGAGTAGGATGTATTTATAACAACGGAAATTGAACGAGTAATCGTAGCTCTGTTCATCTTTCTCTTGAGTAGAATGAGTGAAACGCATTTCAACCTTCTCAAAAATGATCTAGAAAAAGCCAAGAAAAGGTTGTGAGATAGCAAGTAGTTTTATCCTAAATTTTATAACTTTTATTTATATAAATTATGTATATAAACTAAATCTCTTTTTGAAGGTATACGTGCACGTGATGCTCAAGTGTTTCGAGGCGAATCCGCGCGATCGGCCGACGTTCGCATACTTCTTCTCCTACTTTGAGGTGAGTGAACTCATTAGTTCCGGTTTAATCAACTCGATAAGTTGAGCAGATTTCCTAGTCGTGAGTCCTGTCTATTTGCCAAAATTATAGCTAGTGTTTGTTGAAAATGAACGCGTCCTGTCAAATTTTGAAAATGGTTTTGTTTGAGTTTCACGAATACTTCTAAAGTCCTGTTGTTGCCTTCGGTCCAATATCATTTTCCTTTCGTTTTCCAAAAATACCTATTTCCTTCCTAGTGTGCCTAGGATGTAGTTCTGTAGAAGTAGCGAAGCTATTAAATTTCAAAAATAATGAATTAAATAATCTCAATATCAGGACTACTTCGTCACATCCCAGCCGTCGTACGTACAGGACAAGCAGCAGCAGAATGGAGGGCAGAGAAGGAGACAGAAGTAGGGAGAGGATTATTCCCTCCCCCCCCTCCCCGCTCTCTTACTCACTTGTCATTACTATCCTATTGACTTTCTGTAAGAAAAAACAGCATCAGCATAATTGAGAGGCTGAGAGGCTACAAAGTGTTACTGTCGTAAAACTCTGGTCTAAGCGAAGACTGGAGGACAGAGAAGGAGACAGAAGTAGGAAGCAGACCCTCTCATATTTTCTCGTAGGCAGGCTCTATTCTACCCCCTCTTCGTACAATCTTGCATCCCTACTTTCTTCTCTTCGATTCAATTTTGTATGTCTGAGAAATGTTATGATTGTTTTCCCTTCAAAATTGACTTGTTTTTCGAGTTAATAAGATCATTTCCGTTATCGCAGGTTGCAACTAGGTCATTCAGTTTTTTTCCCGAGCATAAGATTCACTATTATCGCTTGCCATGCTTGTTTTGAAATTCTCTAGTGTTATCTTTCCATCCCATTGCTATCATTGCCAAACTGCAGTTATCTTGTCATTACTATCTTAGCACTTGTACTCTAGGATAAATATCGATCGAGATCTCTTTCGATCGATAATTACTGTCCATTTTTGTCAGATTTGTGTTGTCATCCTTATTTTCAATGTGTTTACAATTGCGTATTTTCCTGTTCGCTAATTTTCAATTGTTTTGAGCATACTAGGTCCTTTTCTGTGTTTTCTATCAGCATTTTCACGAGTTGTAAAGATTGATCTCTTTTTGCGAAGGTTTTTGCATCCGTTTTCCTTTTTAGAAGATGGAGATTCTGTCAAATTGTTCTGTGCTAAATAAACTGTTTTTTTCTTATTTGAGTTAATCCATTACTCTCAAAGATCAAAGATCAATACAATCTACAATCTTCCGGTTTCCCTGTCTTCGTATTTAACTGTCATTTCATCACGCTCCCTCTTATCGTCATGGAAGGCTCAAGAGCCATCGACGTCCTTGTTCTCTTCATTTCGCATGATCCTTCGTTGCGGCTGACCTGCGAGGAATTTGATTCATCTCTTTCTTGATACAGATTATGGAAATCCATTTGACATTCGAAGATTCATCAATCAATCATTACCCGAACGGGACCAGAGGGGAAAAGTGATCGGCCAATGGCCATATTTGAATTCGATCTCCCTATAAAAACTGGTAGCTTCCGATCTGAACTACATAGCTTGCAATCCAAGTAATCATTAAATCCATTCCCCTGCGACTCATCGCATTTCAATGTCGTTCGCAGCTGAAAATTCTACCAATCTGGCCGATTTACCATCTGATGTCATCATAAATATCATTGAAATTGGAATTGAATCTGTAAACGCAATGAGATTGGTAAGCGACATCACTGCACTGTTAGGATTTAAATTTTGTAAGATCTAGATTTTTTTATTTGCCGTAAATATGATATTTTTTCAGATCTCTCCCCGGTGGAATTCTATCGCTCTAGACCATCTAAGGAATCGCAGAAAGCTACCCGCTTTCGAGCGCATTTGCTGGTCCAAAGGTCGAAATCTTGGATTCAATGTTCATTTTCTAAGTATGAACACCAACATCAAATATAAAGGATATTTCGGAATATTAGCTTTAGAGAAAGAGTTGGTGAGTGATTTTTTCAAACTATTTCGTTATTATGTCCATCTAGAATTGCTTAATGCTTAATATTGTACACTCGGGACCTTGTTCTCAAACACTGCAATGAATATGTTTTCAGGCAACTAAACGATGCTACCTCTATCGATTTTCAAAGCAAATTTTGCACTATTTTCAATGTGATAGATCCGCATTCATATCGAAAGCTCATAAGTGTTTGATGCGGTGCTCTCGTATTGAAAGAGTCGAGATTAAAGACTTTGGAACTGATCTTTCCTTGGATAAGGATTTCGAGCCACTGGAACAGGCGTTGCGTGGCACAGATATCACCGAATTAGCATTCACTGGAAAACTAAGAATAAAAAGCCGGGAATCTCAGTCAGTTGATATTTTATGCCTAGATATTTCTTTTGAACATGCCATTTAATATCAAAATTTCGAATCAGAATGAACAAATTAATTCTAGCAAATTGAATTCGTCAGTAATATTTTCAGCGCAATTGCGTTAGATCTTATTCGGTCTCTTTCACCTAACAAACTGATCTTTCCAATAAAGAACACACTTCTTCAAGGGATGATTGTGGGTAAGTGAGCATTATCTAAATAAGTGATAAATAATTCCCTCTTTTGATTACTTTGATTAGAGTTTGTTTTTTTGTACATTAGATATTTTAGATGGTATCTATGAATTCTTCATCGAAGCTGCACAACTCGTATCCGAGATCGAATTCTCTGATTTCTACGCTCACACCATATTAGAAGGCCAAAACTACTGGCAAGGACTGGGCTCAATAGTAGCGAATATCTTCAATTTTAAGACCCAACTTGAAATATGCGATCTCAGTGTGAAGAGAAGAGTCAGAATAATTGTTAAACATTCAAAAATCGTGCCCAATAAGAGTTTCCGAAGTGCTAAAAAATCAAGAGCTGTAGTTCCTTTGTTCAATGTATTTTTCGGTATCTATATTTTCGTTAATTTTTATCGTCTATTTAGCATTAAACGCGAAAATAAAAAGTAAAGTTTAAGTTTTCCCATTATTCAAGGCACTTGCGTCCTACGGGAGAACACTGCTATGCCAGTGATTATTTTTTTACGTTTTGTATTTACGTTGCTGTTTTTTAAATGTCTTTTATTCGACAGAGACAATTGATTTGCGATAAAGTCTTTGAATTAGATTTCGGTTGGATTCCTAGACCAACATGGGGAATGCAGAATGGTTGACATGATTCGCCTCTTATTTTTGTTCTCGTATCTCATTTGCACCTGTATATTTGAAATTTAAAGGAGGAGTAAGTTGGAAACTACTCCTAAAGTGCAGCTCGAAAGGAATCCACATGTTTTCACCTATATTTTCATTGACTAAAGCTATCGCGTTTTTGCTGCCTACAAATGCGAGCAGGCAGATCAAAGATCAAATTGAGACGATTGAGAATCGAATGCTCAAAGTTTTGCAAGCCGAATTTTCCGATTTTCCTGCCTTGCTAACTGTCATTTCATCCTTCTTTTCCTTGGCTCCGGGGATTGCTCAAGGGCTATTGAATCTTCGATCTATTCAAGTCGAACGATCTCTCTTTCTATCTGACCTGTGAGAAAGTGGACGATAAGAGGAGAACCAATCCAAAGGCCAGAAGCATCGATTGGATTGCCAGGGTACAAATAGGAAGAGGCAAGGGGACAAGATATCAGTGTGAAGATGGCTTCTCTTCAACTGATTGCGCTCTTCACCCTCTTCGCCGTGGCTTACAATGCGGCAGTAAGTAGAAAATTATATTTTTCATCTCCGATTTGGACTTGGTTTCACGAAAGATCGTGATTGGTCTCTTCAACTTCACAGTAGACATGAACCTGCTAGTACGCTAAAATCTGAGAAACATTTTGCAGGTTCCCTCAAGCTGCTACGCCAACGGCCAGACTTACCCAGCTGGAGCGACGTAAGTTTTTTTCGAAGACAAAATTCAAGCATTATTGTTGCTGAAATAGATAGCTCAGCGCTTTTCAAATCAGAAATGAACGATAAAATATGTTTCACGGATCCTTCAATAACGATAGTCTCCGGGGCATCATTGATTATTCTGCTGAACGACGCATACAAAAATAAAATAAGTGAAGTAAAAAAAATTCGATGGTAAATGGGTGTTGAAGCCAGGTATCTACAGGAGTGAAATCTGGTTAAATTTTTCACCTAGAATTTGCGAAAATTCAAACGTTTCTATCATAGATTCGTGGTCAGTAGTCGCTTCTTGTACACAAAAATGCGAGAAGATGCCATCTGTCCGATATTTTCAGAAGACAGAAATACTACCATCTCTATCCTCAGATTCGTGGTCAGCGGTCGTTTCGAGTACGAGTGCCGGGCGGAGGGCGTGGTACTGAAAGGATGTCAGGCCGATGACGGAGTAGGACTGCTGCCCTTCCCGTCCAATATTACACAAGGAGGATTCGTGAGTTATCAGCCTGCTACGTCTTCCAGGGAAAAGCTTCCTCACTTCTCCATGATATCTTGCTTCACTTACCGATGAGAGCAATAGTAATTGAAATAGTCAATCGTTCGGTCTTTCTCCTCACGATAGGTTGCGTTTCACTCACAGTTCTATTCCAGTCGAACAACGTTGCTGGAATAGTAGTTGTGATCGTTGTCTAACTAATTATGCCAATAATTTCTTTCTCAGAGATACGAGTGCTTCAAGATTGGCGGGCAGCTGAACTACAGAAAGACCGTCGTTGAGTAATCAAAGAAATTATTCGAAGAGATTCATCTGTGGATAAATTGATTAATCGAAATGATGCCTCTGTCCACACACTGCATTTTAAGTTGAACGCTCAAAAACCCATTCCTCTCTCAAAAGTTATTCACATTTTATTATTTATTCCGTCTCTCTCATCTCTTTGTTCCTCATTTCTGTGTGTGCTGATTCACAAGCCGTTCACAAGCCGTTCACAAACGCCGCCACCATCATTGGACTCGTGCTTCATTGATCCAAACGTTATCGTGCGTTTGAAATGCTCAGCAAACTCAATGTGCTGGTTATCGAGCTATTGATTGTCTAAGAGAGAGGAAGGGGGGAGGAGGACAGTTTATCTCCCGCCTCCTCCCGACCTCTTCCTTTCTCCCCCCCCCCCCCTCGAACGTTCGTCAAAGGTTAGATACGTGTGAGATGGGAAATAATCTCACGATAACTAGCTCGTTTATTCTTTCGACTGAAAAACAACAAGATGGCAATCTCAGCACTCGGCGGCAATGGATGCATAAGTGAAGCAGTTGGGCAGTTTAGACTTGTCTTCGTACGTCCAACAGTGAACGAGTGACACTCCTGCGATTATTTATTTCGGCAACTATAACGCAATCAAGAGGCCAGGCTTCAAAAAGTATTTGACCATACTCGGAATGTATTGCACGAACTCCGGGTAGAATTGCCTCTCCGGCCATGTCAAGCGCGGCAGACCAAATTTGTGGGGCACTTGGGCCAAAACCACTCTGAATTTACACATTCAACTGAACATGACGTTTGCTTTACTTGCCTTGGCTTTAGTTTGATGTCCTCAGCATAATCGATGAAACCGTGCTTGTTCAGGGTGTTGGCAAAGTGGGCTGAGCGATATTTTAATTTAAAGGAGGCGTATCACGAACCGCGCGGGCGACTATGCAAAGTGAGGAATGAGAGGGCGCGCTCTCCTCATTTTGTATACTCTCTCGCTCGTTGCCGGATCTTCAGGGTCATTTGGAACGCAGCCAAATGCTTATAACTCGGTTTAAAATGGATGTACGACTTTCAAACTTCGGGATTCTAATATCGTTCTAGATTCCAATCGGATCATGTTCTCAAAAACATCAACTAATTTTTCATGATACGCCTCCTTTAATAAATTAAATGTATTTATTAAATACCTTTAAAATCGAATCCAAGATGAATGGTAGCGTAGATGTATCGGCCGTTCTCGTTGCGAAGTTCTTGCAGAGGGAGACGGAAGGGCTTGAAGGAACAGAGTCCTTGCGAGAGATCTCGTAGGAGATCTTCTGCTCTGGAAAGGTTTCATTACAATAACTTTTGCCTTTTCGTATATTTTAAACAATTGCATCGCCAACGTTCACCACTTTCTTCGGATGGATACCTCTCTTCGATTCCGCTCGGATACGCGAAACTCATCACTCTCGCTGTAAGATTCTCCCTTGCGACCATGTATTCCGTCATCGGGACTGAAAAATAATTAGTTTCTGCGAGAGCACGAGAAATGAATAGGCGGATTCTTCATCTTGACAGCCATACTGTAAAATATACGGGAATATTCACGACGTAAGAGATTGTAATCATTTTGTATGCAATCTTCCAATTGCGAAATTATAACAATTTTGCTTACTTGATTGTTGCCTGGCCCAAAGTTGGAGCACATTGTGTAGTCCGACAATCTGGAAGTGCTATTGATGACATTTATTATCGAATAAACAGTTTTGAATTGCTAAAAAATCACATTGAACGAGTTGTTCGCGTCGACTTGCACATGAATATGGTGCGTGTGGTAGTTGGAGGTTGGGTAGTAATCCCATGCCGAACTGATGGGCGGGATGGAGATGAGGAGAAGGAGCGGAAGCATTGCTGCAACATATTCACGGATTGGTGTCGACGGGAAATCAATGGGAAATTCGCCGTGAAATACAAGAGAAAGAGATGCATTGACAGTATAGCTACAGAAAGGTAAACAAAGTTACGCAGAAAATCTTGATTTTTCTGACTGACGAGAGTACACAGCGAAATAAGAGACGTAAAATGTATACAACGAAAGGGATAAATCATCATTTCATTGCTTGTGAGATAGTGCAGGGAGATTTTTGTCAATCGACAGCGATCCTTCTGTAAACTCTTCCATGAATTGAGAGCCGAATAGAATGGTACGTCAGTGCAAAACACATAACACGGGTCTCCTGTAAGAATGTAGGAAGGCATTCGACAGAAAAATTTTTTTCGACGTCGATTGCGTTGAAACTTGTTTGACTGGTTGGGGTGAGGGTCTGGAAAACATTGGTCCACTTTGTTCGGCGAAATTTGCATATTATGCAAATTTTTGCACTAACACTTTGAGAAGCTGTATCTCGCTTCGTTTTTGAGCTATCGAGATCTAACCGGTGCAGATCGATCGTTATTCGACCTATTTACATATTATTCAATTGTGATCACATGCAAAAATGCGATCTTCCATGTGAAATTCTTGGAAAATTAAAATTTTTAGCACATTATGCAAATTTTCTCGAGATTTTTGTTCAGTGATCACGAATTTTATTTTTGGGATCGATTCCCCATACCCGAATCTATACAACCTCATATTTCATTAGTCTCAACTCCTGTCGCGCGATAGTGCTACTGTACAGGAGAAACTGGACTTGCAATTTTTCGGCCTGAAATCACGTTTTTGAGTGTAATTCGGTTCAAACTTATGCAAAGTTAAAAACTTAGGCACGTTTTTCGATCAGCTCAGCGAGCCCTACAAGAAAGGTCTAGTATCCGGAATGCTTTAATTCAGCCGTTTTTGAGATATGAACCAAAACAGTGATTTTACCTGTGCGAATCGCACATTTTCCTCACAAGATCCACATCACCTGCCTCTGCCTGCCTCTCTCATCCTCTGCCTCATCCACTTCCTACTCGATAATAAGCTCGTCCTCATCCAAATCAAGCAGCATATCATCCAGCAGTGCTCTTCTTCTCCTACTCTTTATTCCACTGTTCTCCAATTCCTTCTTCTTTATCAAAACGAGAGAAGAGTGCGATTCGCACAGGTAAAATCACTGTTTTGTTCATATCTCAAAAACGGCTGAATTTAAGCATTCCGGATACTAGACCTTTCTTGTAGGGCTCGCTGAGCTGATAGAAAAACGTGCCTAAGTTTTTAACTTTGCATAAGTTTGAACCGAGTTACACTCAAAAACGTGATTTCAGGCCGAAAAATTGCAAGTCCAGTTTCTCCTGTACAGTAGCACTATCGCGCGACAGGAGTTGAGACTAATGAAATATGAGGTTGTATAGATTCGGGTATGGGGAATCGATCCCAAAAATAAAATTCGTGATCACTGAACAAAAATCTCGAGAAAATTTGCATAATGTGCTAAAAATTTTAATTATCCAAGAATTTCACATGGAAGATCGCATTTTTGCATGTGATCACAATTGAATAATATGTAAATAGGTCGAATACCGATCGATCTGCACCGGTTAGATCTCGATAGCTCAAAAACGAAGCGAGATACAGCTTCTCAAAGTGTTAGTGCAAAAATTTGCATAATATGCAAATTTCGCCGAACAAAGTGGACCAATGTTTTCCAGACCCTCACCCCAACCAGTCAACCAAGTTTCAACGCAATCGACGTCGAAAAATTTTTTTCTGTCGCAAAAGGTTCTCATTCTCCTACATTCTTACAGGAGACCCGTGATAAAGTACAGGAAATCTTTACCGACAATTAACATCATGATGCAGCATCACATGCAATAGCCACAACTAAACCACAACTTTATCATCTCACATAAATTGCAATTCATTATCTTGAAGAAGGTGCGGAGATGGCTTCTTTTCATCTTGACCCACAAATCTTTAGGAGACCATCCTCGAGAGAGCGTACCTACCCCACGGATGACTTTTTCACAACCCACGCCAATATTTTTTTGGTGATGTTCTCATACCGAATGCTGTTATTTTTTTGGCCCAATATGGAGGGTTCTAGTGCACCCCCCGAAAAACGCCAGGCTCGGCCTAAAAAAATCCGAAATTTTCAACGTTGAAAATCATATTTTCTGAAAAGCTTTCGGGCGTATTTTCGGGCGTAGATTCCAAAAAACACAATTTCGAAGCGATTGGATAACGATGAAAGGTCGAAAATGACGATTTCCATCGAATTTCATGTCTCTTGAAAAATTTTTGTTCACGTCGGCATTTTTAACATCGATTTTCGGATTCTACGTGAAAAACTGGTCCGGGTACGTTTTTTTTTAAAGTCATAGTTATCCGAGCGCCGGACTCCGCAAGATTTGTGCCGATGCGAACACGCCTATTTTCACAAAAATTGCCCACATCAAGAGGCCTCAGAAAAATTTCCATCAGTTCTTTATGCCTCAAATAATGTTTTTTCGTCATTTTCAATCATTTTACGATTTTTCATTAGCATTCGGGCTTCATTTTTGGACATGACTTACATCGACTTTTTTCACATAAGGGTCCCCCCCCCCTTATGTGAAAAAACCATGTGGGGGTCATATTGAAATAGGACGTCCGGCCTAGGAAAAAGTATGTAATGGTGCTCAAAAATTAGTTTTATGTTAGTTTTAGCACAATCATACATGTTATTGCGGTCTATTCCAACATGACCCCGACCTGGTTTTTCACATAAGGGGGGACCCTTATGTGAAAAAAGTCGAGGTAAGTCATGTCCAAAGATGAAGCCCGAATGCTAATGAAAAATCGTAAAATGATTGAAAATGACGAAAAAACATTATTTGAGGCATAAAGAACTGATGGAAAATTTTCTGAGGCCTCTTGATGTGGGCAATTTTTGTGAAAATAGGCGTGTTCGCATCGGCACAAATCTTGCGGAGTCCGGCGCTCGGATAACTATGACTTTAAAAAAAAACGTACCCGGACCAGTTTTTCACGTAGAATCCGAAAATCGATGTTAAAAATGCCGATGTGAACAAAAATTTTTCAAGAGACATGAAATTCGATGGAAATCGTCATTTTCGACCTTTCATCGTTATCCAATCGCTTCGAAATTGTGTTTTTTTTGGAATCTACGCCCGAAAATACGTCCGACAAGCTTTTCAGAAAATATGATTTTCAACGTTGAAAATTTCGGATTTTTTTAGGCCGAGCCTGGCGTTTTTCGGGGGGTGCACTAGAACCCTCCATATTGGGCCAAATATCAGCATTCGGTATGAGAACATCACCAAAAAAAATATTGGGGTGGGTTGTGAAAAAGTCATCCGTGTCCCCCTCCCAAATGGTACGTTCTCTCGTGGATGGTCTCTTAGGAAGTGATGCCCTCAGACTCACGTGCCTGCAAAAATCTCGGTATAATTGATTGATGATTTTTCTTCGAGAAACGCAAATATCGAAGGGATTTCCTTAAAATCTGTAAAGAAAAAAATCTTAAAATTATCTTCTAGGGATGACAAACATAGACCATTTTTTCCCGCTGAGAGAAAGTGCAAAATTCTAGGAACAATCCCTTCATTTATCGTCCCTACCTCGGTCGCTCCCCCGCCCATGCCTTGCAGTTCGATTTATGCAAAGTGAGCGAGTGCGTATGTAAAGTGATCCCCACTTCTCTGTCGGGGCAGAATTCTGTGCCTTCTCCCCTCCTCCCCTCACTTCTCCGCTCTCCACTCGTCATGAGCGGTTGCCGCTCCGCGCCGATCTGGGCGAGTCGGTCGCCCTCTGCCGCCGGATCTTCGTCGATGTGAGATTTAAGCTTTGATCTTTGATCTTTGGACTTTGATCTTTAATCTCTCTCCTCGTGCGTTCACCTAATCGTTGATATCTTCATCTTCACATCCTCTCTGATGACGGCGCAAAAGCTCCTATGCTCTGATTTATGATCGTTGAACCCACTCCGCTGCCAGTCCATTAGCTATCTTATATCTGACCCTCTGTTTACCTGCTTTTAGGGATAGATATAAACCGTGATTTATGATTGTGAACTGGTTGTTTTTTCCTCCTGTCTACCGTACCTCTCTCTCAATCTCCAACTAACTCTATTCTTGAAGTCCCCTATGAATGATTTGGTGTTTCCCCCCATTGATATCGTTTCCGATCTCCTACCATAACCTACCGTACCCTGCGTATGTTCCCATCAATCGCCAACTGACTTTATTCATTGTCTCCTACCGTACCCCCTGGCTACCGTACCTTCCATCAATCACTAACTGACTTTCTCAGATGTCCTCATCCTTCCGTATCTCGGACATCCTCGGCACGGCGTACACGCTGCCCTCGCCCAAGCGGGAAGACGAAGAGGAGGACGGTTGGTCTTTGATCTTTGATCTTTGTAGTCTGAATTGTAGACTGATCTTTGATCTCAGGAGAACTGCAGCCCATCTCGCAGGACCTGCAGCCCCTCACGCCCTTCTTTGCGTGCAACGAGTCGCTGCTGGCCACACTGCACGGTTGGTATCGATTGATCTTTGGTCTTAGGCCTTTGGTTGTTGATCTTTGATCCTTCGTCAGCTACGTCATCACTAGGCAAATGGGCCTCTTGCATAATCATGTAGCATAGAAAGCGATATCACGCGTGTCACCTAAGAATCGGATATAATCTGGCACATTGGAAAAATCAAAAATGAGATGAAAGCGGATTTCGATAGTCCCTTGGGTCCCCAACACGTTAGCTGAGAGCTTTGTTCCAAATTTCTCGGCGACACTTTTCTGGCGGAATAAATTGGATTAGTTTGAGAGAGGAGACTAATCCAATCAGTGAGAGTCGAACCCATTCATTCTGCGTCGCGCGCCGCTTGCCGCGCTGCCTTCCGCAGGAACTAGCATTCGAAGAATGCTATTCATTTATAATTTATTTTCAACTTTTTTCAACGATTGTGAGCTCAGATAGACCCATTTTACTCTCTCATTCTTTTTCCGATTCCCTCGGAGCGCGGTCTGAGCGCCTGCGATTGATTCTCGTTTCATTGTGTTTCACAGTCGAATTATATAATGTTCATTTTCTACGATGATTGAGTACTCAATGGGGTCGGGAGGAATTACGGTAGACCAATTTGAGTACGGTAGTCTACGCTACCGTGTGTTTGAAATACTCAGCAAACTCAAAGTGATTGCTAGTGGGCTATCGATTCCCCGAGAGGAGGGAAGGAAGGAAGATCACAAGCAAGGCCCCTTCCTCAATTTACTCGTTCTAACGTTCGTCAAAGTTCGGCAACGCGTGTGATATTAGCGATGAAGAAACGTACAACAACGAAGCCAAGGTCTGGTTGGACGAGCATTCGATTTCTTCGGCTCTCGATTGTTTGCCTTCAAATCATTTCTTTATTTCCTCATGATATTGTATTGTTTTTTTATCCCGAACGATGCCGAAAATGGCAAACTGGACAAGATTCGAAAATGATTTGATAATTCTAATGGTAATTATCTTCTAATAATTATTCCTTTCAGATCTCGGGCTGCGCAAATACTTTCAATCTTCTTTGCCTGCATCACTCCGGTCGAGTCGAGTGCGAATTTCAAGGTAAGGTGTGGTTTCCGGGACACTCTGATCTTTGTAGTCTGTAGCCCGTTCATTCTTGTTTGTTGTGTCGGTGTCTCTTTGATCTTCGAAGTTTCTGGGCTTTCTAGTGGCCATCGGTTATCCCGCCCACTACCGGCACTGCATTGATTGTCGCTGCAGTCGTCCCGCTCGTCACGGCCATCCTTATGTGGTAAGGAGGATATCTTGATCTTTGATCTCTAGTCTTTGATCTTTTAAGATGTTTCGAGATCTTTGATCTCTGGTTAATGATCTATAATTGCCTGGGAATTGCTTGTCAAGATGGGACGACATTTCGTGATCTGTGATCGTTCACCACCCGTAGAATCATTGCAGTGTGCGCAAAGTGCATCGGCGACTGGCTGCGGGACGCGATCGAGCAGAATGCGGCATGCCGACGTGCGATCCGCATGACGCCACTCTCGTCTGCTCGATCCGTGAGTGCACTTATTTCACTACTTCTATACTCATCATCACCATCGCACAAGACGAGAGATTGTTTTGCACATGATTGACAGTTATTAGCAGCCAAACAAAAAAGCAACGCTCAGTAAAGTTGAGTACAAATTTCAATTTTGCTTTAGGACAACATGCTCCCTGTTTGGCCTGCCTCAAGTCATTCCCGATCGAGAATCGTGCACTGACGGCGTGCCTGCGATCTGGATGCGGCGGCTCCTTCTCGAATGCCCGCTTGATGCAAGATGCAGATGCCTCGTTGGTCGCCACCGTATCCGCCAAACTGGCGGCATATCTCAGCATCATCCAAGATGTCAGTCATTTTTCGTTAATTATATTTGATTGTTTGTTAGCAAGAACAAAATAGTTTAGTCATTTATTTTTTAGCAAAGATTGGAGGGGAGCGAAACATCTTTTGCCGGGATCCAAAGTGAAAAAATTCTGAACTAGTATCAACATACCGATATCTCACCATCTCGCCTAACAGGAAACAATTGAACTGAATGAACAATAAGCTATTTACACGCTTCTTTCAAGTGGATAAATGATTTATTTTTTATCACTAGCCAGCAATCATTTTCTAGGGCTGCAGGAGACTCGGCTTGCCGTATGACCCGAATTCGACGGATTGGGCGGTCTGCAGATATGTCCGAGTAAGTAATCTCTCATGATTTATACCATTCCTAAAAGCACGAAAAATATTATTTAATGAGATTTTTCACCTCATCTTCCCCTTTCCCTCATTTACTATTAGAATTATCAAATCATTTTCGAATCTTGTCCAGTTTGCCATTTTCGGTATCGTTCGGGATAAAAACAATACAATATCATGAGGAAATAAAGAAATGATTTGAAGGCGAATACGCGTGACCCCACAAGGAACCACACAAGAGTAACCCGTCCGTGGCTAAGTTGTTGTACGTTTCTTCATCGCTAATATCACTTTTAATAAATGTTTACAAAATGTCTACAGATGGCGGCTCGCGACACCACTCGATGCAGCTCGCATACATCATTGAGCGAAAAACTGCGATAAGGCGGATCAATAACGACGACCTCACATGCCCGGTCAAGGGTTGTGACGGAAAAATATCATGTGAGAACTTCCTTAATGCATAAGCATCTTTCGCATGATGAATTCATATTGAAATAATTATCTCATTACAACTAGAGTGCGCAATACGGGTCACTGTCTCTTCATTTCACACACTCTCTCCTCTCGCCGCTATGACGGATGAGAGAGCACGTGAAATGAAGAGACGGTGGCCCGTATTGCTCACTCTAATTTCAACGTGGCTACATACGTGCCAATCAAGTGCCAAGTGGCTACGTGCCTATCAAGATTGGAATATTACTCATATATTTATCGTTACAGCCGAAGAATATCACACGCTGCGCGCATTCACCACGGAGCTGGATGTCATACCATGAGGTAAAATAGATTTAGAAGAGCACCATTTATTATTTTGAGATCATTTTCCATTTCACGCGTTGCCGATCTTTGACGAACGTTAGAACGAGAAGAAGGGGCCCTGCTTGTGATCTTCCTTCCTTCCCTCCTCTCGGGGAATCGATAGCCCACTATCAATCACTTTGAGTTTGCTGAGTATTTCAAGCGCACGGTAGAGTAGACTACCGTACTCCCATTGGTCTACCGTTATTCCTCCCGACCCCATTGAGTACTTTAGATTACGGTAGCTCCAATTCCATTCATTCCAATGTTCCCCTCATTCCCTCATTCATTCCTCAATTCCCCAATTCCCTCAATCACTCAATTCCCTCAATTCCCCTCATTCCAATCGTATTCATAACATCCTCTATCATACTGAGCCTACCGTAATCCTAGGCTATCCTACTGTACCACTACCTACCATATTCCAGAGGCACCCCTCGCTACTCCTCTGCTGCCGCTCACCAGAAGAAGGAGCTCGGTCGCGTCGACGACTTCTGGTCGATGATGTATCTGCTCGTAGAGATGAGAGGACGACTGCCCTGGGCTACTCTGTCGTAAGTGTGTGGTTACCGTATCCCCTCAACTGGATTACTCTAGTCTAACTGCGCTACTTGGTCGGAGCTCAAGTAAGTGGGCGCATCCACGTATCTGCACTAGCGAACCAGAAAAAAATTGTAGTTCATGTTTAGGCTCTTACAATGAACTGTCAAAAATCGCTCGGCCATAGCCCAATTTGACCATAGCATGGTTTTCTTATCCTTCGTAGACCTAGTGCTTAGTGTCTAGTCTGCTCGAGACGGGTGGATGACATCTGGTCGCTGATCAATCTCTCACTATCGTATCCCTTCCTACAGATAATCGATAATTGTTTTCACGTATCCACTCTTACTCCTACAGTATCCTAGCTATCATATCGATAACTGTTCCTACCGTATTCTACCGCAACCTACCGTATCTCTCCCTTTTCAGCGAGCACAAGGAGCTCGCGCAGGCGAAGCTCACCTGCCCCGACAAGGAGCTGTTCAGAGACTGCCCCTCGCAACTGATCGACATGGCCAGCTACCTCAAGTGCGTCAGCCTTTCATTCATTGACATGCTTGATGTGCTAGCCCACTTCAAGTGCGCCAGCCATTTTTGCAATTGCGTGGTTGGTGTGCAAGTGACAAAAACGGTAGTCGTAAATGCTGCAAAAGGGCAACAATTATCGACCTCTACACACAGTATCCTATCATGTCATCAATCCCACCGTTTTATGGTGATTTCTGGTTGCTTTATGGTTGGTTGCTTTGTTGGTTGATTTCTGGTTGGTTTTGATTGCTGGGAAAGGCTAACGTACACCACAAATACAGTCTCCCCATCTGCAGGTCCCTCAACGTCTACTCGAGACCGGACTACCTGAAGATGTACGACATCTTCATCCTGGCCATGCAGACGGGAAACTACTCGTAAGAATGACATACCTCATAAATAGGCTCCATTCCTGGACGTGTTTGGCACGCTACTGCCTCAAATGCGTAACAACTCATCGCTATATAGTACCTTATCCTATCATACCCATACCATCATCTGTTCCCTATCGACGCCCAGCTTCATCTTTACCTTCCCAACTACCGTATCCAATCATAAAGTCATTTTAAAATAGTCTACCGTACCCCTCCTAAGTTATCGATTCTTTAGATTCACCGATCCGTGGGAGTGGGAGATGAAGGGCGGTTCAGTCGGCAACGAATCTGGAGTCCAGGGATGCCCGTACAGCAGGGAAGACTTCTTGGACGACCCTCTCGGCCTTTAAATTCCCCTACTATGGAGTACCGTACCTCCCCTAGATAGTCTGTGTACCCTGAAGTCTTACCGTACCCTAGAAGTACCGTATTCCTAACCTTCTCTCTTCGCTTCTTTAGGAGCTTTCCCACTGCCTTTCCTCCCTCTCGTTGTCATTTCTTGTCCGTTAGCTTCTTGTTGTACCGTGTCACTCAGCCCGATCAGAGATCAAAGATCAAAAATCAGGTCGGGGCGCACACGATTCTTTCTTGCATCGTTATCCATGCCAAGCGATCCCATCCTCGCAATCGTAGTTTAATCGAATCCCTGTATTTTGTATCCCATCAGATTCACGGCCACTTCGCTTCGTTGTGCCTTTTTGTCTTGATTTTAAATAAAAATGAAATGTTTAAAAATAAGCGATCGGTTCTTCAGTAGAGGGTGCACTCAAATTTCGGTCATGTGTTGATGTTATTCCGATTTTTTCATCGCTTCATCTTGTTGTTTCTTCAGCGTTTTCTTCGATTTCTCTTCCATAGGAGCATCCTTTTCTTTTTCCGATTCATCTCCAATTGCTCCTCTCACTTCTTTCACATGCTCCCTCAAAACTTTTTTCGTCCACAGCTTTTCTCAATTAAAATGAGTCTACAATGTTCATGAGAATTTCGAGAGGTTGCTCATTTGCAAGTTTTGCTCTCTCAAGCTCTTCTTTGTACAGTTCTATTGCATTTTTATAGAAATTAAGTAAAGGGCAATATTGCTTGATTTGCTGGAGTCTTGTTTTGAACAAATGCATATCTGCTCTATCAGAATGAATGTCAAATGTCAAATATCAAAGATTTCAAATTCAAATGTTTATTCGCAAGGCCACAGCTACCTGTCAGCGTTTGCCGCTCTCGTTCTCGGACACAAAGTGGCAATGTTTTTTTTTATTCCAGGCAGGTACTCAGCCACATTCCCCCCCCCCCCCA
>LS488458.1:469448-483525 GCA_900490705.1 Pristionchus arcanus | reverse complement strand
TGCAAAGGAGCGGACTCGAACGTAAAGGGTGCCGAGAGAAATGCTAGAGCACAACCAGCAGACTATCGATGGTATGCGTGAACGGACTCTCACGATCCTACTTGATTGCGCTAGTAAAATTTAGGCTCCGCCCCCTGTGTTTTGTGTCTCGCGTTTCAGTTGAAAGAAGAGGCAAATTGTGTATGCACTTTTTTCGCTCTAGCGCGACAAAGAGATGAGATATCAACAAACGGCAAAAAGTATGATCTTATTGGGGTCCAGGGGGACACTTTGGCTTCAATTTTGGGAGTGATAGTTGAAATCGGTCTTGGGCCTTGTGGCCCCTAACTATTAGTAATATCAGCTAGATCCGAAGACCTCTCAGTCTAATTTGGGCATGACAGATAGGATTTGGAATAAGCGGAACGGTTTAAAATTTTACGACACAGCAATTAAATTATGTATTTTCAGGATGCCCGAGCTCCTTATGAAGAGAAAGGCCAAAATGGGAGACTCGGTTGCTCACAAGAAGATCCGAATTTCTGAGGATGAGGAGAACCTTTCCTCCTCTATCGCCAGTATGGAAGATAATGAATATGAGGTCAATCCGATCACTGCCAAGGAGCACATTCCGAAACCTACTGTAGAGGTTGCTAAGGTTGGTAAAGGAATCGCCTGTAGTATCGCAAGTGACCGGGAAATCTGTCTAATATCGTAGAGTTTTTACTGACCTGGGAAGACTTGATAAGTCTAATATGTTTTCCTCCTCTCACCTATTCGATTTCGAAATCTTCCCGGGTGATCTTAGACATGAAGGCGTAGACTTATTTCCATCTGAGTATCTTGTAATAAACCTTATTCCAGCCCGTCCCTCCTCCTTCCGTTCCCTCGACCTCTCTCTACGCGTGTCTCACAACGAACACAGCGGAAGAGTACGGTAGTGAGGATGAATCGGCAATGAGAATAGCAGAATGCGCAAGACGAGCAGAGGAATGGGCAGCGAGGAACAGACAGGTAATTAAAGAAGGCGTCCCACGAACCGCGCGGGCGACTATGCAAAGTGAGGAATTAGAGGGACGCTCTCCTCATTCTGCACGCTCTCTCGCTTGTTGCCTGCATTTCAGGGTCACTTGGCACGCAGCCAATTGATCATAACTCAGTTCAAACGGAAAATGGTGACTTGGGAGTTTCGAAAGTGTTATCGGGTAACAGCGACCCACCACCTTACATCGAGAACTCTGTTAGCCAGATGTTCGTGGGACACCTTCTTTAAATTGGAGGGGCCTCTTGAAAATAGTGATATCCTTGTTCGGTGTCTCCCCAACTGTTTCACTTGCGGAACCCTAGTATCGCAACATTCAAATGCACAGTGGGGACGCTACTGAGTTTAGCGCATAATGTGGAACGGTTAATTATGGTTAATTATTATTCACTGTATGGATTTTTCCTAAAATGATAATTTTCTCTGTTTGTGCTACTAGTGCCCCTAGGAAACGATTAGGAACAAAAGCTAGGGCGGTAGACCATAATGAACGATAGGAATAAGCAGAACGATTTAATATTTTACGATATCTACCTCAAATCAATCGATATCTAATCAGCTCCATTCAGGCTACGCCTCCCCTCGAATCTTCTACTTCTCTCAACAAACGTCCTGATTGTATTGAGAATACGGAAATGCCGACGAATACGGAAAGAGAGGTGGGCAACTACTCTTTTTGCAAATTTTTATACACCTTTTTTGATGAGAAAGATACTTTCTATGCAAAAAAATGCAAAATAAAACGAGTTTAGTCTTGCGTTTTTTGAGCTTTTGGCGAATAGCGATACTTAGAAATGACTTCACTGAATATTGATAGATTTCCAATTGGAAATATCTTCTGTTGCTTCAAAATAAATTTTGTTCAGGAATCTTCTCATCTCGATGCCTCATCCATCTCTTTGCCCACTCCTTCTCCAGAGAAATCAGTCGAGGAGAGAATCGATATGGTGATAAAGGATCTCGAGGCAAAGCGCAGAAAGGTACGGTATCTCTTTCCAGTACGTCATCGATTTTTTGGCACATCCTTTTCTCGCAGAGAATCTCATCCTTGTCATTTTCATTCTCTACTCCAAAACTCGAAGAAATGCCACTTCTTACCAATCAATGGATAACCAATAAACGCCTTGCAGAGTGTCGGTGCTCTCTCGATCGCGTCAAACGCGGGTCGAATCGACCAGAAGAAAACTGCCGACGAGGTTCGATTGGCTGAAATTGCGCAAAAAGTCGCTCAGAAGAAAGCGGAAAAGGACGCAACGCAGAGAAAGGTACGGTAATCATCCCACCGCATTTCTTTAGGAAGTCTTTCATATCTAGTCTCTTCCCTGCAGTGTCTCAAATCGTCTCAAAAACCATGTTTATTTTTAATCATCCCACAAATTGAAGGAATCAAGCTCATTTTGAAATTTTTTTGCATTGAACTGTATGATACCAACTTGTGGGATGACCAGAACAATCAATAATTCCGTCTCGAATCAATCGATAATTACAGATCGTAGTTATCCCTGAACACGAACACGATTACGCCACCAAATCTCGTCGATCCAAGAAGGAATTCAAATAAATTAATCGCACTAAATTCTATATCTCGTCGCAAACTTCAAATATTATTAACGATATTGCCTGTATCTGGGCCATTCTGTTGTCTAACGTTAGTACAGATGATTCAATTGTCTGATAAATATAATTATTACTACTTCCTTTCACGTTACTTACTGTTATCTTATCTTTTCAACTAAAATGGAATAGGGCTCGAGAGGGTAAGCAAGTAATTACAGACAACGAATAAACCGATGAATTATAGAAAATAGATAGAGAGAACGGTAAGCAGACGTGCGTTCGATGGAATTGTACCACCACAATGAATTTTGTAAATATCCAATTGTTTTTGTTCACATTGTTCGATATGGAAAAAGGATCTGCAAAATGTTATTTTCTTCATTTTCGCTTCTTCGTAACTGTCATTTCGTCTCATTCTTCTTCTCTTTTCTTCGTCTCCTGCTTTTTCAATTCTACACATTGTTAGTTTTTCTCTGACTTTCCAAATCACGAAGAATTGAGAGACTTGAGCCTTTGCTTTCTTTTTGCAAGGGAATTTCTAAGGGCTATTGAGTGAGAATTGAGCAGAATGCATGCTCTCCCATTCAGAAACGGATCTTGCGGCTACGGCAATGAGAGATCAGGCAAAGCGAGGAGAGGCCCAGTCCACTTATCTTTCGATTAGCGCGGAATAAAAGGCGGGTGAAACCGAGAATGATCAGTTTCGATTCGGGAACAGCCTCCGGAAAATGGCCAGCCTCCGTCTGATTCCCGCCCTTCTTCTCTCGATTTTCGCAGTCGTTCAGAATTCGCCGGTGCGTTGAGGCTTCATTTCTTAGGCTCAGAATGGAGAATCCGTCTGTCCATTTCGTGCAATCTCTCGTCGGTCAGAGAGACTTCGCTCTGACTGCCCTAGAACGCCCGAGGCAGAATTTAGTGTACGATAGAGTTCATATCGTCATCTCTCTCTCTCTCTAACGCCACCCTCATCTGTGAAAGATTGTATGAAATGGAGAGACGATAACCTTTTGCAGACCGGCTGCAACTACGCCGGGGAGTATCACTCGGTTGGCGAGTGAGTTCATATTTTGTTAGACCTCCTAACACGCACCGTAGAACAGATCAAAGACCAAAGATCAAATATCAATCTCTAGGTTCACTTTGCAAGAGCACTTCCGCTTCAAATGCTGCAGTGATGGATCGGTGGAGGAATTGGGCTGCATCACAGACCAGGGATTGATTCCCTTCCAGTACGGCAGACAAACTATCGTGATGGGAGAGTTTGTGAGTTTTTTCTCCATTCTTCCCCACCAGAAGGCATTGAGAGCCAGCAAGTCGTTCCATTTTATGATCTCTTTTCTCTGTCCGGCCAGAAAGCATTGTAGTATTTTTTATTGTTTTTAATCCGGATTTTATGTAGTTAACATTGACAAGTATCGCCTGGAAGAATGAAGAAACCGTCTCTTAATTTCTCTTTAGCTACCCAGTTGATGAAGAGAATGAAGAGGCATGCAGTATCCCGTAATCTGCAGTTTCATATTCCATTTCAGAGATACGAATGCTTCAAGAACGGCACTCAATTCTACTATCAACGCTCGGTAGTCACCACGCAGACGGTGCTGCCTGATGGACCGGTGCGATTATTTATCATATTTTGATTTGCTGTTTTTGACCTGGCTGATCCTCCTCATCTCCTATTGATATCCATCCACACCAATGGCTTGCTTACGGCTTGTTAGAAGGCGAATTCCGATAAAAATTAATCACTTTTCGATGTAGATCGACAATTCTGAATGAGATTCGCGATTATAAGTTTTATTATAGATTTCTATTGCAGACCGGCTGCTACTTGGGCGGAGAGAAGTATGCGTTGGGTCAGGAGTGAGTTTTTTGTTGTAAAATCAATTAAAGGAGGATTTCTTTCGATTTGATCTACTCAGAGTACGAGACGCAGATGATTCATCGCCATTTTGTTATTCACCTCTTTTCATGCCATGTCTGAAACTCAACCCATTCTAATATTCAAAGAGACCGAAATGATTAGGCTCTTCTCTATCTTAGGGCTCACTTCAATAGAGAATTGACAGATTTGAATCGCGGACTGGTTTCTTATTTCACAATAATTTCTAAATTCACAGATTCCTTCTGGCCGATCGTTTCTCGTACAAGTGCTCATCCATCGGAGTCGTCGTTCTTCTCGGATGCAAATCGGACACGGATGGACTCATTGAAGTGCAGCCGCTGGGAGGATCCCTGGTCAAGGGGCCTTTCGTGAGTTTTTTCCTTCCGTGTATTAATCTTCCGTTTTTTTAATATTTTTTTTAAATATCATTCAAATCTGGCTAGTGCCGCATGGTTGTAGAATTTGGCGAAGGAAAATGATCATGTTTCACCTAATCGTTAATTCGAATGAAACAGATTAGCTCCGATTGTATTGTTGATTCATTCCTTTCCATTTAAAAATATTTGTCTATATCATTATCATTTTTTTTCAGAAGTACGAATGCTACAAGAACGGCACTGCACCTCACTATCGTCGTACTGTGATCACTCAATGGTAGACGAGAGACTTTATCGATTGGCGACCTACAGTAATCCGAGAGGGTCGACAGATACAGTACACTCATTGCATGATAATAATAAAGAAACTATCGGTGTAAGAACCAGCTATTGATTGTGATAATGCTCAATTGATATAAATGGAATGCAGGGAAAGGCATAGGGAATGTATCAAGAAATGCACAATCGGGGAATATATTTTTTTGGAATGTTCGGTCAGAAAATTGAAAGAATTAAGTAAAATGCACAAAAACAGCGATAATTGCCGATAATTTACAAGTATTTGGGATATTTACGAAATGCATAAATAGTTACATAAAATTAGGGGCTAGGACGATCAATGAAAGACCTGTCGGAGAGATTACGGTAATATGAAGGGCGGAATACGGTATAAAATATTCGTCTATCGATTGCACCTATCGATCGATGTAATTGTCTCGATCTGCTAAAAATCACACACTCAGTACACGAAATGTAAGTATTTCCTAGATCGGCTAAGATGATGAGAAGAGAAATCAATAATTACGCAGCTAGAAATCAATAGTCAGTCAACGGTTGAGAGGTACGGTAGGGTAAAGCCAGGGCAGTAGTGGGATATCGATTGGAATGAGAAGAGGGAATTGGAAAAAATACAGGGGCAAGAGCTCACGGTCAAATGCAAAAACAAGTGCTACCGGGGGCAAGCGAACACAGTCGCTCAAATATATGTATACTATCTCTGGGGGTACGGTAGGGTACGGTAAAGTTCCGTTCTATGGGTACGGCAGGTCAGACTTAGAACAGCTCCATGTACAGTTGCTGAATTCCCTCTTTGTCGTCAGTGTCCTGTAGAAAATTAGATGAAATAGAGAAAAATGTTTAAAGTCAGTCTACGATAGGAATGGAGTACGGTAGGCTACCTTGAGGCCAGTGAGAAGTTCCTTGTGCAGCTGTGCAGTTCCGTCGAGGACTGGAAGGATGCTGCGAAGCGTATGGACGGCACCGTTGATACTGTAATGGAATACGGTGTTGGAGGTGAGATACATTATATAATCAGTCCTCGATAGCCTAATCAGAGCATACCGTACCTCGCTTGCATGTGCAGCAGATGACTACAAATCGTCGACGTGCCAAGTGTGCCCGTGAATGAGATGTGACGCTCGAGAAGGATAGCAGCCGAGAGGAAAGCGATCTGCAGGGAGGATACGGTAAGTATGGATTGAATCGACTGAGCCCCAAAAAAATCGATGATCAATTTTAGTTATCAATATGTATCGACGATTGATCAAACAAGTCTTCTAACGCAATAATACATGAAAATTCGAAAATAGTCATTCATCGATACAAGTCTACCGTAGTCTACCGTACCTCGTTCCTATTCAACTGGAAGACGGAAAGTGTTCGCAGTGAGTCCCTCATCGACAGCAACAATCGCGATTCCCTGAAAAGCAATCGATAAATGTCTTACGGTATCCGTACATTGGGCCTGCTTCAGTCGTAACATGAATACTCAATGTTCCTTAGAAAAAATTGACGGAAGTGAGATAATAATCAGTTCTCGATAGGAGACTACCGTGCTCCTACCGTACCTGTGTAACCGTGCCCCCGTGAGAAAATCGATAATTCTACCGTATAATTACCGTACCTGTGGTGCTCAATACTCGCCAGTCTCCCATCATCCAACGGCACATTGAGATTGTGGATTCGGAGCATGTCCGTGTCTCGATCGTACGAGGCGGAGAGAGCGAGCAGCAGCATTTGGAACGACGCTTCCTGAAATCGATTGGTTACGGTAAAATACCGTAGCCAGGTTCAGGCATCCGGTACAGTAGCCTAGAGAATACTAAAAGCTTCCTGTGCGGAAAATCGTAGCTATTGTTACCTAGTGTATCTCTCAGTCTGCTGCAGTAGCAGTACAGCTGTTGTTGTATTTTTTCCACTCGACGACTAGTACAAATCGCTTATTCGATCAATTAACTCTATTATCAAGCAAGTGAAACATAACTTGTCTTCTGGGAAATGGCTGAGAAATCTCTGACCTTTAGCAGACTAATCTGATGTTCCTGGCCGAGTTTCTTGAAATCGGGCAATTCCTTGGCGAAATTAATGCCCGCTTGGAGATATGCAGTGATGGCATTCGACAGGGCCTTCCAGAATTCACGGCGGTCCTGAGAATTTCGGAATACATGTGTTTCAGTGAGTCTACGAGAACGAATAGGTTGTAAATAGATCTATTTTGCTCGTATATATCTACAGGGGAAAAACGAATCAAAGTTCTTACGAATTTCGAATTAAGATTCCACTTCGACTAAAAGCAACGAAGACTTACTTATTGTTAGGATAGATATTAGAGGACGAAACACTCACAAACAGCTCGAACATATTCGGGTCGTAGGGCTGTTCTGGTCGGGCCGAGAAGACTCCTCGATAGGCGGACTCGTAGTAGGGAATGATCACCTGTTCGGGCTCGGGCTGGAATACGGTAAGGTTACTGTAGGTAGGGTACGGTTCCAGGTAACTGTAGGAAGTACGGTATCAGATATCAACGGTGCGGTACAGGCACATGGGTTACGATTGGGGTAAGGTACCAGGTTACAGTAGATAGTTTACGCTACCAGGACTAGATCATGGAATGGTACGGTACCAGGCTCCCGGTCGGGTACAGTACCAAGAGTCGGGTTACGGTAAGTGTACGGTACCTGATGGGTGGAGGGCGGGTAGGAAGGGATGTCTCCGGGCAGAGAACCAGCCGTGGGCGCCAGCGGGTACACAACGGCGCCTCCTGAACGGAAGATTACGGTAAGAAAATCAGTTATCGATAGGATACGGTAGCCCTACCGTACCTGCAGTCATGCCGAACGATGAGGGCGCGTCCGCAACGGAATACGCGTGCGCAGCATAGTGCGGATACAGACCGTACTCGTAACCTGCTGCAAAAATCGATAATTGGATTATGGTTGGAAGTCTTGATCTATAGAATAACTCCGCAAAGGACTGGGATGGAATGAGTTTCAGGGAATGCTAAAAAAGCAAGGGTTTAGTGAGGGATAGTGGATTGGCGGATTGGTTTAAAAAACAACAAAATAATAAAAGATCAAAGATCAACTCACCGCTATCGCCAAACTCCTGCTTGACATCCATAGCATGGAAATCGCCGCCAGAGACGAATACTGCGTGATGCGAGGAGGGAGAGAGGGGAACGGCTCCTGAGAAATGTAGGGTTTGCTCAAGCCCTTATGTCAAGTCAAATCAGCCAACTGGAATTTCCCTGAAGATGGGATCCTTCCCTATTTATATTTTCTTATTGATTGTGAGTACAAACCAAGGTTAGATATCAGTCTCTGATCGGCTTATTTGTATAAATATAAATAAATAAAATGCTGA
This sequence comes from Pristionchus arcanus, assembly GCA_900490705.1. NCBI lineage: Eukaryota > Metazoa > Nematoda > Chromadorea > Rhabditida > Neodiplogasteridae > Pristionchus > Pristionchus arcanus. The sequence goes on along the minus strand of LS488458.1, from coordinate 475,046 downwards.
CCTCCTCCTCCAATCGGACTGCTGGTGCCTCTTCCCGACGGGGATGACACCGTGCCTCCTGTGGATCCAGAAGACGATTCGTAGGGGAGGAAGGAGAGCGGGGAGGGGAAGGGAATGCCTTGGGCTTCGGCTAGCTGACGATGCATGCGGACCTGCGAGAGTTGGTATTTAGATAATTGGTGTCAATGATCAATCAGCCCTTCAACTAGTGTCGCCTTTCATGCAATCAGTGAAACTCAACGCTTCCCAGACAACATTTCTTCAGAAAGTTCTACGTGAGTCAATGTTTACTGTCTACTGCAGTTTTCTGCAAGACATTCGCATGTGAAAATCACGTAGACCTGCTCTTCTCCAAGAAAACATGGCAAAGTTTACACCAACTCGCAGACAGATTGTATCGCGATGTTGCGAGAATTATTTGAACTTGTTGATCCCATGCATTGCACTGTGGTCGCAGATCACTGTTTTTGATTTCGCATTTACCAAAATCACACAATTTCCACAGAAACAAGGAAGGATCATTAACCCCTCAATTCATTTTCCCTTTCGGGGAGCCTGTGAAACTCATTTGGAGATTTTAAAAACTTCCCACCTCATCCTCCACTCTCTCCCTCTGCTTCTTGCTCATCCTTCCGAACTTGACGGCATCTTTGCTCATTCCCATCTCTATGCACTTGTTCAAACGACAGTACTGACAGCGGTTCCTGCGAAGATAATCAGTTATCGATTGGAGCTACCGTATCCCATGGAATCTGCGATTCCCGCACGAAATTACTTATATTTTTGGAAATCCCTTTCGAAGATACAGCAATTACGATTCCAGCCTCCCCTTTCGTAGAATCATTGAAACACATCCAACTCTTTGCATATCGCAACTACTGATCCACACTAGTGCACCGAAGCTACCGTATTCTAGACAATCTGTGGTTCCTACAGGGAATGCCGCCCCATTTTGCGTATAACCATTTACCGTACTCTAAATACCGTACCCTACCGTACCTATTGATCCGATCAACGGTGCAGTTGCGCGAGCGCGGGCAGCTGTAGTTCGTGTTCTGGGACTGCGACCGCCGGAAGAAGCCCTGAATACGGTAATCACACTCTGGCCGTCAATCGACTACTGATTTTATTATCCATTTTTCTTCGAAAACTAATTTTATTCTCGATCCCTTGCATTCAACCCCTTCCCAAATCGGTTTGCAAGGTTAGAGACACGTCCCTAACTGATCGGAGAATGAAGATAAAAGACGAAGAGGCATTTAGATAAGAGACGAGGAAGGGGAAGGGGAAATGGTTTCCCTCTCTCTCTCTCTCTCTCTCTCTCTCTCTCTCTCTCTCTCCCATCGGGATCGTATATTCTCCCTATCCCTATAGGCATAGTAATAACTACCTCGTGGCGGGTAATGAGTCGAGGTCAGAGGGTGAGGGGAAAGAAGGCATTGTCAAAGGAGACTCAGAGAGGAATTATTGACAGGCGAGTCCTAATGGGCTGATGTGATCGATCGTTGCGAGGAGTATGGTGGAGAGCTGCGATAGACATTATAAATGGACAGTCAGTATTTTGAGCAGATCTACAAATACGGCCCGAACATCAATAGCGCGAGTTACGCTAGGCAATATTCGAATATTATACGCCAAGTCTACGAAAGAAGCTATCCGAGGTCTAGCAGTACGTCTTGTAACTATAGCCAGTAAGAGCGAAATGAAGAGACGGTTTCTTCATTCGCACAGGCCTAATAAAAGGGGTTCAAACTTTGAACACTTTGCACGATCCTCTACCGATACAGCGTTCCTCCACACTGGTCACTTCTAATTTATGCCTCTTCAGATCTCTATCTCAACAGTCTCACTGAAGGTGCTACCGTACCCCTCTCCCAACTCCAGCCTCTCTAACGACTCGCATTGTTAGCATACTCTCAGCTCTGCTGGCTTTCACCTCTTCCTATTCATTGCTTTGCTTTGCTGGTTATGTAACCTTGGTGCAGGGGTGCTACAGGGGGGCTCAGATCGGCTATGAGAGAGAATGCAAGGGGTACTCTCGAGAAGGTAGAGACCGGCGAGAGATCAGGCAAATCGAAGAGAGTCTCGAGGTAGATCTTCTATGAGAAATGGACAGATTCAAGGTCGCTTGCAAGCCCCTTAGGCCCTTTCTTATTCACTCTCACGGAGGAAATCTTTCACCCTCGAGAATGAATGAGAGATGAGATGAGAGAGAGACTGCAGGAAACGGAGAGAGTAGACAGCGAGAGAAACGATGGCGCAATCCTAGCACAGCTAAGTGAGAGGAGGGAGGGGGGGTACCGTAACCTAGATTCGGAGCGAGATGAGCGCGGCGTTCCAAAACAAACACCTGGCTGGATATTGATTGAGCGGGGCGCAGCGCAGTTATAGGAAGAAAAAGGTACAGTATCTGATGAAGCTACCGTAATAAAGAAGCAAACAATGTGATAGGAAGTGCGTCCAGAAATCAGTTACAAAATAAAATCAGTTCTCGATGGCCGCTATCGGTAATCTACCGTACCTTGCATCCCTCGCACGTGATCACACCGTAGTGGACGCCGCTCGACTTGTCCCCGCACACCTTGCACGGAATCGCCTCGATTTGCGCTGAAAATATAAAGTCAGTTGTCGATTGCGGTTCAGGATACCATAATCCTTTTTATTCATTTTTTCAGTGTTTTTCTCATTTTATTATATTAGAGAGTGTAATATTGATTAGGAGCGAGCCCAGCCCATTTTGAGCAATGTCTGAAACTCATTTGTCCAATTCAGAATGATGATTGATCTGCTGAATCAAGTCAATGCTTCAATCACTCTTCTCTCTTTTCCAGCAATAATTGCCCCCCGGTGATGTGTCATCTTTTCTGTATAGAGCCCCACAGACAATTGGGATATCCGCTAGAAGAGATGGATGGATGGGCGGAGGAGGAGGGTCGAATTATGATCGAATCCGCTCATCCCTTTCCCCATCCATGTGCAATTTTCTCCCTCTATAACTGCTGCTCGCGATTCTTTTGCCCCAGGGGATGGATATGGATGGATGGGGGTAATATTATCCCTGAAGGTAGGGAGAGGAAGGGTACCGACCGATCGCAAAGTATCTTCTTCTCTCTCTGGTACCATCCATCCCATTCACTATGTCGAAGGTCACCAACCTATCTCAACCCTTTTGAACGGCGTTCCCCTCGCAACGTTCTGTAAACAATTAGCCCATCGGCAGCGACGTTTGGCAAATGTCGCCTTGCTCGCACCACCTAGCGCACCATCAAGATACGGTAGGGAAAGTGCCCGTGTACTGTAGTACACACGCCTTTCTTCAAGGAGTGGGGGAGGGATCAGGGAAATCGAGAGAGAGAGCGGCGATAGGGGTGGAAAAGTGCTTGAGTCCTTACGCAACACAAGGGGCGGTGGGCGGGCTGGCAGGTTTTCAATAGGAAGAGGAAGAGGGGTCGAGAGAGACGCGGGAAGAAAGGGGAGATCGAAGGTGAAACATAGAGAGAGTGGCTAGTACTGCCTAGTACATGTGCAATGGACGATGAGCAAGTTCATGGCACTAGAAAGGATACATCATCGTGTGCAAGTAGATTCCATATTTGGAGTACAATATCCCCTTTTCAAGTCAGTTCAGACATAGTGTAAGAAGCAACTTTTTACACCAGGCAACAATATCCGATAGAAAGATGGGGATGAACATGATCCGTATTTCAAAAACAAATCGGAACAACTAGCTGTCACTATCCGACGGGAACGCTGTGGTTAGAACAGAAAGATCTGCTGAACAATTATTTTGTGCGGTCAGACAGTTTTTCCTCTGCTGTAGAGATGAGGAATTGGAAAGTTGCAACAACTCCGGTATCACCGGCTACAATTCCATTCATTTTCAATCTACCATATCAAAAGGAACCTAACTGCACTAGAATTTGAGTTGCTCAGTACTGCCTAGTACAGATCGCTCATCTTGCGGCTGTGCTGTGTAGTGAGAACGATGTGATTGACAAGAGATTGCAAGGTTGAACCATGGCTTAGAAAGTAACGGCCTCTTCATTTCGCACCCTCTCTCATCGGTCAGTGAAGCTATCGCAAGGTTGAACCTATCGGAGAAGTACTGCCTAGTACAGAGAACTCTTACTCGAGTAATGTGAGATGTAATAGGATCGCAATACACTATCCTCAGCAAATCACGTGAATTGTTGCAGAATGGTTACCGATCAAAATTTTGCACTCTGGATGAAAGACATTCAATTCTACTTCCCCTTGCACCCCAAGGAATCCAACTCTATCGATAGCGATCACATTGACGGACAATTTGCGGAATGCGCACCTGATCGAGATACATTCCCGTTGAAGAAGGAGAACCTTGGTCGGCGTTCAACCACTGCTCTCGGAACAGGTAGTAAATGATAACAAACAACATCTGACCACATGATCAATGAGTTAGCGAGAATGAAGAATCCGCCTCTTCATTTCCCTGACATCCCGAGCTAAGTAATAGGAAAACAAAATCCGGATATCGGATTTCACAAGATTACCCCACGGGATCATTTGGGATGCGATTGTGCTGATATCCCGAGAAGAAAAGCTCTGAGTCACTGATACGTGATAAAGAGCAATTAAAATAGCGAAGAAAGGAAGAAAGGAGAGGCGCGGGAATTCAACCATCTGTCTACAGTAGCTGGCGGCTAGGGGCAATTTTGTTCCGATACTCGCTCATTGTCATACCTTAGCATCCCCATCCATCCCCTTCCTCGTCTCATTTCCCTCTTCCTCCTTCCCCAAAAGAGAACCCCTCTGTTGCTGCTGACCCACATTTGAACTCTTTTCCACCTTTTGGCTCCACTCTGCAATAGCGTTCCCTCCCTCCCCCCTCTCCTCCTCCAAGGCCAATCAGTCCAGTTGAATTCACAGATGACCATTGCAAAAAAACGCAGAGGCAATTCCCCGCACACAAAGGTTTCGCGCGCGCGAAGAAACGTCGACTTTGGCAGAGCACGCGCCGCACTCAAACGAGGGTGAAGCCTACCGTACCCACAAGCAGGGGTGTGGCGCTGGCAGAACAGGTGGTGTGCGCGCGCAAAAACAGCTAGAGGAGCCAATGGTGAAGCTACCGTACCCCTGCGGGTGTGTTTGCTTGGCGAATAATGCGAAATGTAGTCACAATGAAAAATTTTCAATAATTTAATTTTGTTCAAAAATCTCACCTTTTTGTGTAGGAGTTGAAAAATGCAAAAAAAGGCTACCGTAATCCGGAAAGAATCGTTGCGGGACCCACCTCTCATATCGTGCAGCGGCGGCAGTCGGGGCAGATTCTGCGGCGACGGTCGCTGATGGGAGTGTGAGACGATCAGGGGATGGTGCGGAGTGAGAATGGTTACGGTAGGGACAGTACCCGATACGGTACTGTAGGATTACGGTAGAATAGTGGGGGACGGGAGGCGAAGAGGGGATAGGGGATAGTTTGTATGTGCTGGTGGTGGTGCCTCTGAGGTAGTAGGAAGAGAGAAAGAGACAGAAAGAGAAATGTAGTGACCACTCTCTAGAGTACTGTGGGGGAATCTCTCTTCCTCTCTCTCTGTATCTCTCCTCCCCTCGCCTCCCCTC
>LS488458.1:318467-463849 GCA_900490705.1 Pristionchus arcanus | reverse complement strand
AAATATTCTACCGTAATCTACAGTATGCTACCGTACCCCTGACTACGGTATCGCGGTTGGACATCACCAACTGACTTTTTTTGTTTTCCGCTCTAAAAATTCGTTCGCTGTGCCTATATGTGCAGTTAAAGAAGGCGTCCCACGAACCGCGCGAGTGACTATGCAAAGTGAGGAATAAGAGTGGCGCTCTCTTCATTCGGCACGCTCTCTCACTCGTTGCCTGCTTTTCAGGGTCACTTGGCACGCAGCCAATTGATCATAACTCAGTTCAAACGAAAAATGGTGACTTGGGAGTTTCGAAAGTGTTATCGGGTAACAGCGACCCACCACCTCACTCCGAGAACTCAGTTGGCCAGATATTCGTGGGAAGCCTTCTTTAATCGAGGAAAAATTTTTGTGTGTACCATGCCGTAATCTACCGTACCCCTATTGTAATCCTACAGTACCTGGGTTTGTGAGCTAAACGTAGTCTCCTTGATCGTATTTTACACTAACCACCTTTATTCAATCATAAAATGATTCTACAGTAAACTTTGAATTTTTATGTTGGATAGAGGGAATATTTATTTGCGAATATAATTGCTACTTTGAATCAGCGGGCTTGAACTTTATTACAGTGGTTGATCGCTATTGATTCGGGAAAAAGGAAAAGTCTTGATTTTGCTTGAACTCCAAATTTTGGTCTTGATTTTTCTTGAACTGAAATTTTCTGTTGCTACTGATGATTTCTGTTCTTGCTGGCAATGATGGCGTCGAAGCTGGAATAGACCGTGTATGATCCCGGATATCACTGGTTTTATATTGCATTCTAATAATTTGGGTGATATCGAATCGTTAGCCAACCCCTTCGGCCTGTGCGCCCGTGTCACCTTCTGGTCAGTGGAATTCGGGTTGTTTAACATACTCCATAATTTTGTGTGTATTACCTGAGATGTCCCGTCTACGATTCTAATATGAAAATGAACATGAACATGAACAGAGACAAATCATAAACATGAAAATATTTTATTTGATTGTGTTCATGATTGGTGCAATGTAGATTACAAGAAAGCGTAATTATTCATTAGGCAAATTTTTAATAATGTCAAAGTAAATGCGCGAAAGATCTTTGCACTCCTCCATCTCTTCATAATCTTGCTCCCACTCTCCAATATCCCCTTCCTCTTCATCCTCTCCTCCAGCGTATCTCCGTGCTCTGCTCACAACTGGGGTTTTCGAAAGTCGAGAAAACAGACTCTTGATTTGTTCATACGTGGGTCTGATTTCTGGGGCAATACTATCGATAGCAGTCAGAAGTCGAAGCGCCTCTTTCGGGGTTGGTCTCTGTCCTTGTCTCATCATTTTCTCGTAGTAGTCAACAAGAAACTTCCTCGGTTCAGCTGGAAGCCTTCCTCCTCCTTTCCTTTTCTTCTTCATTGCAAACCCTTCTCCAGGAACGGGAATAGAAGTATCGAAGATTGAATCAGTAACATCTTTGAGGGGAAGTAGAGGGGAGAGATTGGATATGCTTTCGAGATTTCTCTTGAATGCACCAATGCAGTAGTCAATCATGTCAATCTTCTCGGGGATGATTTTGTGGGTGCCCCATTCGAGATGATTCATCAGGCACTTGTGTCGAATGAAACTGGCACCGCACCAGCAGTAAAACAGGCTGTCTCTCGGATTTCTCGGTCCAGAAGGTGTTTCGGCTGCAACATCATCATCACGATCCTCGTATTCCTCCTTGTATTCATCATCGTTCTCCCTCTTGAAATCATTCAACCAGAATCCGGCTTCAAATCGATTTTTCACGAGGAATCGCTCTCTGTCAGCATATGCGAGCATAGCCTCATGACCTCCCGATTCATGAATGTCGAGTTCCGTTTTGATGGGATCCATGTTGGGGACAATCCGGCCAGGGCCAATCCCTTTATACTTCCATACACGGATTGTGTCTGCGGTGAACTCGAAGTGACCGTAGTTCGAAATCTGCTTCAACTTGGACTCATCGGGTTTCGCCCATGGTTTCTTCGCAGTGACACGATGGATCGAAGTTCCTCTCATTTTCTGTCCAGAGGTCAGGGCAATGAACATGTCTTTCAGATCGATGACATTTTTCCCGGTGTTGACGTAGCTTCGAATCTTCGTTTTTCCCATTCCGAACTTCCTATCGACATCAGACTTTCCGTGTTGTTGTTCCGAGAAGGACCAAGAAAGGATTGTCGTACCAGTGTATTCAGCTAGCCATTGCACCGATCCGAGAGTCATACTTGAATGGTACGGACCTGAAATAGATGTTTTGAGAAACATTTGAATATAATTTATTTCAATAATAGTTCAGCGAAAAATCTGACCGGCGTTATCCGATCGGATATTGAATGTATGAACGCCCATCTGTTTCGACTGACTTAGAACGTGCTCCAGAATGGCAACAACAACTTCACTGTCCTACAATTTTGAAATTATACAAACTATATATTGTGAACTCAAACCTGCACTCCATTGTGCAACAGATGGAAGAAAGTGTGTGACACGTATTCATCTCCAATCTTAGTAATAAGAACAGTGCCATGCCATGATTCTCCGGCCTTAGCGAAGAACTCCTCTTGTGGTTCACGGTACCAGAGAGGCTCGAACTTATTCGCGAAGTCAATAATGAGAAGTCCCACTCCTTCCTCGACGTTGCTCTTATAGTAAGCGAGCACATTATCTGTGAATACTGACCGAACCTGAAATTAAAGCTTTAATCATCTCATTGAACTTTTTTGATTACCACATGGAATTTCAGCTCCCAAATAATTTCCGTATGAGATTTGATACGAAACCTCATCTCTTGTAACTCCTTCTTGTGGGCATCGGATGATTTATCGACCGCTTCATCCATCAGATCTTGCATCTCCCTAGAATGAAAATTTAAATGTTCACATATCACATTATACAAACTTCGTTGTCTTGAACATGTAGTTGCATCGTGGACATTGATAATGATCATGATCATGGGATAATGTAGCACGAAAGTCTGGCTCATCTGGATCGGACAATGCATATAGCAGGCAATGGTCGGCAATCAACGATTCGTTTTTCAAATGCAGGGGATAGTCTGTCCTCAAATACAATTGCATTTCGAGAACATCATATCTTTTCGTAGTATGCTTTTCATTGTTCAAATGAGCGAGCTCCAGCATTCGGCCAAGTATAGCAATCCAATCCTCGAAGGCCTATAACATTTTTTTTGTTGACATTTTGAAATTAGATTGCATACATAGAATGCCTTCGCCTGAGTCTTATCAACACAACTAGCAGAATGTCTCTGATCTGCGGGAAGCGCACGAAGAATTCGATGAATTGACGAATCACTCATCAAATGATCTTCCAAATCATTCTCCTTCATCGATTGACCGAACTGACGAATAATCTCAGCGTGTCCCATTAAACGGATCGTATTCGGTATTTGAACGACTTCTCCGGTCGAAAGTTTGACATTTCTGCTTCCGAAAGGATTAGACGCCATGACATGCGGGCTGGAAATGTATTTTGATGCAATTCTTTCTACGTATAAAACCTGGTAAGGAATCCGACCAAATAATTCGCCCCTTCATGATCCCATCGATCAACAGTCCGGGGAATCTCTGTAGGATGGAGATTTCCCGACAGAGCAATGAGTTCAGCACGGTGGTACATGGACTTTGACAGCGACGGGATATATCGAGCAACAACATGGAAGGGATAACTTCCTGCTACCAGTGCGAGCACAAAATGTCTCTCACGGGGAGTACGGGCCATCAGAAACTCGTATGCAATCATCTCCATAACTCCATCAATGCTTGCTTCTGCTTCACTTGCATACCCTCTCGAGCATCTTGCATTAACTGAAGCTTGAAGTTCCTGCTCGTGACCAGGCGCAATATAATGAATTGCGGCTTTCTGCACAGCTAGCACGCCTAAAACTGGTAGGTTACGGGTTGCAATATAGACAGATTGCAATATAAAGACACTACTATATTCAGGATAATCTTCCTTGTTTCTATAACGCACCGTCAACTTTCTTGCGCTGGGTATCTTTCTTGTAGTTCGAGAAGTCCTTACGAGGAATCAAACGACTTATTCCAACAATTTTCGCAAACTCGTAAAATTTCCTTGCAATCATGTCTTCTCGTGAACATTCATCCGAGTTGGCAACTGTGCACACTTGTAATGCATCGTCAAAATTCGGATCACTCTTTTTTTCGATGTATTCATTAATTGCAGTAGTCATTTCTTGAAAATGTTCAGCACAGATTGCTATAACAATGAATTCGAAAAGTATTATAGCTATTCGCTCACGAGTGCCGACGTGGACATGCCGTCCAGTTGCCAGAAGATAGATTCGGGCCTCCTCTCTCAGAACATAGTGAATATTTTTCCCTCTAATTATCAAGTCGTGAGTTGCAAATGGCCAGCTGCATGTGATGTCATGTCGATCTGAATTTAGATTTAAAAAATGCATAACGCGAGTTAATCTTAGAGTGGGAAAGGGCAGAGTGTGCGGCGTGGAGAATAGAACCCGCGAGCAATCAATCCCCTTCGAAATAATTTGGGTCGCGCGGACACTACTTGATGAAAATGAGATGATGGTCCCAAATTCTTCTTCCATATATACTCTAGTTTTAATAGCTATGTAGTTGACTCCCCTGGTGTGTATTTCACGTGCTTGTACGACGTCGTCTTCCAATCAGTAATGAGTTCCTTTATATGATTCGGACAGATGTACTCCTTATTGAACTGTTCTTCCTCTGATTTATCTTTCATGTAATATGCTCCTCCACGAGTCCTTGCTAGATCGGGTTTAGAGAAACAACCATGCAGTTCCATTTCATGGCCTTTTCGTTGAACAAGTGTATCCATCCTGTCATCAGATATTAATAACTTTTCATCTAAAAAATCTAATCACTTTTCATCTAAATCAGCCCTGTTGTTAAAGTCCGCAAAGAGGTTGGCCGAATGTGACCTATGCTCCCATTATGATATTCAATTTTATTCAAAATAGTGTAATTTCCGCAATTCATATTATTTCGTAATCGCAAGTCACTGCTCACGGCGGGCTCTTTGAGTTAAAAATAGATTGGACAACGCCCAAACCTCGATATAACCCGCCATCCAAATTGCGGCAATTCTGTTTGCATTCCGCAATGATTAGGAAAATCCGCACTAGGATGAACCGGTGTGGATGAGATACGGAAAAAAGAACGGGAATGAAAATTATGCGTAAATTTCGGAATGGCTTCCGCATAGAAAACTCTAGTCTCAACAAGACCCTACTTTTTGCTATTTATGAATATCTCTTCTTTGAACTATGACACGAAAAACACTCGCGGACACACAGTGTTCGAGAGAGAGATCTGGGGTCATCGCGAAGTGGGGCCGGAGATTGCTCCCATTTGAGAGAAGATTTCGTGCTATCTCGCGCTATTCCAGCTCGAAAGAGAGAGAGAGAGAGAGAGAGAGAGAGAGAGAGAGAGAGAGAGAGAGAGACGCGCGCGCCTCTAAATGAGAGGATGGAAGATGAATGGCGTACCTTATGCAAATTAATGCAATATAATTCGGAGAAAAACTGGCTTTAGAATTTGAATTATAGTTTCCAGGCGCATGTTTTCGTGAATTCGCGTCCCCCCACCCCCCTTCGCCATTGCTTATTTTATGAGGATATCGCAGTGAGCTAGAACCGTTGCATCTAACGTGAGACGGGAAAGAGAGGGGAGTGAGGAGAGGGCGGAGGAGTAATCCTCTCTCTCTCTATCCTCAGTCCGCTCTCGCTCCCTGACCCCGTGAGGTGTCTCGTCTCCCCCTCTCTAGTAATCATCTATGGACCATTATCCAGTCGAACCATTATAACGCTTGTTCTTTCATTGCTTAAAGCATGGGAATACACATTCGCATGCCCAAGGGGATGGGACCCTAAGAGATGCGACGGAACATAAAAAAGCTACTAACTCGTACGATTACCGCTCCATGCCCATTCCCTTGAAAAACTATGCATTGCTGAACGATCTTCACAGAGAATGGAATCCGAATTTATTATTTCAATCAAATCCTAATTTAATTAACCTGGCAGGCGCTCATATACCATTCTATTCTTTTTTTTACCTCACACACGTTTCTATCCAAACAGAATTTAATCGAAACATGGAGACTTTCTTACTTTTGCAGTTCACCACCGCCACATTTGACGGATACGGCTGTTGTAACGGTTCTGGACTGTTTCTCATCTTGTCCGAATCTATGCACGCCAAAATGGCATGACAATTTCTGTTGCTTAGTAGAGGATTCCTGAATTTTAAGTTCTTATTTGGCAATAGGGTTGCAAGTTCGGAATCCAGGAATTCGATTACTTGGAGCGAGGAGGAAAAATGGAGAGAGGATGGACTCCTTATTTTACATACTCTCTTGCACTGTCTGAACGGGGAGAGAGCAGGCGAAATAGCTCCTTCCATCTCCCCCTTTGCTCTCCAATCCCGCACAATTCGCAGATTGAATCCCGCAAAGGATTAATCGAACGAGCAACCCTATTAGACAAGATAAAACGCTTACGTCTGAATCACTTCCTCCAGTTATAGAATAGGGAAGAAGAACGATTACGAGTATAAATAGGACGATTTTTTTCTCCTTATATCGATTCGGCGGCATCTAAATTAATGCACAAATTTTAAAGGGAGAGATCGAATAGTTTAATGCGAAAAAGCGGGAAAAAAGCACAAATAAATAATGGAAGAGTGAAAGAGTAAGCCCGAGGAAATATTGCTTGTGGTCATCGATTCCTCTCCATCTTCCTCTTCTCTCTCGCGTCGCGTCGCGTCTCTCTCTATTCTTTCTCTCTCACTCTATCCCTCTAGCTCAGACAAAAGTGTCGTAAACACCCGCTTCTCACTCAGCGGGTGTTCTCACTCCGCTTCTCACTCAGCGGGTCTGGATGAAACGTAACATGAACGTTTGGCTGAGCGTTAGATATGTAGCCGTAGGCTACATTTCAAGCCTACTAACATGAAAACTAACATGATTAGTAACTGAGGTTGAGAGGAAGGTAAGAATCGGGACTCAATTTGTCGTTGTTTGTTTCAATTTATACAAGCCCTACTAAATGAGAGTGGACAGTCCAATCGTATTGTGTTGCCACAGATCTCCCATTTCTCTTGAAAAATACATTTATCAATTCAAACTTCTGAATAACTAACTTTCACAACAACACAACAACTTCTGTGACAAAATATTATTTACAAAAATCAGTCGAAATGCGTGATATGCAATCCTAAATTTCATTAAAGAACGTAGATCGTGCGGATTCGAATGACGAGCAGGAGGATGAGCCGGACACAGATGGGGTATGCTGATCCTACAAAGAACCACTCATCTAGAGTACGGTATCAATACGATAATTGAGCAATAATCAACCTGAGAGAAGGGCAGGGAATGAGGGAGACCCTCCTGTCCATCGGTGACGCCACGCGCCTATAACAACGCATTTTCTCTCATCTAGAGTACGGTATCAATACGATAATTGAGCAATAACCAACCTGAGAGAAGGGCAGGGAATGAGGGAGACCCTCCTGTCCATCGGTGACGCCACGCGCCTATAACAACGCATTTTCTCTCATCTAGAGTACGGTATCAATACGATAATTGAGCAATAACCAACCTGAGAGAAGGGCAGGGAATGAGGGAGACCCTCCTGTCCATCGGTGACGCCACGCGCCTATAACAACGCATTTTCTCTCATCTAGAGTACGGTATCAATACGATAATTGAGCAATAACCAACCTGAGAGAAGGGCAGGGAATGAGGGAGACCCTCCTGTCCATCGGTGACGCCACGCGCCTATAACAACGCATTTTCTCTCATCTAGAGTACGGTATCAATACGATAATTGAGCAATAACCAACCTGAGAGAAGGGCAGGGAATGAGGGAGACCCTCCTGTCCATCGGTGACGCCACGCGCCTATAACAACGCATTTTCTCTCATCTAGAGTACGGTATCAATACGATAATTGAGCAATAACCAACCTGAGAGAAGGGCAGGGAATGAGGGAGACCCTCCTGTCCATCGGTGACGCCACGCGCCTATAACAACGCATTTTCTCTCATCTAGAGTACGGTATCAATACGATAATTGAGCAATAACCAACCTGAGAGAAGGGCAGGGAATGAGGGAGACCCTCCTGTCCATCGGTGACGCCACGCGCCTATAACAACGCATTTTCTCTCATCTAGAGTACGGTATCAATACGATAATTGAGCAATAACCAACCTGAGAGAAGGGCAGGGAATGAGGGAGACCCTCCTGTCCATCGGTGACGCCACGCGCCTATAACAACGCATTTTCTCTCATCTAGAGTACGGTATCAATACGATAATTGAGCAATAACCAACCTGAGAGAAGGGCAGGGAATGAGGGAGACCCTCCTGTCCATCGGTGACGCCACGCGCCTATAACAACGCATTTTCTCTCATCTAGAGTACGGTATCAATACGATAATTGAGCAATAACCAACCTGAGAGAAGGGCAGGGAATGAGGGAGACCCTCCTGTCCATCGGTGACGCCACGCGCCTATAACAACGCATTTTCTCTCATCTAGAGTACGGTATCAATACGATAATTGAGCAATAACCAACCTGAGAGAAGGGCAGGGAATGAGGGAGACCCTCCTGTCCATCGGTGACGCCACGCGCCTATAACAACGCATTTTCTCTCATCTAGAGTACGGTATCAATACGATAATTGAGCAATAATCAACCTGAGAGAAGGGCAGGGAATGAGGGAGACCCTCCTGTCCATCGGTGACGCCACGCGCCTATAACACCGCAACAACGATTAGTGAGTATTGCAGCTCTTCTATTCGAAGTGGTAAATTAAAGTACCTTTGCAGGGGAAGGGAGTCTTTGATAACATCCTTTATACGATCGTCGACAACAGCTGCGGCAGCACGAGCATCTATTCCATCCACTGGAAAAATATTTAGATGTGATAGCAAGTGATATGAATATATTTCGAATATTCTGACTTACCACCACAAACACAGAAGAGAGAAGAACATGGCGGCCCAAAACACGGGGCTGTTCAGAAGATTCCAAACCATGTACACACTTGATTCGGTAGCCATTCTGTAATAACAGCATAATCAATCAGGAAAGAAAAACAGTAAGGTAAAGAAATGAAGAAACAATTATAAGAATAGAAGAAAGAGCAAAATGCGCTGGAAAAATGTTGTTAAAAATGTTGTCAGAAAAAATGATGTTAAAATATCGATTGGTTACGGTCAACAGAAATACGGTAGAGATCAGTCGTGAACTGTTTTTTTTTTTAAATTGGACCATCGCTTTCATTGAATAAGGGGAATCATTCTTTTATTAAAATTGTTTTTAAAATGAATGAACTTTCGATGCGATAATAATAACAACGAACAACAACAAGTAATAACGGTAATAACAACGTCTGTATTCCAAGTAACGTAGAACTCATAGTAGAACACAGTAGTATTCATAGTAGAACACAGTATTCCGCGAAAGAAATTCAGACAGTATGGGTACGGTAGATTACGGCATAGTACCCAAAAAACATTTCCTCGATTAGCTGTACATGTAGGCACAACGAACGAATAAACGTAAAACAAATGGACGTAAAACAAAAAAAGTCAGTTGGTGATGTCCAACCGCGATACCGTAGTCAGGGGGTACGGTAGCATACTGTAGATTACGGTAGAATATTTTCCCACTCGATTTCAGGCACTTTGGCAAAGGTATGCCCCACGGCTAAAATAGTTGACCCACCGAACCGGGGTACGGTAGGGTTACGGTAAAAATCGATAATGGTATACTGTAGAACACAATTTTTCAAGGTTCCACCATGACCTCAGACCACTATTCACAATGAAAAAATATAAAAAAATAGAACCATGTTTTATCTTCCGGCCGCCCTTGAAGATTACGGTAGGTACCTTATCGAGAACTGATTTTTTTCGGATTTTGAAGCAGTCTTTTTACAATATCTTCAACCTTTCGATTTTAATTTTTTTTTATTTTTATGATAAAGATAGGTGAATAGTTGCTCTCTAGATTAATGCAATAAAATTTGTCTAGTGCGACAGGTGAACCACATTCTTCACTCATTTTTGCGAAAAAATTCCGATTTTTTAAATTTTCTCGATCAGTTGGAAGTCGATCGAGATGAAACTTGGCATGCATATTTATAGAGGTGATACGCATTATTTGAGATATCAATCGTTTCAAACGATTGCGAAATGGCAAAGTCGGTTGGGTTATGTTTCACTTTAAAATTCGTTGCCATTCGGCGGAGAGTGATCCAGAACACTAAATAAGTGGGGGCTGAGCTACACTAGGTGTGTACTACTTACCCACAAATTTTGAAGGAATTCGATTTTTTGGCTAGTGCCAAGGTCCAATGCAAATTTTTTCATTGACTCAGAAAGTCCCTCATATCTATTAATTGGATAATTGATATAGTGACGATCAATTTCATCATTTATATTTCAAATTTCAGTGGCAATGATCGACCAATTAATTGGCTTTTGGAATTAGTAAGGCATACCATCGCCTTGAGAAGCACAAATGGAACAGGTAGGTGAATTTGATTTTCGAAAACCAGTTACATTTGAAAGTTTCGACTAGCGTTCGCTCTTTCGAATAACCATCATTGTAGAAAAAAATAGAGTTACGAAGCAGCAAAAAAGTTACGAAGCATGAACCCGACGATTTCGAAAAATACCCGGGTTTTCTATATTTCCTTTGTCTACCTTTTTCATGTAATTTTCATGTACAAGCACCTTATTGTCATCCGTAACACCTACTGAATCAGCTGATAAAGTTGTTAAAATGTAAAATGCAATTTAAAAGAAAGGAACTGACATCATGCCCCTTGAGGCCGTGAAGTGAGTCTATAAAGTAGGCCATCGCGGACGATTCCGGTCTCTCTTCCGGAGTCAGACTGCAATCAGATTGATATCATTCATTTCCCCCGTCGACGGAACACGAAAGTCACAGTTGAAAGCAAAATTTGAATCCCCGAAAAAAAGATATCGAAGGTGTTTTCCTCCTTCAAGTGAACGAATTATGCTCACACTTTTGCGTCATCATTTGCTCATAAACAGGGATCAAATGCTCAGGTCATGAAACCCAAAAAAGGGCATGCATAGGTCATTTCGGGAGTGGTATTTGAACCCTGCTCATACATTTTCGTAACTACCGGCCCGGCAATCAGATCACTATATATTTAACGGAATAAGTCGTCAGACCACAATATATCCACTATACAATTGAGTTTTTAGCCATTACACCTCTGATTAGTGTCAGACCTCTATATAATTCCGGCCCCCGGTTGGCAATATAAATGTATGACCCTGCTCATGAAACGTGAAACTGACTAGTCGTGGACGTCGGCGAGCAGCGGGTTCACCACCACCACCAGATACCTGAATTATCCATTTAAGAGATCTGCTCTGTAAGACTCGACCACCCCCCGGACACGGCCCCCCGGAATGGGATTCAGAAGCCCATATTCTTGTGTTAGGAGGGTGTCAGCCTCGCATTACTCAAAACACCACTTATATCCGGACGATATCTTTAGGCAGTGAGAAAAGTGAAAATATGATTGAAATGGACGAAAAATCAAAATTTTTTAACCTGAAGAGCTAGACTCAATTTTCAATTTCCATTACTTTTAGCATGCCACGGGTGTGTAAAAAACCATTTTTGGTCGAATATTGCATGATGGCTAAATCGTCTTTTTGACATACTCTTTCACTTTTTTGAGATATTATCCCCACTTTCTAAACCAGGGCCACGCGGGATACTGTGCAAGTTGTAGGCGAGTGGTATGTCCATCGATACCGCATATCCCCGATATATTTCATTTCGCCGAAATTAGGGATATTATTTTTTTGAACCGTCGAGAGTCAGTTCCTGGATTCACTTTTTCAGCAGTTTCGAAGTTCTCAGTATGATATCTGACCAAAATTTCACTCGTATAGTTTTTGTACGTCATCTTTGAAATATTCATCAACATAGGAGTTGAATCCGCGACAATGATTTTTTTCTATCTTTTCGAACCATGACCCGGGGTTCATGCCTCAAAAGTGAATCATGACCATGAACCCCGGGTCATGGTCCGAATTCGGCCGAAAAAGTCATGATGGAGGAACTTCAACTACTATACACTAATGTATACTACAGTGGCCCAATAATATTTTGTAGCCAAAAACACCGTATTACTGGTCTCGCTAACAGATTTATTGACAAATTACGTATAAAAAGTAAGTAATCTATTTCACGGCAGCCGGAATACGGTGTTTTTGGCTACAAAATATTATTGGGCCACTGTAGTATACATTAGTGTATAGTAGTTGAAGTTCCTCCATCATGACTTTTTCGGCCGAATTCGGACCATGACCCGGGGTTCATGGTCATGATTCACTTTTGAGGCATGAACCCCGGGTCATGGTTCGAAAAGATAGAAAAAAATCATTGTCGCGGATTCAACTCCTATGTTGATGAATATTTCAAAGATGACGTACAAAAACTATACGAGTGAAATTTTGGTCAGATATCATACTGAGAACTTCGAAACTGCTGAAAAAGTGAATCCAGGAACTGACTCTCGACGGTTCAAAAAAATAATATCCCTAATTTCGGCGAAATGAAATATATCGGGGATATGCGGTATCGATGGACATACCACTCGCCTACAACTTGCACAGTATCCCGCGTGGCCCTGGTTTAGAAAGTGGGGATAATATCTCAAAAAAGTGAAAGAGTATGTCAAAAAGACGATTTAGCCATCATGCAATATTCGACCAAAAATGGTTTTTTACACACCCGGGGCCTGCTAAAAGTAATGGAAATTGAAAATTGAGTCTAGCTCTTCAGATTAAAAAATTTTGATTTTTCGTCCATTTCAATCATATTTTCACTTTTCTCACTGCCTAAAGATATCGTCCGGATATAAGTGGTGTTTTGAGTAATGCGAGGCTGACACCCTCCTAACACAAGAATATGGGCTTCTGAATCCCATTCCGGGGGGCCGTGTCCGGGGAGGGGCAACTATGGTCGAATCTTACCGAGCACGTCTCTTAATTAATAAATACATGAAACCGAATAGTCACGGGCCTAATCCGAAACTTTGCGTGCCTTGGATAAAGGACTGAAAATCGTCGAAACCGATGCACGTTCATGTAAAAATTTGCAAAATATTATGTAGGCTTCAACCACCTATCCCATACACGTTTCACAATTTGCACTAATAAACTCGCTCATCATCACGCATGCCCACGAAAAATTTGAAAATAAAGCGAAACCCGGGCATATTTCTGGAGTTTATGCAGATACCTATCCCATACATGTTTCAGAGTCAGTACTAATCAACTCCTTACTATCATACTCGAAAAAGTTGGGATGCAAAATCGTCAAAACCGAAACAAAGTCATGGATTCAGCAACCAATCCCATACATGTTTCACAAATAGTTCTAATAAACTCGCTCACCAGTGTCGAGTATGGCAGATGGGGAACATGAGCATCTTCTTGGAGAAGAACGTGTCCTTGAGCTCCCGAGGAACCTCGTCCTTGCCCTTCCTGCCTTGTTATTATTATTATTTAAATAATAATTTTAATTAATGTATACTAAACAAAACAAAGCACTGCTCATTCCTTCCTGCAAACCCAATTTCATATTATTATTATTTTAATTATTACTATTATTTGAATATAATTGTTTAACTCACCCCTTGAAGAAGTATTGATAGAAGTATCCTTTGAAGATGCTCTCATCCATCTACAAAAGGGTTCAAATACTTCGCTTCTACAGCTCGCAATGTGAAAACGCACCGTGGCATTGGCATCGTATTGGCCGTTCTCGAAGACAGTGAATATCTTCTGCGATTGGAGTGTGTCGAAGAGGTGCACGTTCGGGTGCCTGCGATGGGTACGGTAGGTAAGAGGATACGGTAAGTGAGAGTGCGTTGACTCTCGCTTAGAAACCCTCGATTTGTTACGCTTTGCTGCTCACGAGGCTACGAGATTATTAGGAAAGTACGAAAGTAAGCAAAATAAATAAATAAATATATGGCTCACTTTCCGACGGCCTGTCTGAGTGCGAGATTGATGATCTCATCGTTGAGATAGAGGCCCGGCTTGAGCGACTGAATTCCCGCCTGAATGGAACGGTAAAAATAGGCAATGCATTCTTTTAAAACTCGGTATTTTAATAAAAGCAACAAAAAAATACAAAGAAAAGATTTCGAATTGTTGGTTATATTCGACGACATTTTTCTACTATGCGCCTGAATGGAAGAAGTTAGCATGTGAGCGAGGCTGGAAATGTGCCGATACTCACGAAATCTGTTACCCCTACCCAGTGAACGACGACTTTTAGGAACAACTCTCGATATTGGTGGACCATTGGCACAAGTGTCTTGATTAGCGGGGATACTTTGATTTACCTTTTCCCACCAGTAAAGAGCAAACAAGACGAATAAATACGTACAGCGGTAATCTGGACCCTTCTCCCGTCGATGTCGTAGTAATCGGCTTCCGACGAAAGAGGCGCCTCCTCCTGCAATCGACGAATTTGCGAGTGTCGGAGATGGACTGACCATACCCCTGATTTGCCAGAGATGTGAAGATCCCCCCCCCTAACCAACGATACCGCAAGATAACGTCAGACGAATAAATGGCACACATTTTCGGACCGCTGCCATGTAAGAACTCAAGTGTGCATATGGCCTTAAAAATATGTAGTGGTTCACGACTAGAGCCCCCAAACGTGGATATGTAGTGGTCTGTTAACTGACTCAGTTAAAAATTTAGTGGACAATTTTTTTTAATTCCAAAATTTGGACCCACCTCATCGTCGTCACTGCAGAGGGTAATGCATCCATCACTCAATATCGTATTCACCTTCTTTGATTCGCCCTGAAAATGTGTGATTAATAGCCAATATTCGTATGTCTACTTCACTACTACATTTAAAAGTCTCCCTGTACGCCTGTGCGTCAGGGGTCAACTACTACGCTATTTTTAACTTACCGTACCCGCATTTTCCGGATTTGGACATAAATACGTGCCGCCGGAGGCGAGCTTACTCGAAATTTTGTGATAAAAATGATACACATTCAAGATTTCGTACACCTCTTTTAGCCATTGGACTGAAAAACGTATCCACCGTAACATATTGTTTTTACCTACTTAAACCCTGCTGTGCGTGGTTGTGCGAGAGCGAAGGGTTGATACTATCTCTCGGGTAGAAATATAGCGAAACGCATTATTACGAAATATTGTTTAATCTGATCGACGTAGGGCGATATGGGCAACCACGATACGGATGCACCATCCCTTCTGTCCAGGCTCTTGTAGTTACTGATAGTGACATTTTCTATTCCGGGTTCAAACACACAATTTTCAAAATAATAATAAAAAATAGTCTTTGGAAGGGCGTACATTGTGCTTCGGCTCGTTCTCCCCTTCCCTTCTGATCATTTGCCTCTTGTAGTCAGTCGCCACCTGCACAATCACGTCCTTTACGCACTGAGGAAGCTGAGTGAAAGCTGAAGAATTAGGTAATTTATTCATTTTTATTATGATAAATTTATTAGTAGTATTTATATTATTAGTAGAAATTAGCTGCGTTAGCTCCCAGTACTATAAGAAGGGTCGAATACCAACTGGAATAGTAATCCAACCCTTAGATTGATTTGGTTGTCAATTTTGGTAAAAGTTAGCAAACCCCGCAGAATCTATGTTTTATATAGAGGATATCATAATTATAAATAATTCACAGGCCGAAAAAAGAGATAAAAAACATACGCATGGGCTTGACGATGTCCTTCTTGATTAGACGTGTGAATCTGATCACAAGTTCTTGAAAGTTCGAAAATTTCTTGAATACATCGCTGCAAATATTAAATATTTTCAATATTGTAATAACTACGAGCCCCATACACCTTGAAAAAAGCTGTCAGCTCTAGACAGGACGATTGTATTGACCAAAAACTATATTCATGGGGTAACTTTTTTTGTTGCTCATATTTGAAAACACACAACAAGTGATAGAATCTTACTTGACAGTTAGTATGAAAGAGTTAGTGGGCGAAATCGGCCCGCACAAGTAGATCAGTTCGGTGGCGAAACGAAGAACAATGATCGCATTGTAGACTGGTGACATGCTCGGGCCCGTTTGATGGTAGTAGAACTGAAATACTATTACGAGTGCACGCCCTAAAGTTGGACACGAGGCCTTGTCCTCATGTTTTGTAATGTAAGCTTGATATTTTGAACGGCATCTAGACCCTTGGCGCCAAACGAAATGGGCCACATTGAATAAAGTTAAATGCAGTCAAAATATAGGGAAAATGCACTAACTTCGAGGCGGGCGACATCTCCTACGTCGCATTCGTGCTCGATACCGCTACTCTCCACAATAATAAGCGATCGTCCCGTCTCGCCCACTGCGAATCGTACATTCTAAATATCACAATGTTGTGCACAGTAAATACGAAATGCTTGAAAATCGCAAGTGTTTGTAACCTAATCGTACCTGTAGGATCAGCCTGCTATCCAGGAAGACATGACTCACGTTCCCATATGGAGAATACATGTGGAGACCTGCGCAAACACCGTTTAAACTAAATATAATCGGAATGGGCAATAACAACAAGCAAAAACAAGCAAAAATAAAAAAATTAAATTAGTCGATTCTACAGTAGTCTTGCAACGTCATTGCAGGAAACTATCAGGGAATAGTTGTTTTTTTAATATTTTTCTTTTTTCTTTTTCCCCTAATGAATTTATAAATTTCAAAATCCATAAAAATTATGCAAATCGCTAATATTCATTCCATTTCTCCCTTCATCCCCTCATTCCGCCGTCATCAGACCGATGGAGGCGGTCACTCCGCCCGATCCCGTGCCTCGTCTACTCGTCATCGACGCGTGTAACATTGCCCGATCGTCCTGCGGACCCAAGCGAGAGTACGGTATCATCTGGCTATCGTATCGGATCAATAGATTGTCGTTACCGTAACCCTACAGTACAGTATAGCCAAGCTACCGTATCTCTTGATATCTCGATGATATCATTTATTTACGACCTTGCGCACGACCTATCAAACCCGATGGCATGCCGTACTGAACCAATCCGCTTTACCGTACTCATTCTCAGATCCGTCAACTGCGCGGGACTGCTCAACGTGATACGGTGGCTGACCGTCCGCGACTTTGAGGTACCGTAATCCGTCTTACCGTAATCCGCATTTATCGATTACCTTGATAGGTGAATGCTTTCCTCCCGATCATCTACAAGAACAAGCACAACGCCAACGTCGCCCATGTCTTCATTCTGAATGTGAGTGACGCAGAGATCAAAGATCAATAGGCCCTTTGACTGTCCCTCGTTGGATAAGGTCGTCCGATTGATCTCTGATCTTTGGTATCTGATCTGTCATCTTTGGTATCTGATCTGTCATCTTTGGTATCTGATCTTTGATCTTTGGCGTCTGATATTTGATCTTTGGTGGCTGATCTTTGATCTTTGATCTCTGCAGCGACTTCACGAGCTGGGTATCGTCTCCTTTACGCCCGCCCGCACAGCGAGATGCGAGCGACCGGCCCTCGTCAATTACGACGATCTCTACGTAGCTCAGGTATACGGTAGCCCTGATTACGGGAGATGACTTTGGAGTACAGTCGGGTTCGGTAATTGCAACGTCAATGCCAATCTGGGATAGAAGTGGGTAGGAGGCCCCGCCCACTACGGTCATCTATACATTTATGCATATAAGCTGTAGTGGCGCATACATACTGTATGGTTGATCAACAGTTACCGCACCCAGATATAGACGTCCTAAGGTTGCAGTAATTTAGGACAAACTCGCTCTATAGTAACCCTACCGTACTCCTCTTCAAGATGGAGAGAGGAATAGAATCTCTGATCGATATCGCAGCTACAGTAACCATACCGTACTCCTCTTCAAGATGGAGAGAGGATTAGAATCTCTGATCGATATCGCAGCTACAGTAACCCTACCGTACTCCTCTTCCAGATGGCGGAGCGACACGGCGGCTGCATCCTCTCGGGCGACCGCTTCAACGATATCCTCGTCAACGAGCAGTACAAGTACGGTAGTAGTACGGTAGTCCAGCAATCGATACGAGGTCTCTGACCTACAGTACTCCCAAGTTACTGTAGCATCGATATATCACTCACCTACAAGTGCGGTAGAAGAGCCAGTTGTTGATAACGGGTGTCTAACCGACCGTACTCTATCTACCGTAATCATCTACCGTACTGTCTCAGGGAGCTGCATCCGGTGCTGCGAGACCGTCTCAATCTCCGCTTCATCCCGACACCCTACGATATGGTCGAGGTACGGTAGGGATACGGTCGACGAATTGTATCGATTATTGTGAATAAAGAGTGCGAAAAAGATCAAAGATCAAAATAGATCGAGGACCATTCATTTCAGGTCGGCTGCGATCGTCTCTACAAGAAGGAGCCCACCTTCATCGTCGGTGAGCGATTACGGTAGTTCGCTCGGTCAGATAAATGTCCCGTATTGGGTCAGATACGCAAGTTAGGCTCAGTACGATAGTCCAGTAAGATTCACAAATACGAAAATACGGTTCGATGGATCGTGAAACATACGCTAGGCTAAGTTCGCTGGGTCAGAAAATATACGGTAGACTTCGAGTTCGCTGGGTCAGATTCCTAATTGCAGATCGCGGCGGACAGGACGATGTCGTGCAGCGATTGTACGCCGCCAAGCACTCGCCCTGCTACAAGAAGGTGAATTATCTGACCCACCGAACTCCTACCGTAATAACGTCGAATTTCGGCATAACTACGAGGGCATTGAGCAGCACTACAAGAAAGTCTGACCCTCCGAACTTCAACCATAACACACCTGACCCTCCGAACTACCGTACTCTGACCAACCAATACTTGCAGTGTCTCCAGCGTCGTCGCGCCTTCACGGAGCCGACCCGAGCCAAGGTACAGTAGCGTACGGTAGATCAAGATACTGGAAATTACCAATATCAAATTTCATTGCAATTTGGCGTCATTGACTCATACGAGTATAGAATTTTTCAACACATGTCATCACTTATGCTGCAGCTGCTGCATTTCTCTCACCGCTTTTAAGAAGAGACCTTGAAACAAAATTATCTGGTTGCAGCTGCTGCACGCCCTGGACGAGTTGCTGGATGAGCTGGCGGAGCGAGAAGCCATCCGACCAGTGCAGTTGAAGTCGGAAGAGGTACGGGAGGGGTTACGGTAGAGAGAGTAAGAAAGATTGGCCCAGCGAGATCATACCGTAGTTAGAGCGATCATTTCGCAATCTAACTTGGAATACGGTAGAAAATAACTGTAATCCATAACAGCCGCCTCGTCCCTCGCACAACTACAACCCTCCACCGCCTGCCCCGCCTCCCGCCCCGATCGAGCAGACTACGGTAAACGACACTATCGATTGATCGATCGACTATTGGTGCCACTCTATTGTAGGAGTACTGACGCTAACAAGTACTGTAGCCAAGTAAAAATACGACAGTCTTCTCCAGAGTACTGTAGTTACAGAAAATAGGAACACTAATCGATTACTGGATCAAGAGAAAATTTGGATCGATTCAGGCTATGGTAGTCGATGAGGGTAGATACGGGGAGGGTAGATAAATCCTACTGCGGAAATTTTGACGCCAATGAGTTTACGGCAGCCTGATACGGTATACTTCCAGACTACGGTAGAGGATACGGTAGACGAGGTGGTGGATTGGCAGACTTCTGCTGATGATGAAGAAGAGATTGGAGAAGAGACGGAAGCGGAGTTGGTGCCCGTTGAGCGAGTATGTTTTACTGATTTAAAATTGTCTGCAAAATGCCCCAAAAAACAACAAATCTGACTTCGCCTTTTTGAATGAAAACTTGAACATGTGAACAATTTAGGCGATATTTAAAAAAAAATTTTTCATAATTTTTGACTATTTCGAGCGTTCTTCCAGTGATTCATTCACAATTCCAGATGTCCCCCTCCTCGCTCTCCCTCAACTTACCCTCCTCTTGAATTCTATCTATTGTACTATCTAGAATCCTATCCATAACATCTCTATCAGAGCTATACATCTATATTGGACGGACTTCTTGCTCTAGCTTATCTACCTCTTTCCAGCCCTCGCCCTCCTCGCTGTCCCTATCGCTCGATCTATCCTTCCTGGACGCTGTCCTCTCGCCCGTCCCCAGCAGCGGAGAGGAGAGCAGTGCCGCAGGTGGGGGAAGAGATCAAAGATCAAAGTGGAGGCTAAGATTCAAAGATAAGAGTGGTGAATAACGATTAAAGCCTTGAATACGCATGCTATCACTATTCGTGACGGGCAAAACTGTGTACAAGATCAAAGATCAAAGATCACAAGTACGATAACGAAACTTGAATGCTTCTGATCGTGTTGCTTCCGCGAGAACAAAGACATCGATCAGAGAGATTTAGAGCTCGAGAAATGATACCGCCGTCTCTCCATTTCACACACTCTCTCGTCGAACGAGCGGGCGAGAGAGTGTGTAAAATGAAGAGACGGCGGTATCATTTCTCGAGCTCTAGAGAGATTGCGATGTAGTTGCAGCTCGAACGAAAGCATTGCTGCATTCTAGCCTCTTCTTCTATCCACTCCTCACTCGGTCGATCCACCTCCCCGCCTCCGCCTCCGCAGCCAGTGATGAGAGGAAATGTGGAGAGGAGAATTGAAGAGGTAGTCTTCGTCCATCTTCTAAGTCTTCTCAATGTTATGAATGCTCTCTTATCGGGGAAGTGTTTCATAACTAATCGATAGTTCAAACTTCTGAACATTGTCCACCTCACACACTTCACGTACCCCCGAGCTCTCCGCTACCGTAACCCCATCTACCGTAATCATTATCGATTTTCAGCCCCCTCTCTACCAGCTGCCTCCGCTGCACGAGCTCGACCTCGAGACGATGGCCGAGTTTCTCGACTCGGAGACACTCCTGGTACGGTAGGCTCAGAGTGATGGATCGAGAACTGACTATTCTTACTTTTTTGTTTTATTTCGCCTTTTCCACATTGTATTGCAAATGACTTCGCATTGTACAAGACACTGTAAAAACATTAATGAGTAACAAAATAACAAAAAATAACAAAATAAAAATAACAAATTATTTTAGGAGCTGTGGCTGTCCCCTCGTCGTCCGAGATGAGGAGAAGTAAAGAAGAAGAAGAGGGACGAACTCCTCCCGCTATCGCTATATCTGATAAATCACAATCAATTTATTCTCTTTGAAACTAATCACACTTCATTCTTGCTGAACGAATGACTTGGAGAACTGCTCTGAGATGGATACAGAATACAGAACTGTTCTCTTCATTATGCGTGCTCTCTCTTCGCTCGGAAGAAACAGAGTCCGAGTGAAGAGACGGATTCTTCATTCTTCAAACTGAGACGTTTCAGGAATGCTTCGTTCCGGATGAGTGATAATAAATAAAGAATGAGTGCGCAAAAGTGCTTCACAACACGGGCAATCACACCTAAACATCAAGTGCCATGACAACCTTTCCTCACACGCATGTTGTTTTCAACTACTTCTCCTTCTCTAGTTTGTATCTCACCACACACTTTCGGACCCCACTTAGGACGTGTATTGCTTACTTGACAACATGGCAACCCCGAGAATCCTCCCATTTCTTTTAGATAGATAACTTGGATGCTGTTCGGATACGTTTCTTGCGACTTGCGGTGTCTCTGCACTCATGTAACTTCAGAATACTTCAGGGAACTTTTCATCATGGAACTTGACTAGATTACATCTTTGGGTTTTCATTGTCTCACCTTTATACTCGTGTCGTTATTCCCCCATTGGCAACGCAAGAAACCTCTAGTTTCTGTCCCTGCTCACTAATCATTCCAAAGGCTCTCCCCTCTCTTCCAACTTGGTGGCCAGGCAGAGAAGACGAGAGAGAAGGGAAAACGAGAGAGACAGGGCCAACTTGACCGGTTGCCAGGAGCTTCATCCTCCCCCTCTTCCACTCCAGGCCTTTTTGTGACCACTCTGCGCGGGCTTCCTCTCTTCTTCTGTTGTATAGTTTCTGTTTCTTCACGCAAATTGAGACATAAAGTGGGCTCGATTTAGTCCTAAAAACTGGGAATGTCGCTTGTGAAGCGTTTTGCAGTCCTCAAAATGCGCTCAAATTGCACCTCTATTCCGCTTGAAAAGATTCTGATTGAGCGTGCATACATTTAGAGCTATTTTCTATTGTTGTCTGATACATGTTTCCAGCGTTGTGTCGGAATGTTTCTGCGCATTCCAGTTGTCTTTACATTTTTTAAAAACCATTCCCTGCATTGATTGGCGTGTTTCAATGACAGTTGCCCCTAATAGATTGGCTGAAACACATTTTGAGAAAAATTGAAGAGCCGTAATTGCACCTTCATCTTCCGCTTGAAAACCTCCTGATTGAGCTACTTTATAGCTATTTTCTCCATTCCATTGTTGTCGCATGCATGTTTCCAGTTTAGCCTTGGATTGTTTCTTCGTTTTTGAGAATATTTTTAAAATATTGTTCAGCTCATGCTATTCAGACATTGTTCATTTTTAAGCTCATTCTTCTATGTAGATAGAATGGGTGAAACATATTCAGCGGAAATTTTTAATCATTCTGTGTTTTAAAATTGTGCTCTTCTTTCGATGCTGTCATAACCGTCCACGTTTCTGAGAAATTCTTCCAGGTTTGAAAATCTGGAGAAATGTCCCTAAAGTTAGATGCGAATGGCGACCCGTGCATCTGTACCATCTGCAAGTGCGGGCACGTATTTAGATTATTATATTATTTTCAAATTTTGATAATAAAATTTAATATTTAAATAATTAATTACAGTAATCACAAATGTGATCACGTGGACTCTGGGCTGAAGACGCATGGAGGCATTGAGGTAATTGTTTTTCATCAATAAATGTTTCTTCTGCCGTCTATCTAGTTTCTGTTTTACTCAATTTGAGACACAAAGTGATCCGTTGTGTGAAAATCTCTACACGTTTTCTTGCCTAGTAAGGAGAAACATGTTTGTAAAGACAACAAAATCAGTTTGATTATCGCGTGTTAGAAATTCCCCATCCCCTCGAACGATTAGCTACGAGTCAAAGGTCAGCTACGAGTGGAACAAGGGAACCGCAAAAGTAGGCAGATAATGATCATATCACATAATGTTAGACATTATCACATAACGTTAGAGTTGTTTTGGGTTTCCCTAAGAAGTATCTTTCGATTGATGATAGCGAATTTAGCGTTGATCGCTGCCTACTCCCCCCCCCGTTCCCTTGTAATTGAAAAAAATCTAACGATACAGGGCCGCACCGAGTACAACGCACAGTACCCACAGAAGGGAGCGGAACGGGCGAGACAAGTGAGGAGAGGAGACAATCTGGTGAGTTAGAGGGGAGCGATAAAGTCGATAGAAATGATGGTTGGATTTTAAAACGGTTTGGCAGATTTCTTGAGTTGTATTTATTGGGTAAGAGTTCAAATGAAACACATCTGCTACTTTCTAAAATACAGCGTGAACTGTTGCATTTTCGTTTGAATCGGTAGCAGGGCTGGGCAAAATTTTTACGGTCTCTCATTTCACTGTGCTTTCTCGCCGGTTAGAGACAGCGAGAGAGACTATTGCGAAAGGAGAGAGATCCGTAAAATGTTTGCCCAGCCCTGATCGGTAGGGAAGATTCTCATCTCAAAGATTACGTCGTCAAGGAAACGAGGGTGTGTGAAGCAGGTGCACTCTACCCGTACTCTAGTACTCAATGCAATCTCTCCCAATCTGAAAAGAGCCTGGAATATCTCTCACGCCAGCGCGTTTTGTCATGGTAACGCGCGAGCAGCTTGAAATTCACACTCCACTGATAGTCTCAGTAGTCGTATTTCTTCCCTATTCTCTCCCTATCCCTGAGAAGTCGGGCAACCGGGTCTTCTCGTTCTTTAAGTAGACTTCTTATAGCCGATGTTCTTCGGTCAGGTAATAATCAGTGACTGGGGATAATTAATTATTAATTATTACTTTTAATTATCTAAAAACAATGTCTATCAGGCACAAGACGGCGACTTCAATGGACTCTCAACACACAATGCGGATTATGTGAAGAAGAAGGTTCGTGCCGCTTTCTTCACTTCTTCAACTCTTCTCTTCGAGTCTGCCGTTCAGCAAAAATAATACAAATATTGAACATGCGCAAAAGTGGGCGTTTGGCGAAGGTGTTTCTGCGAACTTGAAAACGGGAACTGTGCCAAGAACGAATTTTCAGGGCGAGCGTGCAAACGTCGTCCGTGCCCAGGACAATCTCGCCAACACGGGCGACTTCAACGGCCTGTCCACGCACAATGCGGATTATGTGAAGAAGCAGGTGTGTTTTTCGTTTTTTCGTTGACTTTCTTAGAGTATTGCGATAGAACGAGATAGAACTATTTTTTTGAATTATATAAAACCAGACGGGGCCGCACGCCTACGGCGCCCGCTTCATTCCGAACATTCTAAAAGCTTCTGGGACTTGGATGTGGGGGGGGGGAGTGATAAGGGGTTGAAGCCCGACGTGTTTACACTTGTTTGATGCATTTTTAAGTGCCTACGTGACTTTTGGAAGCGAACAAACACGCAGAGATCTGTGCTTTATATAGAAGTAATGATAGTTCTCAGGGCGCTCGAGCGGCTCTCATTCGTCCGGACCAGCATGTCGTGCAATCGGGAGATTTCGATGGTGAAACGACGAACAAGGCGGATTTCAGGAAGAAACAGGTCCAGAGATCTTATATCATTGGGTTTTTTCGAGCCCTACTGTTCGATCATTGTTCTTTATCCCCCACGCCATCTTTAGGGGTCACGGTGAAACATATTCCAAGAATATGATGTGAAACGCATACATTAATCATCAATTAGGTTTTTTAAAATGTGAAGAAACGTTTTGATAAATCGAAATAGTAAATCGCAATTTTCAGGCAGAAAGACAGATGCAAGTGCGGCTGCAAGACAACCTGGCGAACACGGGAGATTTCAATGGACTGTCCACGCATAATGCAGATTATGTGAAGAAGCAGGTTTGCATTTAGTCCATAATCATGTTTATGTGCGCAAGGCAATTTATAACATTACAACTTTTTTGTAATTTCAAATACATTTCAGGGCGCTCGGGCAGCTCTCATTCGTCCTGGACAACACGTTGTGCAATCGGGCGAATTCGATGGAGTGACGACGCACAATGCGGACTTTAGAAAGAAACAGGTGAGTGAAATCAGCTGATGGAGAGTTTTGTGTGAAGGTCTCGGATGAACTTTGAGCTCATCGGAGAGAGTGGGTGAAATGCAGATACGATTATTCGATTATTTCGAACGCTGATCTGAGTGGGAGAATTGAAACTATGTTTCAGGCCGAGCGCCAAGGCCAAATTCGCTTGCAAGACAACCTGGCGAACACGGGCGATTTCAATGGACTGTCCACGCACAATGCGGACTATGTGAAGAAGCAGGTGCGGGTGACAAAATTTAAATTTAAATAAAAATTAATAAACAATATTCCCAGGCCGGTCGCACGCAGCAGATTCGTCCGGCCTCTCACGTCGTGCAGTCGGGAGACTTCGATGGGGTCACGACCCATAATGCGGATTTCAATCGGAAGAAGGTTCGTGATCAGATTCACTATTCATACGGTTAAAATTGAGCGATTCTTACTGGAATGTTGCTTCGGATCATCCTGATAAATGATTAATTGATTAATTGATTGATTTCAGGCAGAACGTCAGGGTCAGATTCGACTGCAAGACAATCTCGCTAATACTGGCGACTTCAACGGAATGTCAACGCACAATGCGGACTTTGTGGGCAAGAGGGTTAGTTTTGGCATTTTCGAAATACAACAAAAAAAAACAAATTCATGTAGGCTGAGCGCCAACCGCAAGTTCGAATGCAAGATAATTTGGCTAATACTGGTGACTTCAATGGGCAATCTACCCATAATGCTGATTTCGTAGGAAAGCGGGTTAGTTGTGGGAATTCGACAACACAAAATAACAACTTTCTGTAGGCCGATCGCCAGCCTCAAGTTCGAATGCAAGATAATTTGGCTAATACTGGTGACTTCAATGGGCAATCTACCCATAATGCTGATTTCGTAGGAAAGCGGGTTAGTTGTGGGAATTCGACAACACAAAATAACAACTTTCTGTAGGCCGATCGCCAGCCTCAAGTTCGAATGCAAGATAATTTGGCTAATACTGGTGACTTCAATGGGCAATCTACCCATAATGCTGATTTCGTAGGAAAGCGGGTTAGTTGTGGGAATTCGACAACACAAAATAACAACTTTCTGTAGGCCGATCGCCAGCCTCAAGTTCGAATGCAAGATAATTTGGCTAATACTGGTGACTTCAATGGGCAATCTACCCATAATGCTGATTTCGTAGGAAAGCGGGTTAGTTGTGGGAATTCGACAACACAAAATAACAACTTTCTGTAGGCCGATCGCCAGCCTCAAGTTCGAATGCAAGATAATTTGGCTAATACTGGTGACTTCAATGGGCAATCTACCCATAATGCTGATTTCGTAGGAAAGCGGGTTAGTTGTGGGAATTCGACAACACAAAATAACAACTTTCTGTAGGCCGATCGCCAGCCTCAAGTTCGAATGCAAGATAATTTGGCTAATACTGGTGACTTCAATGGGCAATCTACCCATAATGCTGATTTCGTAGGAAAGCGGGTTAGTTGTGGGAATTCGACAACACAAAATAACAACTTTCTGTAGGCCGATCGCCAGCCTCAAGTTCGAATGCAAGATAATTTGGCAAATACTGGTGACTTCAATGGGCAATCTACCCATAATGCTGATTTCGTAGGAAAGCGGGTTAGTTGTGGGAATTCGACAACACAAAATAACAACTTTCTGTAGGCCGATCGCCAGCCTCAAGTTCGAATGCAAGATAATTTGGCAAATACTGGTGACTTCAATGGGCAATCTACCCATAATGCTGATTTCGTAGGAAAGCGGGTTAGTTGTGGGAATTCGACAACACAAAATAACAACTTTCTGTAGGCCGATCGCCAGCCTCAAGTTCGAATGCAAGATAATTTGGCAAATACTGGTGACTTCAATGGGCAATCTACCCATAATGCTGATTTCGTAGGAAAGCGGGTTAGTTGTGGGAATTCGACAACACAAAATAACAACTTTCTGTAGGCCGATCGCCAGCCTCAAGTTCGAATGCAAGATAATTTGGCAAATACTGGTGACTTCAATGGGCAATCTACCCATAATGCTGATTTCGTAGGAAAGCGGGTTAGTTGTGGGAATTCGACAACACAAAATAACAACTTTCTGTAGGCCGATCGCCAGCCTCAAGTTCGAATGCAAGATAATTTGGCAAATACTGGTGACTTCAATGGGCAATCTACCCATAATGCTGATTTCGTAGGAAAGCGGGTTAGTTGTGGGAATTCGACAACACAAAATAACAACTTTCTGTAGGCCGATCGCCAGCCTCAAGTTCGAATGCAAGATAATTTGGCTAATACTGGTGACTTCAATGGGCAATCTACCCATAATGCTGATTTCGTAGGAAAGCGGGTTAGTTGTGGGAATTCGACAACACAGAATAACAACTTTCTGTAGGCCGATCGCCAGCCGCAAGTTCGAATGCAAGATAATTTGGCAAATACTGGCGATTTTAACGGGATGTCAACTCATAATGCAGATTTTGTGAAGAAACAGGTATACAAACGATATTCTGAAATAACGTCCTTTTTAAAATGTGCATGGAAATACATTTTTGATACACTGGGCACTCTTTACTAACACCTTGTGGTTCGTTCACGTTCAATGTGCAACTGAAACTCATCCAATTTGTGCCAGGAATGAACAACTTTTGATCTCATTTGTGAAACGACGAGCAAGGACTTTCTCCGATCCTGAATATAATTTTATGCGTCCGTATCTTCAGTACTCGCACTCTTTCAGCTGTTAAAGTGATCAGTGAGCACGCGGAATGAAAAAAACGCGTTTCATTTCGACATTCCTAATCCTGATCAGTAGTTATAGTAGGGTTCAATCATACCAATTTGGTATAACTGAACCCTACCCAGCTGTTGGCTACGTTGGCAAAAGTTTGCAATTTGGCCAGCAGCTGGGTAGGGTTCAGTTATACCAAATTGGTATGATTGAACCCTACTATAACTACTCTTTTCGTATTCCAGGGCTCTCGTGCGCAGCCTATTCGTCCCTCTTCTCACGTCATTCAATCGGGCGATTTCGAGGGGGCGACCACCCACAACTCGGACTACATCAGCAAGAGGGTATGAAATACTATCTTGGTGTTTCACGTCAATGGTCTGACAAGAACCACGGGCTATCCAAATCCAGAGAATGAATTTTTGACTGTAATAGATGTATTTCAGGCTGAACGCCAATCGCAAGTTCGCATGCAAGATAACCTCGCGAACACGGGCGATTTCAACGGACTGTCAACGCACAACGCCGATTTCGTTGGGAAGAGGGTTCGTTTCATGAGTTTTGGGTTATGTAGTCCCAACGATCCAAAATACTAATGCTCTTTTTTCTGGATTAGAATGTCGCTGAAAAAGGTTACCTTGGTTGAGGTGTAGTGTAATATTATTATTGTAATTTTCAGGCCGATCGCCAACCACAGGTTCGAATGCAGGACAATCTTGCCAATACGGGCGATTTCAATGGACTTTCTACTCACAATGCTGACTTTATACGCAAACAGGTGCTACATTGCTTATCCTTCAGTATCTAATTCGTAATATCTTCACTTATCATATCTACATCATCGATACAATGGACTTTTGAAGCATTCTGCTCTTCAAAATAAAAATTGTCTTCACTGATTTTTCAAATTTGCAGGCAAATCGTCAGCCACAAGTGCGCATGCAGGACAACCTGGCGAACACGGGCGATTTCAATGGGCTGTCAACGCATAATGCGGACTTTGTTGGGAAGAGGGTTCGTTTCAGGAGCATATTTATCAATATAAAATGGCATTTTCAGGCCGATCGTCAACCACAGGTCCGAATGCAAGACAACTTGGCGAACACGGGCGATTTCAATGGGATGTCGACGCATAATGCTGATTTCATTCGCAAACAGGTGTTGCTTATTCTTCAGTATCTAGTTTTCGTAATGTTCACTTATCGCACATAATCGATACAATGGACTTTTGATGAATTCTGCTCTTCAAAATATTATTATTATTCACTGAAATTTCAAACTTGCAGGCAAACCGTCAGCCGCAAGTGCGCATGCAAGACAACCTTGCAAATACGGGCGACTTCAATGGACAATCCACGCATAATGCCGATTTTATAAGAATGCAGGTTAGTAACGACAACGAAGAGAATTAGTTCTTATTTCTGGACCTCAAGCCGCTTTGAATGTGTAGGAGAGGGGAAAAGCGGGAGATCAAAGATCAAAGATCAACCATCGCAGGGTCAACGCGCAGCTCCCGTTCGTCCCAACTCCTCCCTTGCCAATAGCGGTCAATTCGCGGGAATTTCGACGCACAATGCGGATTTCGTCAGGAAACAGGCGGATGTGTGCCCCGCGGAGAAAGTTCTGGCGAGACCGTGAGCTGTTTATTTATTTTGATGACTGATTGCAGTAGCATCTTTACATTTTCTTTACCGCTAGGGTAGAATCAGGATGGAAAAACAGTCCGATGTGTGCCCTGCGGAGAAAGTTCTGACAACAAGTTTCGCTCTGCCGGTGTGCCTCACCATGCATGGACTGATGAAGTTGCTCTTCTTATACATAATAGAAGCAACTGTATCATTACCTTCGCAGTAGAATTGGATCAGGGTGATATTGAAGAGGTTATGCGTTGTTGCAAAGGAAATAACTAATTATTTGACAGTAATAATAATATTTTTTGTAGCAATCAGTACAACATCCAAGTGCACAATGGGCATCGTCATGTGTACGAGGGAGGAAGACCGTATGCAGTCAGGAATTGAGAGAGGGGATCATGAATTAATTTAAAATTATAAATAATTTAAATATTTGTTTCATAATTACTATTTACTCTGATTTGTATTGAATAAACACATTTTACTCAAACATTATGTGTGCGATGTCAGGAATTGTTTTTGTCGTGAAATGATTGCGCCGATAAACTATAATTGTGCCGAGCACAGAAAGATGTGTAGGAAATCTGAGTATTTGTCAGATTAAATATTTAGATTAAATATTGGCATGCATTTGCATTCATCGCCTACTGTTTTTTTCGTTCGATGAAGAATGAAAAATGAAGAAAATGAAGAAAATCTTTCACCAACTCTTCAATGATTCTTCATAATTTTCACGTTACTAAAGAATTGAGCGACAAATCGAAGTAATAAGGCATGAATATATACAAATAAATATTAATTTTAAACATAATAGTTAACAATTGACCACTCCGGAACCGAAAAATTAGAGGCTTCCGTAAACTGCAAAAAATGAAGAAAAAATTGGTGTTCATTTACTCTTCTCTAATATTATGAATTTCGAGAGCTTTCATGAAGAATTACAAGGCCTGTCGAAATGAATAATTTCAAACAAATTCAGTTTTAACATATTAAATCAAGGAATAATTACCGTGGCCGGAAATTTAGGACCGGAAAATAGAACCTTCTTGTGCTAACGCGATGCAAACGTTTCGTGGTGTTCGTGAAAAGACACTTATAAGTAAATTTTTTTATAAATATATTTTCACTCATTTATATTTTTATCAATTTTCTAATTTCAACAATTAAAAATGCGTGTTTTAAATTTACTGGAGAAACGAGTGCTAATGGGGAATGAAACCACTACTTATAAACGAATTTTCATTAAGAGTAAACCAATATGGATCGAGATAATTATTCTTGTGCAAAATTCGCATGTAGTCGCACATTTCTCTCTTTAATCTTCATTATTTGAATACTTTTAAGATGATTGTGCATTCATTTATGTTTGTAACAGTCTTCAGTGTGATAATTCATTTGCATTATTCAATTTGAATCAACAACATCCGGATCGAACTCTGAAAACTCAGAGCCGGGATTGAGAGCCGGGAATTGAAGTCATGCGCTGTAACAAAAATTATGCGCTGCGAAGATTTCTTTTTGAATGAATCGTGCTAAGAGTCGGTTAAACCCGCCCATTTTCTTCGTCTTTTCTTATATTCTTTCTTTACCCTAGTTTTGTGGTGATAATTTTTATCTTATTATTTGTGGTTTTTGCGATATT
Organism: Pristionchus arcanus; assembly: GCA_900490705.1. Classification (NCBI taxonomy): domain Eukaryota; kingdom Metazoa; phylum Nematoda; class Chromadorea; order Rhabditida; family Neodiplogasteridae; genus Pristionchus; species Pristionchus arcanus. Next base: position 432,571 of record LS488458.1, on the reverse strand, counting down.
TCGTTCGATTTCAATACAATTAAACGACTGCGTCAAAAACAAACCACAACATGGCTCGTCAAAAATCGATAATTGCCGCAAAACGTATTTTGATTGGCATTTTCAATATTTTTATATATATTTTTATATATATTTTATATTATTTTATGCTAAAATATGACAGGGTTGTATTCTTCTTCAAATTAATCTTCTTCATTGCAATATTCTTCAACGTTTCATTTAAATTTATATTTTTACATTTTTCCAATTACATCTTTTCGTTCAGCAATTCCCCTGAGTTTGCCTGCGTATGAGTTTCTATATTTTCCCGGCTCTGCAGCGATAAAAATTGCCACCGGGTATACGCTGCACAGAACTGGCGGAATCCGACCTAGGTCGTAAAGGGTCCACTATTGCAAGCTGTTGGGGGTGGGGCTTCACACTGGTTTCCGATGTAGCCTCTCCGAATATAATTGAGAGACTTTCTTCAATCGTCATTATTTTTTGAAATCTTACAAGTTACACTTTTTATTAATTTGTATTCGATTTCAGCAGCAATGTTCGCGCAAAGTTCATCGCCACTGGACGTCTGTGAAGGATGGAGGAAAAAGGTGTGATTCTTTGATGAAATTGGCTCTTCAATTTCTCTTCAATCCTCTTCACTATCTTCAATATCTCTACACTATTTTCAATATAACATTTGCAGACCAACGAAATCCCTAACAACGAGCGAATTCGTGGGATGATCATGTCATCCTTCGCCGCACTGAAGAGTATGAACGGAATGGATATTTCGGTGAGTCAGTTTTCGATTGAGGGAGAGGGATACTGTAACTGTAATTCTTGCACGCCAATGGATATTGTGGAAACTGTCACGAATTTCTTCGATTTATAAGCTACAAGTACACATTGAATTGCAAACTGAACGAATCAATTGAGAATAATTGAGATATTAAATATTTAATTTCAGGACCTCGAGTTTCATCAAGCGACTCTTCGTGCTGAGAGGGACATCGCGAAAAAGTTCGATACTAAAACAACGTGAGTATTTGCTTGAGCATCACCTACCTTGATCTTAGAAAACATGTGGCAGAAAACAATTATTTATTATCGTAGTCCTCAACTGCTTTGGCAATACGGTGTTTAGCTAATAGGTAAGCGGAACGGATTGATATTTTACGATAGACATAATGATTCAAAACGGATCTGTGACGCCTATTTTCGTTGTTCGTATTGTTCCATATTAGATCTAAAATACGTTATTATAATAAATTAAAAATATAAATAACAATTCAGAATGGATCCATGCCGTCTTTTCTTCTACGGTTTCTCTGAGTGCATCGAAGGTCTTCTGTCCACTATAATCGAGAGAATCGGAGAGATCGAAGCGATGAATGATGGAGAGAAGGAAGATGAGGTTGGTCATTAGGCTTTCATTTTTTCACGGGCTCGCAATTTACAAATCACCTAGTTTTTCTGTACACAACACATCGTTTGTTTCAGACACACTCTTTGTCTGAAGCTGCTACGGCTGATGTTCCGAGTACTTCTGAGTCCTCCGTACCCAAGGACCCCGTAGACAACACGGCCAGCATCGTACCGCCTCCTCAGGTATCAAGCTCATAATTTTCTATATTTTTAATGCTTTATTTTTCAGGCCCTTTCGCTCGTGGATGGTGATGATCAAGACCCGATCATGAAAGAGGACCGAGCGACGAGTGCACTCGTAAGAGGAAATAGTGTGCCAGTAGTTATTGCGAGTCCTCAATCCGCCATTTCTACTGGGGATACTCAACCCATTCAGGTGATAACTTTGATCCGACTTTTTGCCATTATTTTCGAATCGAATTTGAAGTCGTAGATGTTCTAGTGAAGAATTAGGAAAATGTATTAGCCTCATTGATCACTTATTTTTAGGCTCCTTCGGATGTTTCGGAACCACTCGGCAAGGGAATGGTCAAGATGGAGGACATTGATGAGGAGGAGGATTCACTGTCGGGAGATGTTCTGATGGATCAGGTTTGACTTCTCACACCCCTCCTCCTCCACCCAAAGTCAGCAGCATAAGTATATCACCTTCTCGAGTCCTTCGACCCATTTTTCGTCTGGCTAGACTGTCTTCAAGTAATTCCGTTTGTAATTCCCGAATAGAATGATAACAACGCTTGAAATACCCTTTGAATAGGCGTGGATATTGCAGAGTCATTCTGGCTCGGACGCATCGCATTCAGTCGTGAAGGAAGAGGAGATGCCGAAGGAAGAGCATCCTGCGCCTCCCGTTGCCCCGTATCCCTTCCAAGTTCGCAATCCGATCGCGGCAGTGACCATGGGCCAGTTTCAAGGCGGAAATTTGTTGCAGGTAAACTATTTTTCAAGACAGCTCAAGTTGACTTGAATATACCCTCTGGCGTGCCTCGGTAGTGCCTGCAGGAATATCTAAAATGATAAATAGTATATTGAGGATAGTGATAGAGATATAGTAAGTTTGTAATCATGTTTTCCAGTTGGCCGGCATGATAAGGCGTCCGACGCAGTCCGTCAACGATGTCGATGCTCCTTCGACATCATCGTCTTCTGCCGCTCCCTCCGGCAGCAAGACGACGGCACAGAAGTTTCTCGAATTGCCCAATCAAAGGGTGAGGCTACTCACAATTTTCTCGATTACATAATAGCACCCAGAACGAGCGAGAAAGCATTCATAGGTTTCTTCAATATTTTGTTTGGGGGTTTCCCTAGAAGTCTCCCTTCCAACCCTTATTTCCAACGCCAATTCCGTTGTAATACCGTGAAAAATTCGTTTCGTTCACGGTTATCGCTAAAGCTCCGCCCACAATAATTGTGTACCTTCAGTTGTACTATCGCGCGCCCAGACCCACGCTACATGCGGTTGGCAAGAAACTGTTGAAGAGGGATTCGAATCGTCCCAAGTTCAACAAGGAAACGGACAATAAGAAGACGCTGCACTGCCTGTTTTGTCATGTGAGTTTATTATCTTTGAAATTCTCTCATCCAATCATAAAAAGGCTTATCGAAATCTTTTGAAAAAAGTTCTGTCTAGAAATGTTTGAGTTTTTCCAGGAGAAGTGTTCTGACTCTCTCACGCTCCCATTTCCCTCGTTTATCTGAACAATTATTGCCTAATTACTCTTTTCCAGATGCGCGACATGAATCTGGACACATTCGTGGAGCATCTCCTGCACGGACACAATACCACGCCGTCCAAGGTCAATATTGTTATGGGTCATATTAATTTGTAACATCTCCCTCGGTTTCATATGAAAAGTTTTTTAAAAAACCAGGTTGCACGCACTATCCTGAATTCACAATACCCTTGCAGTCCCGACTCGGCTTCCGGTGCACGTGTGGCTTCGTCGGAAAGACCGCTAAAGCCGCACGACTCCACAAATACTCGGTGAGTTGGAAAGATTATAGAGATCAAAGATCAAGTTATTATCGATCCAAAAATGCAATAAACGCGAATCCATTAAACATGTTGAGCTTCGGAATCAACTCAACGCAACTAACAATGAGCAATTTAATTTTCAGTGTCGCAACTGTGAACTGACAATGATCAAGACTGTCAAGGATCGGAGATAATCATCCGAGAACAAGGAAGACATCTCAGTGTAGAATTGCCCCTTTATTGTTCCTCATTTTGCACAAATTCTCTTTCTTGCAGTGTTACAAATGTAAAGAATCAATTCCGAGTCTTTATTGTAATTCCTCCCCTACTCGTTTTTATTGCCTAATTTTGCATTGTCACGTGTATTCGTATTTTTAGACATAGATAGACGTTTTCCTATCAATCAGGTTGTTCTCACCACTTGATTTTAATTGTATCCCTGATGAAAAATGTATGTATCTTTGAGTCAACTTGCATGGATTATCTGCAACGGAATTATACTGATTTCAATAAATGGAAATATATTATAAAAACGCAAAAGCGAAACACATTCAGATAGTAGTTACAACAATAATTTAAAAAAAGCGTTCTCAATGGCTCCTATTCCTTATCCGGAAAGAACGCTTGAAAAATGTGACAACCGCTTGAATTATCCATTTCAACTTCTTACTCACGGCTTTTCAAATCACACTCACAAGGGAAGGTTGCGATGTCGATATGGAGTTACCAAACGAGACCTAGCCAGTTCGAAAGAGGAGAAAATTCTAAGAATTTCTATGTCGTTCAAAACTGCTAAAGGCTGTTTATAATATCTGGGCCCTTGTATGGGATCACCGCTTTCTGCGGCTATGTCCCTCTACAACAGCCCAGGCGTACACAGATGTCTTTAGCAGTTTTGAACGACTTAGGAGTTCTTAGAATTTTCTCCTCTTTCGTACTGGCTAGGTCTCGTTTAGTAACTCCATATCGACATCGCAACCTTTCCTTGTCAGTGTAACCCGCATTTTTCGCAAGCGCTCTAGCTGGAACACAAAGGAAAACGTTGATTAAGAAAATGGCCAATTCAAATACGCTGCACTGTCCGTTCTGTCATGTAAGTTCGCTTCATATTAATTATCTACTCATACTATGATTGAAGGGTTGAAGGGCGGTTGAAGGGCGGGCCTAAAGATACTAATGTATTGCTAATGAAACGTTCCAGAAGCGCGACATGAACATCGATGCATTCGTCGAGCATCTCAATTACGCGCACAACACTACACCGAGCAAGGTAGATATTAGAATCTTTCACAATTAGAGAATTAGTATTGCAAAGGTACAATTAGAGGGGTCTCTATTACCCAGTTTTGAAGATGCAGAAAATAAATGAAAGCACATAGGATAGCTAAGGTAAACCGGGTCAGAATCAATTCGCTACCGAAGAAAACAAAAATGCTCAATTCTCAGTGTATTTTTTCAGATCGGACTCGGATTCCAGTGTAAATGCGGTTTCCTCGGCATACATGCGAACAGTGCAAGGCTGCACAAGTACTCGGTAAGTCTAATTTACTGTTGAATATAGAAACATGCTAACTAAATCAAACAAGGAAGTTAGTCTAGAGCAACTAAAGCTGTTTCAGTGCCGCAACGTTGCGCTCAGCATAGATAATAAAAACAGGAGCGGATTAGACCAAACTCTACTCAATCTAGTCTCATTATTGCTTCACTCTGTGTAGTGCATTCTGTTCAAATTTCAAAGTTCTTTTGTTTGCAATCATGTATTTCCGATAGTTTATCGATGATGAAAAACGTTTGTATCTTCGTTTCTCCTCGGTTTGCAGGGATTATCTGCAATGGATGAATAACAAAACCAAATATTGATTTTCTGGATTTCGATATCGCAATTATTGATTGATTACCGTACCTCAAATGGCACGTGGCTACGTCCAGTGCGCTATCTGAGTACTGGGGCGAGTCTGAAATTTGTATCACAATCAGGCCCAGTATCTTCAAAGAATATCAACATGAGCCACGACTGCCTAATGTGCACTATAGATATAGATTTTCCTACGCTCTGCGAGTGTGAAAGATAGTGCGAGAATGACCATTTTTTGAGAACTATCTACTAGTTTATTTTTGAAACAGTCAACTTACATTCTACTGAATGCTGCAGCCCTTCGATGGCTCCTTCGGCTGCTGCTGCTGCACGGGTCGAGCGGGCATGAGGGCCAGTGGACCGTCTCTTCTCTGAATGGAGAAAGCCATTGAGCTATTTCAACATTCTTTCGTGTGATCTGTTTCACAATAAACCACATTCCACAAGAGCGCCTCTGACCTCTTCACGAAGTAGAATATCTTTGATCTCTAACTATGGTAGAAGAGCAAAACCTTGGCGATTGCGGGCGGAACGGCGCGCGCGAAATCAAACTTGAGCAGATGAGCGACGAAGGAGAAGGAAACGTCTGCAAGTGATCTTTGGTCTTTGATCTTCGATCTCTAGTCTTTGATATTTGATCGGTGGTCTTTGATCTTTAGTCTTTGATCTTTGGTCTTTGATCTCTAGTCTTTGATCTGCGAGAAGTACTCACGCATGCACACGTAGCCAAAGTAGGCGGCCTTGTAGCCGCGCGTCGCCACTCCTGAGCGGAATGTTTTGATTACGGTAAGATACAGTAATCAGCAGGAAAGTCAGTTATCGATCTGCCTAGACTACGGAAGGTAGCTTACGGTATCCGGTTGCTCCATCGATCCACTCAACGACGCCGGGCACGGGCCACTCCTCGTAAGGGACCACGGCCAGCGAATTGTTGTCGCCTGAATATCGATTGATTGTTTACCGTAGTCCCACCGTAACCTACAGTACCCTTCTCTCAGGTACCCAACCTACAGTAATCCATTTTCGTATTTAGCTACCGTAATCCTCACCCTCATAGGGAACCAGCGCGAGCGAGTCGTCCGGTTTGAGGCCTGATATTGATTTGTAAGTTACAGTACCTACCGTAATCCTCACCTTCCTTTCTCTTCAATTCCTCTTCTTTCTTCAATACTTCATCTTCTTCCATCGTCTTTTCCTCCAGTGGTTTCCTCTGTTCATCCTCCTCTCTTCCTGCTAGGGATAAATTTATTTAATTATTTTTAATTAGTAAATTTTGTATTTAATTTTCTAAATGCCAACCTGCTTTTCGTTCGTCCCCTCCACTCTTCTCTTCTTTCTTTTCATCTTTCTTCAATTCTTCTTTAGAGTTTTTCTTTTCCTCCTTTTTCAATTCTTCTTTCGAATCTTTTTTCTCTTCGTTCTTCAACTTTTCCTTGGAATCTTTCTTTTCCTCTTTCTTCAACTCTTCTTTCGAATCTTTCTTTTCCTCTTTCTTCAATTCTTCTTTCGAATCTTTCTTTTCCTCTTTCTTCAATTCTTCTTTCGAACCCTTGCTTGGAGTTTTGTCCTGAAAATGATGTTGGTAAATTTCAATTTTCGATCAAATCAATCTCAATTTTAGTGATCGGCTAAAGATTGTAAAGGACACAATCGTTTTTACCTCTTTCTTCAACTCTTCTTTCGAATCTTTCTTTTCCTCCTTTTTCAGTTCTTCTTTCGAGTCTCTCTTCTCTTCTTTTTTGTTTTCCTCTTTCTTCAATTCTTCTTTCGAATCTTTCTTCAATTCCTCTTTCGAATCCCTGCTTGGAGTTTTGTCCTGAAAATGGCGGTGGTAAACTTCAGTATTCAAAGATCAATCTTCAGCATACCTCCGTAACTCCAGTCCCCTTTCTTTTGTATTTCTTCTCTTCATCTCCCGTGTCCTCAACAGCCACTTCTCTGCTGCCAGTCTTCTCTCTGGACCGATATGGCTCGGGTTTGGGGTCCTACGAGGAAGAGGAGATTACGGTAGCTCGATTTGTAATTATCGATTACTCGATTTCTAATGATGACAGTATTTATATATGATCAGTTGAACCTAAGAAGTGAATAAAGGTAAAAAAAAGAGTAACGTTGCTCCCACAATCAAGGTTTGTCTTGGGACGTTTACACAGGTACGGAACATGGGATTACGGTAGATCGATTACGGTATATCGAATATGATATCTTTAATTACGGAAGATATCCAACCTCCTTCTCTTCAATCTTCATCTCCTCTTTGGCCTTCTCATCCACTGGAATGGCATCGGCCATCTCAACCTTCTTCACTTCTTCAACCTGCTTCTCTTCAACTGGAGCTGCTGTGATCTGAATGAACAAGAGATCAAAGATCAAAGATCAAATGGACCCGGGGCTTACCTTAGGCTCCTCCTCCCTCTTCGCCTCTCCGCTCTCCTTCCTCGGAGTTACTGTTGCCACAGCAGCAATCGCGTCCTTCTGGTCATGATGCGTTTCCTCAAGTAACTGAAGATCAAAGATCAAAAGGGGCGGAGCCTACCTTGTGCTCGTCCTTCTCTTCATTCTTTCTCTCGTGATGTTTTCCCTGAATCATCAAGAGTTCAAAGATCAATTGTTTCAAAACAAACATCATCTTTCTTCTCTGCTCGACTCTTCTTCGGTGTCTTTGCTTTCCTAGTCGAGTGTGCTTCCTGAGATGGTGCAAAGATCAAAGATCAAAATGGGCGGGGCGCTTACATCATCCTTCTTATGCTCTCTACTCTTCTTAGGGGTCTTGGACGAGTGGGAATGATCCAGAGGGGATATGCCCCTATGCCGAGAATCTTTCGTTGAGATCCCTTCCTAGAATGATCAGAGATCAAAGATCATAGATCAAAAGGGGCGGGCCAACCTCGTCCTTCTTCCTATGATCAACTCGACTCTTCTTAGGGGTTTTCGATGAATGGGAGTGGTCCAGGGCAGCGGGACTCTTGTGTCGACCTTCTTTGGTCGAAAATCCTTCCTGAAAAGAGCGAAGATCAAAGATCAACGATCAAAAAGGCATCGCCCTACCTCGTCCCTCTTCTTCTCTGCTCGATTCTTCTTTGGAGTCTTGACTGACATTGAGTGGTCCAAAGGAGCTGCAGTCTTGTGTCGAGCCTCTTTAGTCGATAATCCATCCTGAAATTTTTGAAGATCAAAGATCAAATCGCGCAGATTACGTCATCCTTCTTCCTTTCTCCTCGCTCCTTCTTTGGAGTCTTGGCCCTTCTCGTCGAGAGTGCTTCCTGACAATGAGAGGATTCAAAATATGAAAGATCAAAGATCAGTCGGTGATCAGAGATCAAAGATCAAAAGGGGCGGGGCTTACGTCGTCTCTGCCCTTCTTTGGTGTCTTGGACGAGTGGGAATGATCGAGAGGGGAGATGCCCTTATGCCGAGAATCTTTCGTTGAAATCCCTTCCTAGAATGATCAGAGATCAAAGATCAAAAGGGGCGGAGCCTACATCGTTCTTCTTCTTTTCTCCCCGACCCTTCTTTGGAGTCTTGGCTTCCCTCGTTGAGAGACCTTCCTGCGAGAAATGGATTAGAGATCAAAGATCAGAAGAGGAGCTTACGTCATCTTTCATCGATTCTCGACTCTTCTTTGGTGTCTTGACAGAGTGGTCCAGAGGAGCTGCGTCCTTGTGCCGAGCCTCTTTGGTGGAGAAACCTTCCTAGAACGATCAGAGATCAAAGATCAAAAGGTGCGGAGCCAACCTCCTTCTTCTGTCGACTCTTCCTTGGAGTCCTGGCTTCTCTGGTCGAGAGTCCGTCCTGTGATAAATTGAATTAGCAAAGATCAAAGATCAAAGAGGGCGAGGCCGCACCTCGACAGTCCTCTTCTCGTCCTCGGCGGGAGGAATCGCATCTCGAAGAATTTCCTTGTCCGAACGACGCTTGACGAAGCGAGGTTTCTTCTTTTTCTGAAATGAAAAGTCAGTCGTCGATAGGTAAAATTGCAGTACCTCAGATATCGATTGAATGCCCATTCAACTACCGTAATCATACATTTATCGATCATCGCAAACAGTTCGATATAGTCAGTCATCAATTGTCTACCGTACCCATCAGTTGTCGATTCCCTACCGTACCTCTCCAAACTCGACGGGAACCAGTGCGTTCTTGTCCTTCCACTGCAGTCGATCGACCGGACGTTTATCCACCCTGATTATCGATTTATTGATTACAGTAAGCTACAGTAATCTCTCAATGTACTGCTCAGCTGGATAATCAAGGTCTACCGTAATCTATAGTTGTCGACACTATAAAAATCGTTTGTCGATAGCCTATCGTCATCTACCGTAATCCTCACCGATATGGCGAATACGAAGTCTCGAACACTGTCGTATCATCCTCATCGGCGACAATGTGATAGCTGCAAATCGATATTGTAATACCGTAATCAAGTCATTCGTCGATTACCGTACCCCATCGATCGGTAGTGCGCCCGGCGCTCCTCCCTGCAATTGATTACGGTATATCGATCTCCGGCTACCGTATACCTAGCAATCTTCTTGCTGTTATCATCGATCGATTTGTCCGCCTCGACCGGCTCGCCCGACGTTGCGCTCGTATCCGTGTTGGAACCGGACTGCAAGGAGTACGGTAGGAGGGTACGGTAATCGTAATCGATCGATAAATATCGATCGATGGTAGGATACGGTAGTCAACATCAATCCTTAAGCTACAGAAGTGACCCCCGTCGGGATACGGTATTACCGAGGTGGCGGTACGCAGCGGTGTGCTGGCCTTCGTGTGCTTGGTCGACTTCTCCGACTGGTCGCCCCTCTGCAATGTGATCAGTTTTCGATAGCGTAACTACCGTATCTCGGATGCTCTCATTTCCCGTGCTAAATGAGGAATTGGGCGGTCACATTCGCTTTTTAGCGGTAACATCAATCGACGGGCGTTTCCAGTCAGTTCTCGATTAGCGTAAGGATACGGTTGGACTACGGACTCTCTTCGTCCATTACCTGTGTGTCACTCATAGGACACAGGACAGGGATACGATTATGTTACTGCATGGTTACGGTATCTCGAGGTAACTCGAGGATACGGTTTCATTACCGTACCTGCGTGTCACTCATTGGCGAAGTGGGCGTGAGTGCCCCTCCTTCAGTCTTCTTCTTTCTCTTGAATAGCTTGAGGAAGTCCCGGCCCAACTCCTTCACATGGACGCCGTCCCGATCCTTGTCTGAAAGGAGGACGGTATAGATTGGGGATACGGTAGGGATACGGTAGGTGAGCACCTCGGAAGAGGTAGGGTGTGAATACGGTATACTGTATTGATTGGACTACGGTATGAGGGATACTGTATCGACGAAATCTGCTTACGCGGAGTCACAGACTTGTCGGACGGCTTCTTGCCGTCTTTGCCATCGCTGTCTGAGAAGAGATCAAAGATCAATTTTAGGTTACGGTAGGTATGCTATCGACGCGGTATCCTACAGTACACTTACGAGGTGTCGCCGGCTTGTCCGGAGGCGTCTTGCCGTCTTTGGCTGAACAGAGATCAAAGATCAATCAAGGATTACGGTGGGGGATCCAAGTAAAAATCAGAAACTCACTCGGCGTTGAAGCCATTGACGACCGTTCGGTGCGGAGGAGCGGAGTGGAAATGGAGGGAGGGAAGAGAAGGAGTGGGGGGAGGAATAAAGATCGTTGTTCGCGCAAACTCTTGTTCTCATGTAAATTGATGTGCAAATCAGAAAGGTAAATCAGAGAAGTATCGACAAATGAGTTTATTCGCAACACAGAAAGATAATGAACTGGAGTGAGATACGCTGGTTACTTCGTCAGATAGAAAGTCCAGTAGAAGATGTTGAAGAGGAGGAACGCCTAAAGTGTTTTATGTTCAATGTTCTGCAATTTTTATGAAAATACAATGATTTCTCAAGAGATAAGAAATGGCGATGATAACATGCAACTGACCGATGGAAAGAGAATGAAGGACGCCTTATCGATTCTCGTACCGAGATCGCACACCTTGTCCCTTCTCCTCCGGTTAGCTGCTTTCCTGCAAATACCTTTCTAAAAATCCGGCAAAAGATTCTGGAGGTATGGGGAATTGAACCCCAGCCCTCTCGCATGCTAAGCGAGCGCTCTACCACTGAGCTATACCCCCGATTGGCATAATGGGAAACAATTGCCGTGATAGCTCAAGGAACCGGCTGGAAGGAGGAGCAAGGAATAAAAGAGAAAGGCAATAAAAGGGGAAAAGCTGACCTTCTCTCCTCGCTTTCCTGCAGTGATCGAGAGAGGAGAGAGTACTCCGTGTCTTGATTCTCCGTGTTCACCTTGAAATGAATAATGTACTTTCCAAGAACATTTATTTTCACTTTTACTTTATGGATAACCTCCTCCTTGAATAGACTTTTACACATCATTTTCAAAATCCCTTATACCAACGGAGGTAAAAGTCTCTCAGAAGAGGCAAACGAGTTTCGAAAATAAATTAAGTAAAGAGAACAACCTCCTCTGGTGTCTTGAATGGCTGAAGTGCCTTGATGAAGTTGAAGACAGCAAGAAAGGCGGCGTTGTGCGAGTTACTGCTGGCGAGGATCATCTTCTTATCCTGGAATCACTACATTCTCCCTTTTTTTTACGCTTCCCGCTACAATTCGATGGCATCGATAACTCGGAACATTTTACCGTTAGTGATCTCTCGTATCCAATAGGATGCAATAGTGATGGCAAATGGCACAGATTTGTGAACGCTCTTTCCTCCTCGTGAATGCTCTTTTGTTTAACATGTCGGAATTTGTAAGACATGCGAGAGAGTATCGCGATTGAGTCTCGAATTGTTATCACTCAACATCAGACGCAAATACTTGATTAACGAGATACCCATTGCTTACCTGATACGCCACAAATGCCAACTCCAGAAGGGACGCGAAGATGAATGCTGTGCAAGTGAACATCCAGATGTCGATCGCCTTTTATTATTTAATTATTTTAATATTTATTAATTGAATTTAATTATTCAACACTTCAGTCTACTACTGATCCAAGTAAGATTTCCGGAATCTGCCCTAATTTATACTTAGATAGTTGCCGATAGACAACCGTAATCTACAGTCTCCTGTCTCTTGTGAAGCAATAAAGATTTTTCGCAATGGCCACAAATTTGCCCAATTGTCGATAGAATATCTACCGTAATCTACAGTCTTCTCTTACCTTGATGTATGACACGGGCGGCAGCGAGCGAATGATTGTGCCGAACTGAAAAGAGTCCAATTTTCATTTATCCACTTGTGAGGAATCAAATATGCTTCGGTCATCGTACAAAGACGTGTGAGAAACGCATAGTTAGTGGATGTTTCGGATCCCGCATATACACAATTATTATAATTTCTCCGTTCTGCTCTGATTTCTGCGCCGCGAAAAATTGAGTTCGAAATGCGGATAATCATTTCCTGAATACACGTACTTTCTCAGCGACCAGAGTGCATTTCAAACTATTCGAAATACTACCTGAAACGTCAACGACATCAGCGAGTTCACGCCCAGAACGATTCGCGCTGGTAGGGCCTGAAATAAATAATTATTTGAAATGTAATTATTTTTAATTTAATTAATTAATAAAGTTAATTACCCTGGTATCAATGCAGAATGCGATCCACGAAATGAAGACGGAGATGTACGTCGGCATGTACATCTGGAAGGAGGGATTTATTATATTTATCGTAAGTTATCAAGCTAGGTAGTGCTCCTAATCGTATGCTAAGGGATCTGCTTAACACAATATTAAGTAAGCTGAGCAATAGTCAAATTGCCGTCGCTGCATTTGACAAAAACGGCTCGAATTTCATCGTAAACTCAAGTATACTCTCTCGAATAATTGAAAAAAAGAAATCGAAGCAACCTGCAGAATGTAGTAACCGTACTGCCTGTAGAATGTCAGCTCGACGGTCAGGCGATACCATTGGCCGGCCTTGTAGTCCTGAATAGGTATGTCTTCAGTGTGAAGCGTTTGCCTCTTCATTCCTTTTGCTCTTTGGTCGCTACGACCGCTACTTGGAATAAAGAAATTCTTCATTGTACAAGTCGAATTTCGATCTATATTCTGTTTTCATCTTCCAACACCGCTTTTTTTCTTCAAATTGTCAGAAAACTCATAACGTACCTCCGTATGCTTGTACGTTTTCACGGAATCGATGGTGAAATCAGGCAGAGTGATGCCCGGTAGAAGCGTCACTGCTGTGGGCATCCAGTCGACCTGTAGCAACCACTTCTGGTGGGTGTTGAAATGATTTCATGCGTTTTTAAACCTAGAAAGTCCGTGCAGTCGCTAAGTTTCGTGTTGCCACGTTGCCATCAAAAAGGCGACCAACACCTTACATCCCAGGATCCGCACACAGCATTCTACACCGACAGAAAGGGGTTGTGGTCAAACTGTATGAAATATTTCTGAAACTTATCCTGATTCTCATTCTGAACTGTTGAAATCCGGATAAGTTTCAGGAACATTTCATATTCTAATATCGATTTGCAGTTCGATTATGGTGTGGCGGGAAAATTCAAATCTTAATCCCATTGTTCACCCTTTTCTGGAGAGAACAAAGGGGGTCAGAATGCTGTGCGCACTATCAGTCACTGTCACTGATTGTGAATACGAGAGCTTCAGAATCCTCTCTTGCAATGCCCATAAGCCTACGACTGATGAAAGTCCACTCGCTCACCGTAACAGTTGCTGTATTGTACGAGTAGCTCTCAAACACGAGTTGGCAGCTGGCCTTGTCAATGGGGAAGGAGCGAAGGTCGAGTTGGCACGGTGCCATCACTTGCACCTGACAGAGATCAAAGATCATCCCGACTACAGCCTGTTTGCTGTGTATATTAGTTTCATGGTAGGATACTGTGGTCAAGGAATCAGAACGGCTCAAGCTGATTGAAGGCCAAAGTAGCGTAGGAGACTATGAGTGGCTGTACAAATCTGTTTTGGCGAATACACAAAATATGCATTGACAAATCCAAATTCTCGATGGATTGTAGTGATTGAAGCTGGATTTGTTGATAATGAACTGAATGAAGAGACCAAAGATCATCATACCCGATAATTCAACCACACCGTCCCATTAGGCAGTAGCATCAGAAGGACGTTGGCTTTCGGTGAACTGTGCACTTTGGTCGATTTGGTGTTGACCAGACAGACGTTAGGCGACCAGAGTTGCTGGAAATTATCGATTTACAACTAATTTCAGGCGCGAATGGATATGTTTCAGGCAATTCACAAAAGGCAACGAGAGCGAAGAACAGTAATAAGTCATTGACCAGAGGTTCGGTGCATAACTAATATGGATACAAAAATGAAACGAAATCGACGTTCAGTGCTCCTCTATCCTTCTGGAATCTACCGTCAAATAATCATTTCTCTAGTGGATTAGAATTGATGAACAAGTGGAGATCAAAGATCAAACCTTTTCGAATCGTTCATCAAACGACAGATTGGCCCTGCACGTATCGAGATGGGCAAAGGCGAGACGAGGGTCGTGCCAAATCGAACTGTTAATGTTTACAATACGTGCTATGATTATACGATTTTGTATGGTAGGTCCCAAGTTTTAGAACTCAATCATTTCGCTACATGGAAATTGCACAATTGTAACTCTTCGCACACCAGAGATAGAGGTCTCTTGAGATAGTGTATCTCAGATAGAGCTAGAAAACACGAGGAATATGCTCATCATCGAATCACATAAAAGTGAATGTTCCTTGCAAGTTAGCTCGCCCATCAGATTTTCAGAGATTCATTTTTCTGCTTAGTCATGAGTGCGAATGAATGTATGAACTTTTCGGATATAATATTGCATAAAATTTCCAAAGAAGTCTCCTCTAACCTGAACCAGATATCCGCAGTGAACGAGTTGGAGAGGACGGACAGCTCGATAATGTCCTGCACGGTCACCTCCACTTGCACCGGAACTGGCGTTTCGTCCGGAATCGCCGACCTGGATACGGTAGAGTTATCGATTGATTATGGGTGGTACAAACACCATAATTAAATGTGAACTAAAATGTTGACAAAAGATCGGACGCGCAAAGCCGTGAAAAGAAAATGCGAGGAGGATAGGATAATGAACTCTGGGTATGTTTCATCTCGGGATCAAGAGTGACACATACTTCTAGGAAGAATGCGACACAGAGAGAAAGCATATCTAAGATAACATTGATCCTACAGCAGTCATACCTGCTATAATTCTGCATGATGCTCTCAATGAGATCCGCTGGAGTGGCGAATGCCCGATAGCATCCGTCCTCGTCGAGGGTGCGATGGCGATGAGCATCGAGACCTCTGAATTAATGAATGTCGTAAATCAGTTCGCGATAAGCAAGCAAGCTACAGTACCCCTAGTCAAGCCATCTGATTAAAGTTATTTTGTTATCGTCGAGACCTATCGTTAAAGGAAAGCATTAATTGTGATAGATACTCTGCGTGGAAAAATGTCAGTTCCCGATATCTATCCACCGTACACTCGCTACCGTACTCTTCAACGCTGGCGACGACGGAATCGATGTCGTCCTCGTAGGAGTGAACGGTGAGGATGGGAAGGAGGAGAAGGTGGAGGAGGGATGGGAGCATCTTGAACATAACACAATGCATAGTTATACCGATGCATGATAATAAAGCAAAATGAGACGGCAAAAATGACTCGAAAATGATGAAGCGCAATGGCATCTGGAACGAAAACAGAAGTAGTGAACGCTGAAGATGGACAGGTGATGGAAAATTTGTTTTGTTTTTTTTTAAATTTAGAATGGATTGAAGCATCTGACATAGTCAAAATATAAAGGAAACAAAAAGCAACGAAAAAACGAGAACACATTAACAAATTTCGGATTCGATTGAATGCACTGTAGGTAGTGAAGGAGCGGAAAACAATTCGAGTGCCGAGACAAGAGAAATGCTCCAGAGTGTCAAGATTCTGTCATGTAGCAGTCGTGTCTTAGGCTGGCATATGAAGAAAACGCTCCCCATTCGGCGTGCTCTCTCGTCGGCCAGATCGATGTGAGAGAATGCGGAAATATTAGAGCATTCTCTTCAGATGCCAACCCTGTCACAATCCTAAACGCCACCTCCAGAAGTCTCCCTCCATACACGCCTCCACCTCACTTATGGACTAGAGACAGGGCGAGGAGGGTAGAGCAATTGCATGGGGAGAGAAGGAGAGAGAAGGAGAAGAATAGGGAGAAAGGGGGGGGGGGGTGACTGAGGTAAAGTGGGATTTCATCAAACGATAATTGTAAAAATTAACACATCGGTAGCTCAAAGAAGCGATAAAGTCAATGGAGATTGTTCAATGCTTTCCAACCGTCAGAAAGGAAAGAAATCAGGAAGAGACGGAAGAACGAGGTAAAGAGAAGAAGGTGAGGAAGGAAGGAAAAGACTGGAGGAGCGAAGGAGAAATCTCCTTTGTGGACCTCTCCTGACAACACTTCAAAGCGAGCGTGAAATTGGATTTAGACTGGGAACTATCTTCCTTTCGCCTGCTCTCTCGGCTGTCAGAGAAATTCCTTGAAGAAGATGGACCAAAAGGGCAGCAATATTGTCCAGGAGTAAATATTATGGAATATTACTCAAGTAGTTCTCGGAAATGGAAAAAAATAAAAAGGGAGACTGAAGAAACCGAGAAATTGTAGCAAGAAACGGCTAATGTGTTGAGATTCGATTATGTAGCTGGAATTGAAATGGAAATGACATTAGCGACGCGAGCTCGAGTCGATTGGCGAAGCGTTCTGAATTGTAGTCTGCGAAAAAGACACAAATAGGAAAATATAACTTCGGGACCATTAATAAAAGAAGCCAGGCCCGGAAGGTTTGCGACAATATGTGCAAGAAGCTTCCAAATAATCACTAGTGTCCATGAATAAAATTTGAAGATGACAGACGACCACAACCGAGAAAGAATCTAAGATAAGAAGCTAGCAAATGAATGAGCACTCATCGCCCTCTTCCCTATGAATACCCAAGCACGACAGTTAGGAGAAACGAAGGAAGGCAGAGAATGGAAGGAAGAGGGGAAGGAGAAGGGGAGTGACGGAAACTGAATGGGAGGGGAGAGCCCAACCACCGTTTTCTGGGAATCTAGAACGGACCATCAACGAATGTTGATGAAGGGTGTTCATTAATTCTTATTTTGTACTATCCTTTCATTATTGTAGATCAATTCTCAACAAATTTCCGAGTATTGTTTATTATTCGATGCATGATCTTATCAGAAGAATCATGCGAAATGATTAGATAATCGAGGAAAAAATGAGCGAAAAAAAGACGGAAAATGTAAAGGCGAACGTGCACAATTAAAACTTAGAAAATAAGTGAATTGTGAGATCACGACATGAAAGGAAATAAAGTGATAAGTACAGAGGCGAAGAATAAGGGAGATCCATATTTTACACAATGTAGTCATTACTGGGAATGGAGCGGCTAGCCGTAAATTAACCCTATGAGTGGAAATAATGATCCTGACGGTAGATAACTTAGGAAAATTTAGAAAACATCGGCAATTATCGATTGAATTTGGGGCAAAAGTGATGGGCGGGTACAAATAATATACGGGAAAATTGATTACGTGCACATAAAAGAAGGGATACTTGCGAGAATTGTAAAGTGTAAATCTCTGAAAAAAATCTACACTGCAATAGTCATCAATCGGGGCAAAATTTGGGGTAAGAAAATGGGAGTAGATTTACACAAACTTGAGAAACATAACTCATGCTAGGTGGGGGCGATTCTACAAAGGGACGGGAAAGGGGGGGGGGCGACCGAGTGTAACATAGATAACTTGAAAAAATCGATGAAGCAAATACTCACAAGCTACCGTATACTTGTGACAATTAGCGCATCGGGTGTGGGTGGGGATTACGGTAGCCTAGGAATGGGTACGGTAGGTCTAAACGGGTAAAAACACGTGTAAATGGATAGGGCGGCGAGATGAGGGATAAGACGGTACACAGTAATCAGCGGGGAGTGACTAGATCAGGAGCAGACACTATTATTAGATGAAGGACGAATCAGGAGGAATGAGAGCCTACCATGAAGGCATTGCTGGTTCACAAGAGGACTACGGTGGACGGGAGATAATAGCAACGACGCACGTAAAATACAATACCGTACTCCAAATTGTAAATTAGAAAAGTGTCAACTAGAGCACAGCAGTCTACAACAGATAACAAATACGGTAGTAGTGGGTGTGGTGTGTACGGTAGTGTATCATCGGGTACGGTAGGGCGTCATTGGGGGGATACGGTAGTGTGTGCGGTAGGTCGTCTAGATAACCTCGAGGTAGGCCGATTCGGGTCGGGTGTCGGCCGCGTGCAGTCGAGGATGAGAGGCCGACGAGTGCAGCAGACCCTCCTGCGAGCGACGATGGATCGACTGGAAATAAGGAAATGTTTTTTAAAAAATAGTTAAAAATAATAATAAATGTTCAATTCTCATTCGAACTGGGAAAAATTGAATAGTTTATTTTTTGAAAATTTCTCAAGGCAGAACTACTCTTATGCTACAACAACTGCCTATGGCGTAAGCGCGAGACGCAAGTCTACCGGGTGCATTTTACCATAAATCGTGCATGCCACGGAAATATGGAAAATTAAGATGAATCAGCTACCTAAGCCCTCAACATCACTCACCGCGGGCGAATTCTTCCTCGATCGATTGACGGCGCTCTGGCGCATCAGCTCTGCTTGACGCAGCGAGCGAACCTACAAATACACAGTGTAAAAAAAGAGGACTATCAAATAGTGCGCTATTAAATTCAACTCCCACCTTCTCATCGCGTGTTTCACTGCTTCCTCATATCTTTGGTTTACCAATTTAATACAATGTGAAGTGGATCGTCTTCGTTAATCAACATTTTATAATTTCACCTCAATTCATAATAACTAAATGACTGTAGTCTCCGGCGGCTTCACACTTTGCTAATTCCTACACACACACTCGATATTATTAGCTAATTAAAATATTTAATTAATTAAACCGTACATGGCTATAGTCTCCGGTGGCCTCATCGATCATGTAGGGCGCGGAGGCGGCTGCAGCTGCTGCAGGAGAGAGCAGCACGGGAGGAGGAGCGACGCCTGATATTGTCATTACTATGATTGGCATTGTCATTCTAGATAGATTCTCTGAAGACAGACACGGTATGAGCAATGAGGAGAGGGGCCTCTCTTGATTTCAGATCATAAATTATTTCGAGGCATCCTAAGTTGGAATCATATGGGGTCATCGTTTCTACTCAAATGATCCTGGACAAACGCAAACTCACCTGCGCGATTGATTATAAGAATTGAATTAGAGAAGAAACAATAATCGCAGTGCTGCAATCGATACTGATCATATGGAAACGCTAAAGCACCGAACAACCTGCGCTATTTGTTTTACTGATGATTTAGTAAAGTTAGCTGACCGAGTCTAATTACAAAAAGTCAGCTACAGCAATTTTTATCACACCGGTCACACTAACAATAAGAATCACCTACGCAAAAAAAAAGAGAAAAGACCATATCAGGCACTATTTGAGCAACATCCAACCATTTTTTAACAATAGATCGCGCGATAGGTTCCTTCAACTGGGGACACTTAAATTGAGGCTCTTCTCTGTTTTTGGGCACAAGCCTTTTCTCATTGTCAGTCTTCCCTCCCCATCATATCTCATTTTCTACACCCTTGACTTTCAAAGAAGTCGTTGCTGGGGCCAAATAATAGAAATTCCGAAATTTTTTGTGACATTTTAACGTCAGATCACTCACCGACGACGGACGCGAGACTGGCTGCCGAGGCGGACGACGCCGCGGCTGCAGCTGCCATGGCTGCCAGATCGGGTCGAGATGAGGAAGGGGCGAGGTGCAGATGGGGAGAAGCGGAGGATTGCTGCAAGGTAGGAACAGGTAGGAAAAGGTTTGGATTTTTTGTTGATTAGGGGTGATGCAAGTAAAGGGGTACTTCTTCGATTTTTGGCCCATCCCTATTCGCAGAGTATCACCTCCTTACCATTCTCATTTTCCACCCTTTCCACATTCGGAGCGGCTGTGGCCTGGGCCAAAAATCGAAAAAGTTCAAGCAAAGGTACAGACGCAGCTCATGTTTGTATAATAAATTATTCCTACTCAATTCCTGCTTTACGGGCGCATCATCAATTTACACTAACCACTAACCACAGTGAGATTTCAGTCCCGCATGGTAAAAAATCAAAGCACACGCACTCTCATTTCAGATGCACAATAGTTGTTTACAATTTCCGGGAAGTGAAGCTAGACAGACCTCATCGAGTTGTGTTTCATAAGATCTTACTATCATCGGCGTTCCAGCGAAAGGCAATGATTTCTTGAAGGGTTCTTCTAAAAAATAATATTCAACATGGAAGTGTGTGGCACGGCCACTTCACTTGCACCGCGTCTCTACCAACTCACTCCCGCACGCTAATGATAGGTTTCACTTATCCTCCACATCTTTGCGCCGTCCACCAATATCAATTTCCCTTGGATATATTTTTTTAAACAATAATTCCCGTCGACCTAGAGCCATCTACTCTACAGCATACAACTTTCCCACCAACAAAAGCCATGCTTCAGCACTCCATTATCACCTTGTGTTCCCTTCCAATACCAATAGCACCACTTCACTCTGTCAAAATATTAAAAAAATCTCACAACCCACCTTGAGCATGACGTTCTACGGTAACCGCATGCCAT
Source organism: Pristionchus arcanus (assembly GCA_900490705.1). NCBI lineage: Eukaryota > Metazoa > Nematoda > Chromadorea > Rhabditida > Neodiplogasteridae > Pristionchus > Pristionchus arcanus. The sequence continues at coordinate 411,620 of LS488458.1, read as the reverse complement.
GCGGCGCATGCTTATTTAACAACTGCTCAAGTTCGTTGCACCACCGCTACATCACTTTCGCGCACCTAAAAACTACCAATACCATCCAACAAGCCTCTATCAAAAGTCGTGTTTCCCCATTACTTCAACGCTCTGTGGTCCCAACTAATACCAATATCATACGTCAGGCCACTCCCCAATTAACACCCCTTACCCACCTTGTGAGCGTGATGTAGATGGCGTCCCCCCCCCCTCCTCCTCCTCCTCCTGCAGACTGCAGCAGTCCTACTCCCTTCTCACCCTCTCATATCATGCTTCACCACTACTACATCACTTTCTGGCACCTACTAATACCAAACGACATGCTGATTTTCACTCGTAAAGCTCTGTTCCACATCTCCCACATTCCCATTTCACCCACCTTGTGCATGTGCTGTAGATGATGCCCTCCTCCTCCTCCTCCATTCGCAGCTGCAGCCCTCGCTCCAGCCCGGGCCTGCTGTCGCAGCGCCTGCCGCAGACGACCGTAGCCAACGGAGGACGAGACGCCGCTCTCTGCAACGACGTTGTTGTTCACCCCTCAAGTCAATCCCAGGCAGAAATGATTTACGCATTTGATTAGCAAATGATCAACCGAACTGAAACGTCGTAAAAATAGCGGGTTGATAAGGCGATCAGTTTGTAAAACCAGAAGAATGGACATGGTTTTAGAAGAAATTCACTGACACGTCTCGTTGTAGTCACAAGGCTATTACTAACACCAAGCAATACCCATTCAGATTCAGGTTTCAAAATTGAATTGAATAAAATAATAATTGGCATGGTCGCTGTTGCTTCTTTATCTACATGACCAACATCTCACACAATTTATTCTGGGTTATTCCCGGTTTCATTCATTCCCAAAGCACGAACCCTCACTGCTGCTGGTCTTCGTCTGGCACGGTTCGTTGTAGTAGGCGGGCTCAGACCACTGTTATTTTCGAACCCGGCTCAAACTAATACTAGCAAGCGCGAGAAGGTGACCCCCTCCCCGGTTGCTTCAAGTTTCAGTCACCCATCATACCCTCACTGCTGCTGGTCTTCGTCTGGCACGGTTCGTTGTAGTAGGCGGGCGACGCGGTGCCCGAGTGCTGCGACACGTGGTACAGACCGTTGCTGCCTGTATATTGATTGATTAGTTGTGAGCAAACAAGAAAATTACACTTGATCGGGTTACTCAAGAATTTCGAAAGATACGGAGACTCGGAAACAGAAAAGCACCATCGTGAAAATCTTTAACAGGAATTACTACCCGCTACTTCCCGGGTTTACAAACCATATATTTGCGCCCTTCTTCAAAGAAAGTAAAAGAGATAACATCACTTGTCCAACAAACAACAACACTCCTCCCCCCCTTTTTCTCCACTCACTCGGACAAACTAATTCTCGGCCACAAGACAATCTTCGGTTTCAGCCACTACTCGAATTGCTCCCCTCTCCACTCACGAGGTTCAGTATCTACTGATAATGTGGTACCCATTCAATATTTTACGGAAGGTAATATTCAGTTTCACCCACAACTCAAACATATCCTTAAATATACAACATTGCTCCACTCACCGGGCGGCAGCTGTGTCATGTGGTTGGGCGGGACGGCGCCCAGCAGCGGCATACCGTGCAGAGCGGCCTGCAGGGAGAGAGATCAAAGATCAACCATCAGATACCAAAGATCAACTCGACAAAAATCAATAATCACCTTGACCTGCCGTCCGAACGCCTGATCGTGCTCGTCTCTTCTTCCTGGAAGATCAAATTTTCACCCTCAGATGGTCCGTTTCACCTTATCATCATCTCTCTGGCTAATCTCGAAGGGATAATGTACGATTCAGATCTCATTAAACAATCAACCCTCTAGGTTCGCCTACTCTCCGTGCGAACCTTTCATAAGTTTCCTCGCGACGTTACGTAGAAAAAAATGATACTCCTTATTCTCCCTGTTGAAAGCTCCCTCTATCTCCTACTTGAATCAATTCCCTCATACTTCATCCATTCTATGGAGAGATAACAGGCTCTACTCACCAGCAATAATCATTTAGCCATCAGAATTTCGCTCACACCTCGTCTTGGTAGCGATACAAACACAATTAGAGAGAAGACAAGTGGTTTAGTCCTGTCTTCTACCCCCCCTACTTTTCAAAAGGGCAAGAACTCACCAGCGATGACGACATCCATATTGTCCTCGTAGTCGTCCATCCTTCTCCTTCGCTGGTCGTCCTTGTATCGCAACGGGCCGCCGCCCCCGTAGTCGAACGACTGCCCGCGGTCACAGATGTACCTGGGAAGGAGGGACAGTCTGTCATTGACAATTAGATATGAATTACTTGTATTGCTCTATCAAGTACACTCAATCGGGCAATTGGCAGACTACGTGCAACATCGGCATCATCAGCATCATCAAACCTCCGAACCCTTCCTCTCCTATATCCCGTGCAGCCTGAGATCGTCGGGTTGTTGAAACATCTACTTTTATTGATTCAAACACAACTCTCCTCTAACTCTCATCTACGATCCCAACTAGCGGATAAAATTGTCAACACTAATTCCAAATGATCGTTCGAAGCACGCAAATTCCCGAAATTTGACTCACAATGTTAGAATTGTCGTTAATAGTTTCTCGTGAACCATCAATAATCAATCACAATTCCTTGCAGTTTTCGTTCGAGTTTTTCTTGGCATGATGTGTTCGACCCTTGACCCAAGCGACTCACAACGCGGTCGCTCCGTGCAGCCATCCCGACGCGAGGGCGATCGCCAGCACGATCACGCCCTTCACCGACGACCACACGAGCTCCTGATGAGAGGGGGATAGATATTGCGAAAACAACAACAACAATAAAAAAAATAATGAGAACTGAATTAATACGTTTTTTTTTGGAAATCGCGTTGCGTGACACTACTGAGTTCGTAGCCGATGCAAAAACAGCTATGGTTCTCGTGTGACATGAACGCACCTGTATTTTTTCAAACCATCGCAATCAGTCCTCAACTTTATTGGTTACCAATTTACGAGAAGCAAAAATACGGCCTATGATCTTTACCACGACAATTACTCACCCCTCCGCTCCTTCTGCTCAGGTTGTTGTAGATCTGGAAGAGGAGGCCGAGCGCGAAGCAGAACTGAAAAATCTTTGTTTTACGATCATCTTTCACTGCTGAATCAAAACCCTTCATTCCTGATCTCCTATCACATCTCGATGAAACCAAATCGTTACAATGTGAATTGCCTTGAACTACCTAGATACTGAATTCGTTCACCCATAATCACCTCAATAACGGTCTCGAACGAGATGAGTATCAGCTTGAGGAGTGTGGAGGCGGGCGGACGAAGGGACGACTGCTGCCGCTCCCGCAGCCAGAGGGCGCCGAGGAACAGCAGGGCACTGCAGGGGATTGGTCAATTTATTAACTTGAAATTTTTTTATTATATCGAGAGGTTACGGAAAAATCAAACATGTTCAGCGCTAGCCTTTTCATAGCATTCATGAAACAGGAATCGTACCATGAATTGCAAAAAAAATTTTCGTGGCACCCGCTATCTGGTAAGTTCCAGTTTCCGCTGCACTACATTCAAACAACAACTGCCCGGTCATTTGATGAATCTGATAAGTGTCTTGGAAATTCAAAGTTTGAATAGTTTTAGTATCGATCCAATGTCTCCTTCCGTCATTACAATTCTCATTTTCACTACTGCCCGAAGGTTCCACGCTTCTACATTCCTTTCTAATATAACTCTCCGTAGCGATGACACTTCGGATTATCCTAAGTTAACAGATTATTTCGTCTGTCTAATGTAAGTAAATTAGTATATCATTCGATATGAGAGGTGCGTACCGCTTTGTCACCACTAACCTACTTCCCGGGTGAATCTACCCGGTCTCCCTTTTCGTACTTCCCATATCCCTTTCCACTCACCTCATGATCTTTCCGAGCAGAAGGGCGTTGCACAGGGCGTCGTACTGCAGCGCCCACGGCAGCCCGCCAAGCAGCATGTGCAGCCACGCGCACGGTGCACGACTGTAAGAAAGGGAGATGAGGATAGACCGAAACCCGGCTCTTCTCATTTTTTTGACCGAACCTTTTCTCCCAAAGTAGTCCCTACCTACCATATTCCACAAAAAAAAACAAAGAAGTTCCCAAATCCGGGGACATGTTGCGTATTTCTGCAACAAAATAACCATCCCAAATCTATCTTTCCTCGCAACAAGATTAAAATGTGTCCTGTTTAAAGCAATATTGTGCTTCGCACATCTCATGTTGCGAAAACGATAAGCATTAATAGATAGAGCAAAAAAGTATACCCACAAGGCGTCCTGCAGATCTTGCTCTCACTAACTCCCCAATAGCTACGAATAGGCCATCTTCCAGCCTACCCTACAAACAAACATAATCAATAAACTCACGAGCAAGTGGCAGTCGTGTTTCCACTCCTGCATATCTGGTCCATCATCTGCAGTTGGCACTCGCGCGCCAGCCACAGCACCAGCAGCACCAGCTTCGCGAGAGTGAGCGACTAAAGCACAAATATGAATGATCAGCCTCAACAAATTGAAAAAAAATGGCTGAGAATAAGTTCTGTAAGTAGTATATGCATCCAAGAAATCGGTCAGCTCTAGAAACACTTGAACATGAATGCATGGCGAAACACAAGGTTGCCGATTTTTTTCATACAAGTTCGATTTTCAAGTGCTAATTTTGCTCACAGTGCATTTTGCCACTTTATCATTTTCAGGGCACTACATATGTTTGCTCCCCGGTTGTCATCACTAATCCCCCTGCTCTCACCTTGACGTGGAGGTATCCACTACAAACGGTGTGGGGCGCCTCATATTACTTAATGCCCTTTGGGGAAGTCCCTAATCACCGGTCTTCTCACCTTAACGCACAGAAGGACAGGCGATATTCAGAAATCCCATAGTGATTTCAAACAAGGGAGCCCCCCCCCNNNCCCACCCTTCCCGAATGCCCCCCCCCCTCTAACCTTGACGTGGAGGTATCCGCTGAAGACGGTGTACGGCGGCGGCGCCTCGTCGTAATCGTACTCGTCACAGTACGCATCCTGATGGCAGTAATATTATTAATATTAATAATAACAATAAACATACTAATAATGCAAATTAATAAGGCACAATGATAGTCGATCAATAATATTGAATTTATGTAATCGAGAGCGCGACATTAATTGCCCTCCACCGAAAAAAAAATTTTTTTTTGCACTACCCAATCTGGCGCCATTTCGGTTTCGCGAATACCATACAAACTGAAGTTTCCGAATGAGGACAATATGATCCTATAGCCCTCTTCGCATAAACTCAATATTCTAATATCCCCTCACATCCATTGTGACTCTTGTCTAACCAAATTCAGCAAAAGCCTATCTTGAATCCCGATTTTCACTGCTAAACTCCTGACCATCAATTTTCCAATATGTCTCCCTCCTCAGTGGAGTCCTCACCTCCATTCCTCCTCCTCCGCAACTCCTCGCTCCTCCCATTCTGAGCATGGCGAGCGGACTCCGCCCCCTTCCTCCGTTCCTGCCGCCCGCCCGCTTCTCACCCCGTCGATTCAGCGTGTACTCTGCAATATTGACAATCCTGGCTGAATGGAGCAAGCCCGAGATTCAAATTGTCAATTTCAACTCCTTGTTCCCTGCCTTATTTTATATTTGGACTCAAGCACTGGTCAAATCAATTTGTCGTGGCATTCTTTTGTGTATGACGCATCACCGTAACCACAATGCTCATTGTTGATAGTATCAACTTGATACTCCTTTACAATAGTACCTTCATGCGTCAAACGTCGCGCCTCGGGCGTAGATAAATTATGAAACAATAGTTAAGTAATTAACCACGGTACTGGAGGTCTGTGCCGCTTTTATTTCTGTTCGTCTAGCAGTTTTCGAGTTTCAACTGACCATGATACGCGGGGTATCCTCCGCTGGCTGCCTGCACTGACGACGGCTGCTGCTGCTGTCGACCAGCCGTCTCCCATGGACGGTACATCGAGGGAGGCTGAAACAGAAGAGTGACTGGGCGCTTACAGACTTTCACGAATGGTCGAAAGATAATTGAAGTGAGGGTGGGGAATTGAGAAGGGCCGGTTTTAAAAGCTCGTTGCGGAATGCTCTTCCCAACAAATAGCGGGGTAGATCAATGACCTGCCCTCTCTATTCCACACGCTCACAAGTCAGTCCGAGCGCCACAGCATGTGGAATGGATAGAAAACTAATATGGGAACAATGAAACCTCATCATCGCTGGGACAAGATCAGATACAATCGCAAGGCCTTGAACCTTGTTACAAATCTTTTTCTTTACAAAATCGAAAGTTTACACTTTATTATCACCGAACAAATGAAAAAAACGAAAACTCTGAGAATACCGGAACAAAGAGAACACCCTTGCGGGTCCGTAACGTAATGTGATTGCGAGGTAAATAATGCGAACCAGGTAAAGCTACACCAAAACAAAAGAAACTAAATCGAGGTAGGAAACACACTGTTAGATAGGAGAACTACACGGTTCAAGATCATGAATAAAGCTGCTATTTTAGATCGGGAAACACGGGGAAAACATCTTGAGACCTCTTAGAGGCAATAGGGGTGAGGAAAGGGGAGGAACCAGCAAATAAGTAATTATTAACAAAAGAAAAAGTTGGCTTATTGCGCAGCAACAGCATTACACAGGGGAACAACGGGAGAGGGGATACTGTAGGGCACGGTAGGTTGGGATCACTCAAAACGACTATGAGATCAATATCAGGGTGATTACGGTAACATACTGAACTGATCGAAATTCACTACTGGAATACGATGCCTATTCTAACTGAAAGATAAAGAATCAATCGATACTCATGAGATTACGGTAGTCTACGATAACTATACGGTAGGAAATCGATAATCTACATCCTCAAATCTCCATTCTCTGCCGTCTTCTCAGGAGTGGGCGTGTACTCTTCCTCTTCCACCGGCTCGAGAGGCGCACGAGAGACGCCAGGGCCTGAATCAGGGAATCAGGTATACGGTAGATCGGAGAAGGCTACGGTAACTACCGTATCCTGAGCTACAGTATACCTGAGTAGGCGGTGAATCCCCTGGACGCTCTCATCTGCTCGGAGGAGTTCATACGACGGCTGAAAAATCAGTTTGCGATTCGCCAAACTACGGTGGGTCATTCTACATTTCCAATACTCCATGCTCTCAACAACTCTCACACGCTCTTCATATCGAAATTTCACTTGCACAACTCAGATCGATAATCAACTACTACCGTAACCTGAGGATTACAGTACCCTCGCACGACTCGGATCGATATTCAGACTACCGTAGCCTGGGGATTACAGTAACCTCGGGCTGGTGATGGTCGTTAGAGTGCAGACGTAGGGGCCGGCCGGGGCGGAGCGAGCAGAGCCAGAGGAGCTACAGTAAGCACGGCTACAGTATACACAAGAGAGGATAGACAGAGAGATCAATAGGGGAGAGATCAAAGATCAAAGATCAATCATCGACCCGCGCCGGTGGGGTCTCAGATGAGAAGGGAATGGGGATAATAGGATCATGCGTTAGTATCTACTACGGTTGACGGTTCGGTTTCGGTATTCACGCCATCTCGGTAAGAAATGTGGATTTATCATTCAAATTGATAGAAAGTGCCGAAACCGAACCTGCCACCCTACCGTACCCCCTCGCCGACTACCGTACTCACTTGTACCCTCCTCCTCCTCCTCCTGCCGCGCAGTTATTGTTGTAGTTGCGCTCCAACGAGTCGCCCGCAGCATAGTTCTCCTCGCTGAGCAGGGAGACGTCCATGTCTGCTAGGCGGAATGATTATTAACATTTCGCTAAGCCCCGCCCCCCTCCAAACTCCGCCCCATTTCATGAATCAAATACCCGGATATAAGTAGCGTTTGCAAGATCTGGCTACCTAAGCATTTGACTACTACTCAATAACCACCCATCCCCCTCATCGACTCCTCCCCCAATCGATAATTCTCGAATCGCCCACTAATACTTTCATTTTCTCGTACTACGTCGTGATTTCCATCCTTCTATTGTCTCCGCCTCTTTTCAACCGATTATTTAGCTCCGCCCACTAATCAATAACCCCCCCCCCCTTCTGCTCACCCTCCGTCTTCCTCGTGTATCCCCTCAGCGTCGGGTTGCGCGTGCTCTTGTACGATCGATTGCTCGCCATCGAGTAAGTACCTCAAATAATCCATTTTAATTTAAATTTAAAATAATTAATTTTAAAAAAAGTCACTCCTCGATTCGCGCACTCACTCTTGTTCAGGTCGCCGTCCTTGTTCGTGATACGGTAGCGGTCTGCAGTCGATCGATTAGCGAGATATCTGAGAGTGTCCAAAGCTACCGTACCCTTGGTGCTGCGAAATGTCCACGAGAACGATGCGGCTGCGGCACTCTCCCGTAGTGGGACGCCCGCACACCGACCGGGTGGTCCGCCCCGACGCAGTCCCGGGTAGGTACCGTACGCCGTGCCTGGATTAATCGGTTGTTGGATACCGTAACCGAATAAAGTGAGTTGTCGATCGCTAACCCCCGTCGTGCGGCTACCGTACCTCCGTATCGTCCGTCCGCCCTTCTCCACGCGAACACGAAGGCGCCGCAGCAGCCGGCCAGGAAGTAGAGGGCGATCGCCCAGACGCCAGCGAGGGGGAAGTACCTGATGGTGATGGTGAAATTGGTAGTTATGAATAGCGCCCATCGGGAAATCGCTGCTAGTTCAGGCCAATTCGGTTCGACATGGTTGGGGAAAACCAGAGAAGACAAGAAGACAATATTAAGGGGTGAGCATGACTTCGAGTGCAAAGTATCATCAAGCAAGGAATCATGGAATTAGTGATGCGTGAGGGAAACCGAAATACGCCATGAACGAGTAGGAGTAACTGATAACTGTGAGATCCTGATTGCCCTTGGAAATGCATGCGAGATTGGTGTCCCACATACCCCTTATGAGCACAGTTCGGAATTCAAACAATAAGATCTTATTGAACAAGCTGTCCAATGCCTATGAGATTGGTGTTCCACTCACACCATTTATGAGCACGTTTCAAAAACTAACCAATTGTATCGGTGCCAGGGCTGTGCGAAAATTTCCCGCACTCCACATTTCGCAATGCTCTCTCGCAGGTCAGACAGAGCGAGAGAGCATGCAAAAAGAGGAGTGCGGGAAATTTTTCGCACACCCCTGATCGGTGCTCACAGTGTCCCCAACCTCCTTTCCTCGTAAATCAATACAAGTTTTCATACCGAATCAATGTTTCATCAATGATACTAATTGACGAGGCTCTCGTCTAACTAATGTAACTCCAGAAACAACTTCAAAGTGCGAGTAACTTGAACCCACGGTATCCCTGTCCCTTTCTAGAACCAAATCAATCAACAAATAAAAGCATTCTTCACTCACTTGAACCATAGTTCATGGCCGTAGTATCCCCATCCTCCGTCCCTCTCATTCGCAGCGAGATACGCACACGATTGGCCAAGTAGACGAATGGAGAGCATGAGCAGGGGAAGGAGAAGGGAGATCTGCAAGGATAATGCTCGTAGTGATGACAATTCCGGATGAGCCTCCTCATTTTATAATGCTTTCTCGTTTATCTGAGCGAAAAGAGAATATGAAAATAACGAGGGGACGGAGCAGCGAGATCTGTGATTCACAGACTGTGAATATTAAGAAATATGTCCATGAGCGTAGTTGATACGATAAACTCAGACAATAAGGGGAATGGTTGGACGTTAAATGTTGATGCTAGTCATTCAAATGAGCTTAATTGACCAAACGCAGCCAGTAATTACGCAAATACTCTCCTATTTATGGCAAGTTAGACGTCAATTACCCTAATTACTTAATTAATTAAATAACCCCCTCACCACGGACAGCAGCCAGGGCACGAGCAGGACGGTGGTCGTGGCACGACGCAGACATGACGCCGACCCGAGACGAGCCATCCAGCGACCGAAGCGAGTACCGTCTGGAAAGGGGAGGAGAATTGAGGAGAAAAGTGTAGATGAGGCTCCCATTTCATTCACACAATTTCAGGGTATTGGGAAGAATAGCCTGTTGCAAAACTCATGTCCATGATGAACATCTCATCCATCTCATTTGTTATATGTTTTGAATGCACGAAAAGCTCATGAAATCAGGGACACTATTCCTTCACTCATAATGTAAGCCGTTGAAACCGAGAATCATAGGTAGGCTTGTGCTTCATTAGTACCACTAAATAACTAGCATTCACTCAAAGATAGTGCAGTCAGGCCATCTATTTCAATACAATTTCGGATACAATAATTCATATTTCAGTTTCCTCAGAACGTGTAAATGACTGCGGTAGCTCTAGCACACGTGTCGTACTTTCATCGCTCATTTTTCATAACGTAAAATTGTATTCCAATCAAGGGTTTCAGTCCACTTTTTCACCACTTCTATCATACCTTTAGCACACGCAATCCCTCTGCAGTCTCCGTCCCTGGCCTCCTCCCTCCTTCCCTGCGTCTCCGACGCCTGCAGACCCCACCATGCGAGGAAGATGCTACAAATCGTCGAATTGAAGATTTGGGGAGGGTGAAACACAAACGAAGCAGGGAATATATTTGCAAGAAAAATGGTTTTTTTTACAACATCAAAGCTCAAGCGATCATTGTCGCAATTCCTTCAGATAAATGGCATGTACATGAAGCCCATAATCATAGAGATGAATGTCAATGGTCAAAGTGAATCCAAGGCTGATTTTCGTTCACTCATGAGCTAATATCCGGCCCCGTAATCGAATACATTATCGGAGAAATTGTCCAGCACTGTCTGGGCTTCATCACAATCATATATCTTCCCATCTTCCCACCTGAACACGTAGAAGTAGGCGACGACAGCGAGGGCGGTGGCCCAGTTCCGCTTCGCAGCCAGCTGATCGGCCTCCGATGGGGGACGAGCGAATCGGGGGAGAGGAGCCACTTCCAGCTGAATCTGAATCCATTTCAAATTATCTTTAGAATATCGGACAATGCCTTATTAATCATGCACCGAAGTGATTGTTGATGTGATTATAAGTGATCACCAAGATAGTGTCACACAATGCGGAAATCTCGACAAAGTAAAGAAGGCTCGGAACCGCAAATCACCTTCTCTCGACCCTGACTCACCCCTGCGGCCGTCGATCCCGTCGAATCGTTCATGATCGACGAATCTTCCTGAATAATTCATAAATTAGACGCTTTCTAGCTTCGATCCCTCTGTCATAACTGCAATCAAGCATTCGACCAAGAGTTCCGTACATAGTCGTGGAATCCCTTGTCCTCTTTGGGCGTCGTCATTGCCATGGCATAGTTCAGTCGGGCGGGGTCGATCGAATCCGAGGCGACTGCAAGCAGCAGAGCTGCAGCCACTGCAGCAAGTACCAGCTGCGACCACACGAACAGACGCTGCAATTTAGCAATTTAATAAATATATTTTTTAAAAATATAAACACATCAGCACATTCAGGCTAAGAAGAAGTGTCATTAGGTCGGATGATCACATATTCCCAATTGTTCTCTGTCCGTTATTACTTCTGAACAGAACAGTCGCTTCTCGACTCCAAAAGGTTCGAAAGAAAATAATGTTGTTTTTATCATCTGAAACGCTTGCCCTATCAGTCAAACGCTAACTCTCATCTACTTCAATCAGGTGCGAAACCGCAAATAACCATCCATGCATAATTTAATTGGAAGGGCCTAATCAATAAATCAATAAACTGCTCACCGTGGCATGCACTTGCCGTCCGAGCCACAGCTGCGAGAGGGGCGCAGAGGTCGTGTGATGAGGCCATGTCGCGCCTGAAACATCAAAATGCGCTTATCTCACTCCCTGAGCATCTCACAGCGTATCTTATCTATTCCAATAGTAGATATACCACCAATCAATCAGCATGTACTTCGCTATCTAGAGAACTAAACCAAAGAACATAGGTTTTAGAAGAGCTTTGTCATGTGCAGTAAAAATAGAGTTCGAAACAATTAGATTATTGTGAAGTCCAAGGGTCAGCGACCTATTACAAGTGTTTGAAGCCCTGATCAGCCAGCACGAGGCCTAATCAAACTTCCTGTTCCGATTACGACAAAAACGGTATCAACGTAAAACAACTCGAACAGCCAATAATGACAATAAAATTCGGGTATTCAACCAGGCATCTATGTGTTTCAACGTCCTCTCAACCTACCTCCAGTCCCCGTGCCCATCGCTCCTCCTCCTCCTCCGTGCACGCGCGTATTCGTGCTGCAACTGGGCAGCGACCCGCGCGACCCCAGCGAGCCTGAGGATGAAAGGAATGATTCAATGGATAAGCACGATAACGATAGGACAAAATAACGAATCAATATACTGTGAAACACCCAGTGTATAGAAATTTTCTTTTAGAAATTCTATTAGAAAACACATTATGTGACTAGATATTAATCAATCACCCACCATTGATATTTCGAGAATGGCAACCAGGGAATCAAATTATTTTCCCACAGAAACAAACACAGCGCAAGGCAAAGAGTAGTTAATCAGCAGACAACTTCATCTAATCTAGCGTTCTAACAAACGCACTTGGTGATACAGCTTTTCAACAACAACAGTTGGAGCTGTGGTTATCCTTCTAGCACTATTGATTAGATACGATCTATATCTGCAGAAAAGACAAGCGTGCAATCGCGACAGACGGTCGGAAACAAGAGAGAGCGCGCCTTTCGTCTCTAGCGTGCTCCCGTCACTTACTGATCTACCAGCGTGTTTGTGCTAATCGATAATGCCTAAATTCAGTTCAAAATAGCCATATCATGAAGAACAGTCTGTCCTCGGTCTGGGGATATAGAGTAGGGCTGGCAAATGATGAGGGTGTTCTCCCCAGTCCACGTTCCCTCAAAAGTCACCTCGGCGAGAGATCGCGCAGAATGAGGAGTTTTTCTTGGTTTGCCAGCCCTAATCAAGAGTGCAATAAGTCAATGGTCCCACCTCGCTCAATGCCGCTCAAGTCTCCGCCACTCATCGGCTCGAGGGCGTTCCTGATCATTTCACAAACATAAATAACAGTTATTTCAATTATAAAAATCAATACAAGTTAATAACAAATATCAGAGATATCCCAGAGAAGGCATGCAACTTCTCATCGAGTCAAACAATTAACAATACATACAATTGAACATTTATTCGAGTATTATGATGCGATAAATTAGCGAATTGAGATGGGGTCGATCCATCGATCGATTATCCTTCGCTCATCCTCAATCGTTTCTCCTCAGCATCTCAAGACACTCCAGCTTCTGAGTCTGAAACGAGGAATCGACGGGGTCAATTATGAGCTATGAGCTATAAGTTATGAGCTAGAATACGTGAGAAACTCTTCGTATTTTTGCTAAAATTAACTAATTAATTGAATAATTAGCAAGCCAAACCTTGATGAAGACGCAATAGTTGAGCGCGGCCATGGTAGCAACGAAGAAATACACGAGCGACTTGAGATACGTCTCGATCAGGCCCGGATGCTCCAGCAGACAGCTGTTCGGTTCCACTTGCTGCAATTATTGATTGATTGATCAACAGACATTTTATCGAAATCTAGGCCATTATCGACGATTAAAGGGCAGAAATTTCCTCACAGCCTGTCGTTTGATCATTTTAGATTCCATACAAAATTTAAATCAATAAAGCGAACCTTGAGCAGCGACAGGAGGTAGTAGTCATTCGATTGGATGGACAGCAGCTGGGCGATCGACTCGGCAGCAACAGTGAAAACGACGTAGACCTGAACAGCGAATCATCGGGGTGTTAGTAACACCCGGTGAACCGAAGTTTCGGGCTACTGATGTTGGTTAATTAACCCAAAACAGGATCGAAATGTCGCCAAAACATCCAATTTTATTAAGAACGACTCACGAGTGGAATGGCCATCAATCGGTGCATGGCGATTAGCCGGAGGCAGCGCGCGCGACCCAGCCTGCGGTAGGCGCGAAAACTCACCGAGCAGACCTGCGAATCAATCGATAAACAACCCTGAATCAGGGGAAAGTACTAGGGATGTCTAAACGGTTTTCAAAACGGATTGCCGAGTCGTTTTCCCCTCTCATTCTTAGAATGACGGTTATCCGTTATCGGTCACTCCAAAACGGATATCCGTTTTGAAATGAGGCGTTATAGTTTGCACGAAACTCAATTCATTTCTCTCATTTCTGGGGCAAACCGGTCCCCTCAAATCGACTCGGATAGAATGATCAAAACGGATAGCCGTTTTGATTCGGAAATCCGAGTTCAAAATGAAATGGGTCGACCGCATAACGGATTGTCCGATATGAAGAATGGGAGTGACGGTTCGACGTTTTCCGTTTAGACATCCCTAGAAAGTACCGTACCTGGATGGTGAGGAAGCTGACGAGGGCGATAAATGGGATGTAGCAGAAGAGGGCGCTCTCGAGCACGATCTCGAGCACAAAGTTCACCATCGTGGGCGTATCCTGATGAGGATAGGGTGGTTTTCAAAGAGAAATAGGGGAGAAAGGGCCCAAAAGTAGCAAAAAAGAGGGGTTTCTACGGAACACGGTGAAATAAGTGCAGATTGATTAGCTGATGATCAGTTTGCTCATATTTACAAAGTGAATAGTAGATAAGGAGCGGTACCTCGTAGGGACGGTAGTTGGGGCCGTCACCGTTGACGGCTGCTGCGAGGAATGTTTGCACCCGGTCCGTGTGGAACAACATGATCCACACGGTGGTCACGAAACCGAGAGTCTGAACGATTAAGCTCGATAAGCTCCATAAATTTAGCAATTACTAGCACTTGGGACAGTTTTTGAAAGAAATTAGCATTTCTATAAGGAAATTGTTGTCAAGCTAGTGATTCAAGGCGTGTACGGAAGTAAGCATGCGAACCTTGACCCAGACGACGGTGCAGCCGTGCTCCTTCGGCTGCGGAAAGCCGTCGTCGAAGAAGTTGTCGTCGTCATCGGCGTCAACACGAGGAGCAGCGGCCTGAGCAGCGGCCATTAGACCAATTCGAATGCGCGAAAGCGACGAGAATGAAGGGAAAACGAAATAAACGAGAATAAAAACACGATTACGAAGATTTTGCGAATCGAACTTTGAAACAAAGTGCAACAGAAAGCGCGCAGAAATAGAACCACAGCCGCACACTTTTCTGTACGCACGAAATTCGAAATATTTATTGCTACCGTAATCTTGTCAACAACTGATTTTTTTTCTTGATTCGTTGTTCTTTAATTTTTAATAATGATTTTTATTGATTTTTTTGTAAACTGTTATCAAAAATTATATGAACGGATGAAAACGATGAGTTTCGGGCACTCTGTTCATCTTCTATTTCTAACTAGTAGTTATCAACAGACAAGTTCTCCAAGAAACATTGAGAAATTCAAGAGATTTTATGTCAGTAATAGTGTTGGCAATTTGATTCTCCAATGATTCACAGACACTTTTGATTTCCTCTCATTTAACTCAGTAATCATCTTTATTAGCGAGTTCATTCGGCATCTTGGAATCTCGAGTGTATCTATGTGATAGATAGAACGAATGGTAGGGATACTGTAGCGGGTGTGCCATATTGAATTGAGTTTGAGTTTAGATACACTTCATAGCTTTCTCATAATAATCGTGGACATTGAGGTGCCCTTTCTAACGTCAGAAACTGAGTCGACTTTCGGATCATGAAATACTGTTTGACTTAGTGAAGTTGCGATCTTGCAAGCATCCGCAACAGTGTAGCTCAAGTTTTCGCAGTGCCTTCGGTTTTTTTTTTAAATGAAACCCGGAGTCGCCTACCGTACCCCTCCTCCAACCGTATCACCCGCTGCAGTATCCCTACCATTCGTTCTATCTATCACATACACTAGAGCATACTAATCCTTTTCAATATTCATAGTGAACAGCAGCGCAGACTCAGCAGGAAAGAACGATCAGCAGATCTAAAAAATCTAACAATGAATATTAGCGATTTGAATTATCCTTGACACGCCGGATGGATCAATTCTTGAAGAAATTATATAATTGCCTGAATTGATAATGATTATCTATATTCTGCCATCATTGCAATTAGTATCTCAAGCGTAGTCCGTTGTTGTTCAAGTTTGAGAGCCGTCATCACGACCGGGAAGCAGAAAGGTATATCGCAGAATTAAACAC
This sequence comes from Pristionchus arcanus, assembly GCA_900490705.1. Classification (NCBI taxonomy): domain Eukaryota; kingdom Metazoa; phylum Nematoda; class Chromadorea; order Rhabditida; family Neodiplogasteridae; genus Pristionchus; species Pristionchus arcanus. The sequence goes on along the minus strand of LS488458.1, from coordinate 395,437 downwards.
CGCACGCGACGGATACACCACGAACGAGCCTCTGTGAGAGTGACAAACCGAATGTCTCGACGTTATTTGTATTATAAATATTAATTTTAAACATAGTTAATACTTAATTCCGCCGCGAGGGCAATGTGCAAATGACAGTTCTTACATTGACACAATTCATCCAACAATTGCTCTTCGTTTTCTCATTTTTAATTTGTTGTGAAGTAAACATCCCCTTGTTTGTGCAATGTTTATTTGCATTCAAAGCTCTTCTTCAGCCTTAATTTACCATTATTTCTTGTTGATTGGCTTATGACCGCCATGACGACACAAATCTCTTTTTCAACAGAACTTCCATTGCAATGATCATTGCGCAGAGTTTACTCTTCAATAAGTCAAGACTCTTCAATTGCAATCATTTTAAAATATGTGAATGTCGCTTATGTGAAATATGAATTTTCGTCAATTGTATTTATCTCTTCAATTTCATATCGTAAAGCAATCTTGCACAATTTACCCAGCACTTGTGATCCTTAGACACTTTTGTCCATAATTTGCAACCAACCGCTTCCAAGCAACTTCCTTGACATTTTGCATTCGTCAAACGATTCTCTTTATATTTTCAGACGGATAGAATGATGATATCTCTTACTTTCGCGTGATATTTCTTATCACAGTCCGGCAATACCGATTCCAATTCGGCAACCCTATTGATTGCAGACGGCGTGAATGCGTGGTCGCCATGTCGGACCACTTCGAATTGCTCACCCTTGCGGATACCATATCAACCTCGTCCACTCTTGAGAAGCAAACCGCATTCGACTTTGTAGATAAATTCCATAAACATATAGACAGACGTGAGTCACTAGTTTCTTTATCAAAGCTATTTGTAACGCTGACAAACTCATACCATTTTATATCGCAAAATCTACACTAGAACAAACTGATTAACGGACAGATCGATGGAAGCTATTTTTTCATATAGAAAATTCAAGTTATGATGAAAGAGAGATTCACACGCAGAAATACAGATACTTTCAATGAATTTGGATTTTCAGAAAAAAAAGAATGGTTCATTTACATTTTCAGTAAGCATCGGCGACCGAGAATGTATCTCATCCGCATGTAGAAAAGTGATAGAATGGCTGGCAAAACAAGAAACGGATAAATTGGAGAAGAAGGATTGGTTCTCTATCGTCAGAAAACTGTGCACATCGGACAAGGTTTGATATTTTCGATGGAGTAAAGCCGATTCAAACGATAAATATGGTTGCGTAAATATTTAGCCAGTTTTGTGTAAGAATATGAAAAGTAATGAAGAAAGTAATGAAGCTCTTTGATCAAAAAATTCTAAATAATATTTCAGATCGGCTGCGAGAATGAAATCGACATGGAAATGCACGCAAATATCTCACAAGTACGTTTACAAATTGCATTCCAGATTTGAGATTGTGCGAAAAATGAAGCCATAGGACAGAGTGGTCGGAATTTTAAAAAAATCAATCGCTTATGCCAGGGTCATGTGGATTCTGCAGTACTTGAGCATGAAAACCATACTCACATACCAACAGACTTATTGACAGAGATCTTGTAATAATAATGAATCACAGGAGGTCCATCGGGCGAACTCAGCTCTTCTCGTCGACAGCAACATCATTCTTCGTCTAATCGAGATGTGCTTCAACAAGGACGAACCATTCGAGATCGAGCCGACTGTCGTTGACCCTAAGACTGATGCTGAATACAAGTAAGGCATTCAATGAGAGATGTCAGGATGCAGAAACTGCCTCTTCGTGTATCTTACTCCTAAATTTGTCAAGATGGTCCAATGATTGTTCAAGCGGGTTCTTGTTGCGCCAATGAGGTTAAAATAAAACAAGGTGAAATGATCATCTTAGCAGAACCTGGTACGAGCGTATCTCCCTCCTTCACACCTTCATCGAGTGCGGATTGAAGGATCTGACGGTCGAGCAGGCCAATGCCCTCCGATACTCCGCCACGACGATACTCAAGATGATCCCCGCGATATCCGCTGATTCGGAGAAGGTTTGCTGAGGAATTATTGATTTTTCTCCAGTGGACTATCACTATGAAGAATCCGTCTCTTCATTCTTCACACATTCTGTTCGATGAGAGTGCACGAGGAATGAAGAGACGGATTTTTCATCCGCATGGCTCTAGTAAGCGAAGATTTGTCGATTTGATAGTAGCCTACCAAAACATCACACACATCACAGCTTCATTGATCTTGATGCGAATTGACAAAATGAGTATGCTCCTTGCAGATCTTCATTCGTTCCATCCTTCGAGTGATGAACAAAGTGATCAATTTGGTCTCCGGATACGAGGGATTCCAAGAGTTCGCCAAGTCTATTCTGGCCCTCTATCGACAAGTGATCACGGAGGTACCTTGTTTTTCTTATTTTCAAATTAAAGACGAATTTTTCTCCTTGCGATTTAGGGATGCCAGGGTGAAAAATCACGTGTTAGATAGATATGAAGAGACGGATTCTTCCCCCTGTCAACCCTAATTGCAAAAATTATCAACCCTGTTCGAATTTCGACGGGATCCCATTCATTACGCTTCACTGGCGGGAAATTCAAATTTGTATTCCTTTCAGACGTCCGACCCTCGGGATCAGGAAGACGTGGTCATGTCGATGCTCCTGAGTCTCAACGGACTGGAGGGAGTAGATAACAGTCAGGAGACGATCGATCTGTTGTGGGAGGTAAGAAATCTCATGTTGTCTGATAGAAGAAAAATATAAAATAATTGCAATAAAAGTAGTTATTCATTTTTTTGTGATTATTTAGCGCAATGGATAAGAGCAGCTATCTAGTTTTGTAAAATATAGAAAAATGCGTGATATTGTATCGTACGGAATTAAAATTCCGACGCGAGTAACGAAAATTTCGAATTTTTCGGTACAAAAATACTGCTAGCTAGACAGACAGAGCAAGAAAAAGTTTGAAAGTTGGGGAATCCAACTGATAACCAACTCCTTCTTCAGATGCTAATGAAGATGTGTGCTCGTGTCCGCGAGGGAGATTCCGATGGGAAGAGAAATTCGCCTCATGCCGATTTCCATAAGAATCTGGACATTTGGTTGACGAGCTTCGTCCAGTCAACGATACAGGACAGTCTGGAGGAGAAAGTGTACAGACGAGTGAGTTTTTTTTTCGAATTTGTAATTGCGCCTTTTTTTGGCCCTATAATTGCACGTTTGAATAATACATAGAAAGAACTCGTGAAAGTATGCTGGAATCTTAGAGTATCGATTCAAGAGCTGAATTGGGAAAGATTTTGATCCGTTCAGGAAGAAATCTGCAACTGGATCATCTCCACGCTCACCGTCTCCACGACGACGATACGGCCGAGCTTTGAGGATTTCGAGACAGGTTCGATGCCAAATATTGTGGTCTTTTCGTTCTTTTTCACTCTCTTCGTTATGCTAAACATTTTCTATAGTGAAAATAACTAATCACTCGCTATCAGGACATCACAATTTTTTCACAATCTACAATAAAAAAAGTTGTTATTCAGATTGATAATTCTATCCCTTTTACAGTAGTCCGTACCTGCCTTTCCATCTCCGCGGATCACTCGCCCTCCCTCGGCTCGTCCCTTTCCCGACTGTACACGAAGTTGATGCAGCATGAGGCTTATAATTTCGAGCAGCAGGTATTCTTAATTTTTCTTCAATCGCTCTTTCTCCTTGAATTCTCTTAATGTTAGCCAAACCATGTCTCTAAGACCGCTTAAGGCAAAATATAGTTTTGTTGTCAACGAAATCAACTTTCTCACAAGAAATTTGTGAAATTAAATTAAACAAATTAAAATGTTAGTCGCTTGCAATGGAATTTTAATTCGTTACGTATTGTTTATTTTCCAGAACCAACTCGTGAGCATCGTCTTCGAGTTGTGGACCGCGTCAAACGAATCGAATGCACTCATCCTTCTCAAGAAGATGTTCGAAGGTATTACTTCATTCCCTTTTTATCAGTAACCTCCGTATCGCTGATCTCTATCCGATAACTATCAGTTGTCTTACGGTCTTATCACCTTATTTCCATAAATATTTAGAAATTAGTTTAAAAAAAAACAAAATTAATTAAATATAAAAATCTCAGCTGACTCGACCCACTCGATGCTTCTCCGTTCCGCTCAGCAGATCATCGATCAAGATGAATCATCTGACAAGAAGAAGTCACTCCTATTAGAGGATTGTGTCGCTGTGATGGAGAAGGAGAAGAAGAGTGCACTGGCGAGGACTCTGGTGGAGAAGATTAATGGAATGGAGTTGTGAGTATCTGTCCTTGTTTTCCGATAATATCCAATTCCCATCGATATATTGCAACCACAATCAACAAATCATTGAAAATGGGATATTATTGACCTTGAGAACATTTGCACAAAAGATGAATGAAATTGCGAGTTTACACCGTTGGATCCTGCGCATCTCCGTTTGTAAACTTGAGCAGGATAATTTTGAAGGGGCATGTCCGAATTCTAAATATTGCAGAAAGAGCAAGGACGAGAGCAAAAAGAGCAAAGAAGATGGGAAAAGGAGGGATAAGAAAGCGGATGAGATTCTTCTCGATCGTCTGAGTTATCTCAACGTTGTCTTCGGAGCAAAACCTGATGAAGAGCTGACAGGACACGTTAGGAAGTGCAAATGTGAGTTGAAAATCATCTTGGAAATGGTATCTATCGTCGAGTGGAAGCTACGGGGATCTGTTGAATGATAATAATGAACATGAAAAGAGCATATAAATATTGCAGATCCCTCGACCGATCTCTCTCACTTCAACGAGCTGCTCAAATCGAAAGAGTATCTGACAATGCTGGAAGCGAGCATGAAGGTCGGTGTATTCATTTCCGTCGAAACCGATAAACAAGAGCACGCTTGTAAAGCTTGTAAATAATCATAGAAAAATAGTTTTCTCTGTCAAAATTTATCGCATATTCGATTCGTACTCAAAAGGATGTCTGAAGAGCGAGCAAGCACTAATGTCATCCCTTCCAGGTCTATTTCACCTTCGAGGCAAAGCGCAAACGAGTTGCATGCTCCGATGCATCCTTCCTTCCACCAGTGAACGTAGAATATGTACGGAAGATCGTCAATGGACAGGTAATGTAATTTAATTAATTTAAACAAATCAATACATTAAAATTATATAATATTAAAATTGCAGGACCTAAAATACTACCATCACTTCCACTACTTTGCCGTGCACTCTGCGGTGTCGAAGAGCAAGGAGTATCTGAACTATCTCATTGTCAGTTAGATACCTCCATTTTTCCTGGTGAATAAAAATTGAAATGCTACTCACTGAGAAATGCACTCTCTTCAACTATTTTGACGTAAGAGATGTCATTAGGGAGATAACTTGTGCATTTGTGGTGAACAGCTGAAGAGGACGGTCCGAAAAAAGTGATAAGTGATATGATTTATTTTTCAGGCAATGAACGGCGGTCCCGAAATCGAGCCTCTGCTCACTGAACTCTCCTCGTTCAAGATCATGGACAGAATGATAATGAGCATGCTCAAGATTATGCATGGGGATAGAGTAAGTCGGCATTCAACATCTACCCTTTACAACATCTATTGAAAATGAATCCTGACAGTCTTCTCAACAATGATAAGATTTACCATTAGATAGCACGTAATCAGTGTCGGATGTCTTCTTGTGTCTTTACCTGAAAACATTTTACCAGAAAAATCTTAACGTTACGATGATAGCTGGAAATCGAGATTCGGAGATTACCAAAAATCCTTTTCATCAGGAATGGCTCCCTCTCAAGTACAGCAGTCGCTACAACTCCTCCCTCAAGTACATTGTGGAATGCCTTCATGTAGGTTTCACTTATCGTTCTTCTGTTAGTTTTCAAGAGGGCAATGCTATAGAGTCATCCCGTAATCTAGAAAAAATCCAATATTGTATCATAGGGAAGCGGTGTAGTTGGCAACCCACAAATTAAAGGATCTTTGTTTTTTCTCCTGGATTTCTGATGGATATTTCAATGTATACAGGACGGCAGTCTGACCTCTCTCTCCCCGGCCACTCTGAAGATGCTCACGCTGGCTGCCACTAGTGCCGAGACGAGATACGCGTGAGTTCTTCATCGCCTTCATCTTAATTCGTTAATGATTGACCATGAAAAAGACGATAAAAGCATTCTTTAAATTTAGGTGGTCGGAGATCATAAAATATTAAGATAAGGGTAGAGAAAAACATAGCACCTTCTTTAAGATTGACCGAGTTCGCGAAGGACAATGCAGATAGAGAGCAAGCAAGGCCGAGAATGATCAAGTTGATTCAGGTAAGGAGAAATATCAAGCAGTTTCTTGTATTATCCATAGCCGACAAGCCGAACATTGCAGTAATGTAGAAATTCTGAAATCAATGCGATTTTGCACTAAAACACAATTTTGAATGTATCTACATGTATTGTAGATCGTCAAATGCTCTTTGATGTCTCCCGAGGAAAGAAACAAACTGTTGGATGGAGTGAAAACGAGCGTGCAGAAGGTAACTATCTTGTCAAATTTGTTCATTCCCTTATTCGTTTCTCTATGAAAATCCTCACTCTTCGTACTTTCTCATCGGGCCAGAGTGATAACACTGGTGGGCTCCAACAAGGCAACTTGTAGGAGCAGGAAAGTATGCAAAATGAAGAGACATATTCTTCAAAATCTCTTCACTTCCAGGCAATCTCTGCTATTCTCGTCGCCTACAACGACAACAACAGCACGTTCGAACCCCTGCAAATCCAGCAGAAGCTCATCACGATACTCAGGCATCACGTGGGAATGAAGGGGTTAGTGGAAAGGATGATCTCGAGATAAAGGAATCAAGCATGGTTATTTGATTGGTAATTACAGAATCCACCACACCACCGTGTCCTACATGGATCTGTATCTCATGGAACTGCGTCAATCGAATGCCAACCACTCGTTAGAGGTTGGATTTTTTTCTTACAATTAGAAGATTACTAATAACTTCTAATTTTCAAAGCTATCGATGAAAGAATCAAAAAATGCACCATGATAACGCCCATTCATAAATCGTTTCCATTTCAGTGTCTGCTGTCCCTTCTGATCAGTGCTCTGTGCGAGGCGCCGACTCTTAAGTACCCCATGGAGTCGGGAAAGATGGGCAAGACACCGTTGTCACCGTATATTACAACGTGAGTAGAATTCAAGTTCTGGTGCTGGTAAGTAGTATGGGAGTACTAGGGTAGGTAATGTAGGAAAGTGGATGTAGAGTTCATGGAGTTGGAATTTATAGTAAGCTCCGTGGATATCAACACAACAACTGCTTTGTTAAGACTTTTTCCTAGTTTGAGGTTGAATGGAGATGATGACGATAATAATTTCAGGCCTCTAATGGACCGATTCACTCGTCTGCTCCTCTCACTCTTCTCCACCAATCAATCCAAGTTCCTTCCCCACATCGAGTGGGCAAACGTCAGCAAGAAACCAGTGAGATTTACTTCTTTGCGAGTTGGATCGCTCATCTAACCACCCCCGATCGATACTCCGAAGTTGTAGTTTTGATGAAGCGTATTCGAATTTCCAAATCTCGTTTCCTCCCTCTATTCTGCATGGTTGTGCGGACGGTACGGTTATGTTCAAAGAAGAGTTGCTCTTATCATCGATCATCGGTCAGGTGCACTAATGGCTGAATTTGAGGAGTCAGCGAGCCAAAGTGCGACCCCAAAAAAGTCTAATGAGCTGAAAATAGTCACGTGAATGACAAATTCTCAATGTTTCTTCTGAAACAATGCTTCAGAACATTCTCTTCCAGGTGCACTACTGGCTCGATTTAGTGAAAACGAGAAAGAAGCGCGATCCAAATAACACTGACTACGCAGAAAATAGGAATACTCAATGTGACATCTGGGACAGTACTTCAGAACATTATCATTCTTTCAGGTTCACTACTGGCTGGATTTGGCTGGCGATCAGGCTGGAAACGCGTCGGCCAGTCTTCCGCTTCTCGTCTTCCTCGCCAAGGTCATCCAGGGAACCAGTGAGTTTTCCGAATCTATTGCCTTCAAAACTACTCAGTCAAGCGCTTATTTTACCTACGGCAAATAGTAGGTGTCATGCGATCAGGAAGGTATGTAGGTCAGAGCTCCACCGGGTGTGAGGGAGGAGATTGAAACAATAGAATATCTATAAATAGTCTATAATCGCATATTCCTGCAGACATGCGTGAGGAGCCCCGTTCCATCATCCTTGACTATCTCAACGAGAAGGGACCATCCTTCGTCCTGCGTGTCCTTCGTGCTTCCCCCTGCAAACCCGTCTTCTTCCACGCCCTCATCCCCATCATCGAATATCTGAGGGAGAGGAGCGAGGTGAAGGCGAACTTTGCTGTGAGTGAACTGACAACCTGTAATAATCTGTCAAGCTAATACGTAGAAGGCTAAGGTTAGTGTCGTAGCGTTTACTTCCGCCCATATTGTAGCGGGATTTACCAACAAGTGTGCGGTTGTAGACCTTCATTTGTTTGGTTTATTAACTGTGGAGAGATGGCTGCTACAAGATCATGCAAATAGATACAATCATGATCAAAAAGGAACACATTTATTTCCAGCTAACCTCGGCCGTCGATGACATGCTGGTCGAGTCCGTTCCTCTTCTCTTATCCGATCCCGTCCGAGAAATGCTCGAATTCTTCCCCGTCCTCATGCAATCGACGGACAGATACGCCCAGACACAGCTGCATGTGAGCAACTTTATTTCGTAATTTAAGCTTTTCAAATTAAATACAAATGTTTGCATTCGTTTTAGTTGACTCGCAACGCTTTCGAGATAATGATCAGAAAAGTGAACTTCAGCACCATTTTTGTCGTTGAAGGCATTCATTTTACTTGGGAAAAAGCACAGAGTTTACTGCGATAGAAAGAGAGAGAGAGAGAGTGTTCGTGATCGGTATTCAGCAGACGTCATCAAAACAAGTCTCCTTTCTTGCAGTGGCGCAGTCTTGCCTTTCCTTTCATCGACGAGGATGGAAGGGAGGAGATGGTCGACCCGATATTTGCATCGTTCAGACTCCTGGCGCAGATGTCGACGTACAAGAGGCTGATCTTGACGGTTTGTAGCCTGTGGAATTACTGATTGATCTATAATTCTGCATTGATCTACTGTAGGAGAAAGGAGGCGTATTCCATTACTCTGAAGATATTGCATGGATGAACAATACCAATCCATTTTAGATGCTGGAGACGCTCGGCGTCACTCTTCAGATGTGGCTAGCGGGGATTGATGACGATTGTCTAGTGCTCAGGGTGAGTTGCCGATTTCACGGATGAAGTTTTGAAATTAAATTGATGAAAATTCTATACTGATATAATTACAGGGCGTCACTTGCACCCCGAACACGCAAGTGATCTGGAAGGTCCAGTTGATATCACAGGTTTGATTTTAATATTTTAATTATGTATTTATTTTCAAAACATTCAATAGCTAAACTAATAATGCGTTCTACCCGATTCTGAATTTCCCCTGTTTAGGCCTTCGGATACATCTCTTCCGTTGCTGAGATCGTCCGAAAGAGGGAGGAGAAGTCGAGAGGAATCGTGGAAGAGGTGGCATCGGAGGAGGAGGAAATGGAGGAGAAGCTGCTAATGCTGTGAGGGACTCTTCTTTATCTTACACCTGCTTACACAATTGTTTTCGGATTGATTGGGGTGGAAGAAACTATCTGACATGGATGATTGTTCCTTTACAGGGAACAAAGAGAGGAGGAGGAACTGACCGCGTGCACCTTCGTCAATACGTCGAAGGAGTTCACGAAGCAGCACTGGTATGAATATTTTAGCCCACAAAAATTACCTTCCTCAATGCAAAAAATGCGACTGATCCGAAGTACTGTGAAATTCATCGACCTTTTTGCGTATCAGTTTGAATACCATGGAGGGGGTCAGGTAATAAGGAAGTAATCAGTAGTTTCCAGGTACAACTGCTACACGTGCAACATGGTCGATTCGGAGGGAGTATGTACGGTGTGCGCGTTGAACTGTCACAGAGGACACGATCTGAGCTATAGGTATGATCATTCTCAGAAATATCATCCGTCTGTAAACAGTCCCAAGCGAAATTGTGTTGCATGCGCTGTTAGTCTAATTCTGTTACTAAACGTATACGGTCTATGGTAAAATTTGTACACCTGTGAAGTTGAAAGAGAAGGAAAAGTGCAAAACCATTTTTTTAGCAAACTCGGTGCGTTCTTCTGCGATTGTGGGGCGAAGAAGTGCTCGGCGCTGAAGGGAGCGGAGAAGAGACCACCCGTGAAGAGAATGAAGAGGTCAGCACCTTTTACTCCTTTTCATGTCTCCCTTCAAACCTCCTAACGTTAAAAGAGGGTAATTTGATGGCTTGATCACAACTTTAGTAGTATTCCAGAATGATTCCTATTATTGGAATTGAGTAAATTCCGGCCTATCAGTAATCTCCCGCAGGAAAATGTGCCTTGAATTAAGGGATAACTTTACCATTACCTAACATTCAGTAATATTAATAGGCAATATTAATGATAGTAATATGATGCTCACGTCGATTTCATTTATATTTTCCAGGATGAAACGTGCAAAACGCGAGGAGAAATGGGCGAACACGATCATCGTGCCGCAGGATGTGAGCAGGGAAGAGGTTGAGAAGTATCTGGTGAGTAAGGTTTAGAATTTACACAACGAGCTTAACAAAACGATCCACAGTGATTAGACACTCTTCACTGATTTCGCAATGAATAATCACTAATCTATCAGTGATGTCCCGCGGGTCTTGATCAACGAAATATTCTTACTATTTTTCCTTTTGATACAACAATAAGCAGAGCAATATCAGGGTAATACAAATATAAATGTCTGTAATACATACAACTACAAAGGTAATTATCTCTCCATTGCAGAAAATCTCTCAACAAGTGATGTCAGTCTACGCTCCAGCAGTGAACAATCTCATACTTAGCATCGAATTGGCCTACGAGGGCAAGTTCACCATCGAAGCGAGAAGGCAATCGACCATTGATGCGCTGGATAAACTGAAGATCAAGTATGATGACCTGATCATGGTGAGTTACAGTGAATACGATACATTTTACTGAACGAGGTAAACTTACCGGGATGTCAATCCGAAATCAGCTTGAGTGGAGTATAGAATAAAAATTGTATTGGTTATTGGTTGGCGTGAAAAGGGCTTCTCAGTGCTGATTGGGATATGATTTTGTAGATGGGCAAAATCATCGAGAACGAGGGACTGGAACAACTGGATCGAACGAGCGAATCGGTCGAGAGGAACAGCAAGTGAGTTTTGATTCATAGGTACGCACCTCTGAATTACTCCATTTTCATTAGTTGATTTGACGAGTGAAGGTAAAATTCATCACTTAGGCAAGGTATGCGAAGTGCTAGTAAAGGAGGACAATGAACTCCAATAACCATTCCAGAGAGTGCAGCGAGATCATTCGTCTTCGTGATGGATCCACTCTCTTCGTCCATGTCAACGAGCACTCATCCTATCTCTCTCTGGTCTACATGGGAGTGGGAGGAGCGGGAGGGGAGTTGGGAGATACGGTGAGGAAGATATCAATGATCTGGTCGAAAAAAGTCTAACTGTAGCTGTTTGTGGTAGGCCAAACATCCTTTCTCTAGCATTGGGAACATTGGGATGGAGTGTTGTAGAATATAAGTGTTTTCGCGAACGTAAGGCATAACGAATCCCTTCAGAGAGTCGAGCGCGAGATCCTTCCATTCCCTCCCAAGCGAATCTCCGTGAAGGAAGACTGTATCGCAATTACTGGAGTGGAAGAGGTAGATCTTCACGATCTTATCTTCCACTTTTTCATGCACTATTCTGCTGAAAAAAAAGCAGAAATAACAAAAAATCGCAAAAATTTTCAAAAAAGTAATTTCCAGTTCGCCTTCCTGCGAGTCTCTCTCGACTCCGGTGATATCGTCCACAAGGAGTTCCTCCGAATGAAGGAAGCCAGCCCGACCAATCCCATCCTCAAGGTGAGCACGATTTCCCTCACTGATTTACAATCCAAGTGCGAGGGATGAGCCTCCATTGCAACGTTGCAAACACCAAATTGCAACCCTAATTTACACTTGGAGATACCAAAACTATGCATGTAAGAGTAACATAATCACTTTTCTCACCTAATAATTTCGAAAATATCCGAGAATAAGTAAACGTAGAGATTGGAAATCAACCCGTTGAATCATCAGGCAGTGTGGTACATGGACGTGGAGGAGAAGGAGAGCGTCCTTCTCGCCGTTGCGACCATTCAGTTTGTCAAGATCTACAATGTGTTCAAGTGAGTTTCAAGGACTAGATACCAACGAACGTATCATTTCAATTCGATGTTTATTGCGTTTGCGGGTGTCACAGACAATCATGGTTGAACAGGGGAAAGGAGATTGGAAGATTAGATTTTTGAGTTGATAGATTTCGCTCTCAAAGATCCGTACCGGCCTTGCCTGTATGCACCACCATGCGTGTACTTCTGGCGACTGTAAAATCGATTTGATTGTGGAAGCAACTTTTCCTTTACCTTCAGGGATCTAGAGAACCACGAGGTGGAGCTGGTGCTGCCGATGGGAAATGTGGTGGATCTGACGTTCATCAAGGTGAGTTTCTTCTTCTCACAATCAGTGCAGAGACCAGTCTTAAAAATTCTGTATCACGCGTATTCATCGATTTGATAATGAAATCAAACTGTACTCCTTTTCAGTTATATCCTGGATTAGGCTTCCCATCTACCAAATGATTATCTAGTGTGCGATTTCAATGAACGATATCCTTTGCAGAAAAAGCACGCGGACTACATCTGGGTTGCCATCCTCTCCTCTCCTTCTCATCTCTACTACCATCAACTGGGCGGCCCTGGACCGAGCATTCTGGACGATACGAGATCAATCTATCTGACGAACCAGCTACCGCTGCCCGTGCAGAGCAGTGCAGTGTGAGCATTCTGATCAGTTCTTCAACAAACACCTTTCTGTTTCGATTTGACTCGGGGTGTCTAATAGGTCTAACAAATGAAGAAAATACGCTTTATGTGTTCTCTTTCATCGATTTGCTGATAGTGCACAGCATGAGGAATCATGGGAATAGAGCTGGTTAAATCGATCGGGATAGATAATGAAACGTATCAGCTACCGCTGCCAGTGCAGAGCAGTGCGGTGTGAGTATGAAGTTATTATTTGGTCATCACTCTGAGCAGTACTGATAACATGACTGCAGTCTCCTTCTTGATCCCTGGATGAAACTTATCCTGTGTTCGCATTCTCCTCTCCATTTTGTCATTTCTCTCGGTGTTGTGGTTGGGGTGTTGTAATTGCTTGAGAACGACCTAAAGTATGCCTTGGAACGAAAAAAGATGATAATAACTATTTCCAGATCCCTCCACTTCTCTCAATGCACTTGCATGCTCTACATCTCCTTCCAGAACGATCTCTACGTTGTGAATGTGAAGGATGGAGATGTGATGGAGTTGACGGAGGAGATGTTCCACAAGTGAGAACTATCAATCTAAATCCCGGTTCCCGGAATTTTCCAAGTCTCAAAAGCTTTCAAAGCGTCCAAGACGGGGCCAAAGATGGAAATTAGCAGAGGAAGGTATTGATGGCTGTGTTGAACAATTTTGCTCATGCAGAAACGATGCGAGCGGAAAAATTGTGTGCTTTTCATAGTGACTAACAGTTGGCCTTGTTTTATATTTCCAGTAGGTCCCACTCAGCGTTGCCTTTTGACTTGTCTTTTGAATCTGTTGACGTGGATACGCCTTTTCAGAGTGATCGTGCCCAGTTGCGAGTCATTCGTTGGATGGGCGGAATCGGATGGACTCGTCGCTGCCATCTCCCATCCCGCTCCTTCAAATAAAGCCATCTTCATGTATCCAACGCTGCTGGAGGTAAGCGAAGCTTCCTATGATTTTTCTGATCAACTTCACTCTCTTTTTTTTCTAATGTTTTGAATTTTCCCATGAATCTAACAGCAAAGCGACATCAATATTCGTTGTGTTTCTGAGACGCATCCCAGTTCAGCTAGGCACACCAAGTCAAAGGGGGGAAGAAAGCTCATTTGCGTGGCACGGACATTTTCGACTCTAATCCATCCTCTCACTTTGGCGACTCTTGAGACACCGGGTCGGTCGGTGGAGAATGACTCGAATTTTTCGTCATTCTTCGCCATTTCTCTTATTTGAATGGTGAAACATATTGTGAAACCTATTTCAACCTACTAAATAAATGGAGCAGACCAAGTAATCACTTCAATATTGAGTGAAACATAATTGAATTCAGCTGAATTTTGCCCAAAAACTATTGATTACAGCTCTCAACGCTTACTAACTCACTCTAGAGTTGAGATATCGAGTTTAAATTTAGTTAAAGAAGCTCAAACTGCTGAAAATGGCAAAAATCGACTGTTTTACGCACTTTACGGCTACTTCCTCTCTAACTAGATAAGATAACGATACCGGGTTTTCACAGATCGTTGAGCAAACCCCTTGCACACAAATGCTAGTGGTCCGAATTTTAAATTTCGACCTGGTTCATGAGTGGCACGGACTAAAGCATGCCAAAACTGCTGAAAATGGCAAAAATCGACTGTTTTACGCACTTTACGGCTACTTCCTCTCTAACGAGATAACGATAACGATACCGGGTTTTCACAGATCGTTGTGCAAACCCCTTGCCCACAAATGCTAGTGGTCCGAATTTTAAATTTCGACCTGGTTCATGAGTGGCACGGGCTAAAGCAAGCCAAAACTGCTAAATTCCTCTCATTTCACACCGCATTTCTCTGTCTCGCGTCGCAGAATGACTCGGACGAGCTGTGCCACGCAAATGAGCTTTCTTCCCCCTTTTGACTTGGTGTGCTAGGTAAACATATTTAGAAACATGGCTCGTTTATAAAAAAATAAACTTTTCAGTTCGACTCCACCGAGGCCGCCCCCATTACCGACGGTGTAATCCAACCTCAAGTACGCTAATATTTTATCTATTTAGGCATCGGATGATGATTGCGATAAAATTCTATGGGGTTTCGTATACAAGGGAACAATAAGAATGAACATAGGGTGATTAAATGAGTCTGTGGATCTCTAATTACCGCCCTCCCTTCCAGTCCCAAATCCTCGTGCAAGTGGTGAATCTTCCGCAATCGGGTCACTCCATCTCACTCGCTCCCTCGTCCTCATTCGAATCGGTGATGGGACTGGTGATACTGTCCGGGTACCGGAGACCAGCGATGCTGTTCACTGGGTAAGGTATTACAGAAACATGGTTTCTTATAGAAGAAAACAGTGAAACTGCTACGAAAAGGAAAAAATTAGACTTCCTAGACAATCCCCGTTTTGTAAGTTTCTTCAACGTTTCTTTGAACTTGGTGCTTCTGTGAGGCTATCCTGTAGATTGTTGAGATGAAGACAATTAAGTAGATTTGCTGACAATAAATTGACGAGATGAATCAGCACTGATGGTATCATTACAGTAACTGGGTGGCCCAACCCGACCTCTGGATGGAGCATCGACCGATGAAGTTGGAGAAGATCGCTATGGTCGAGGAGGAAGAAATAGGGGAGGAGGGCAGTCAGGATCAGCTGGTCACGCTGTTCGAGACGTGCAGTGAAGTCAGAGAGGTGAGCGTTTGATATTGGCAATTTACTCAAATGTAAAATGACATGCGCTCATCCATCCTATTCACCCTGTTCGGAGTTGCTTGGAAAGCTCTGCAACTAACATTTCGTGAGGATGTCAATAGTCACACCCGGCCTTACTTGTGTTTTTGACGACCGAAAAATCGCTGTTATTGTTATTATTCGTTATTACAGGTTGAGTACACGTGCAAGGAACTCGAAGAGTTCTACTCTTCCTCCGATCTCACGACGAGATTGAAGACGGAGGGAAAGATGAGTGTGACCTCGTTGAATGTTAGTTTGTGATTCATTTATTCCTGCCATCAATTTTCATTCAACTACCTAGCAAAAAAAGAAACGATTATTCCTCCTAACTAACTGAGTAAGGAACAAGCCCAAAAATGAAATAAACGGTGTTCACTAGTTTTCGGCAGCATACTGATGAGTGTGGCAGGTGGCAAAAAGAAATTCACTGCAGAAAGAAGAATGGACGATGGTGATCCGTGTCTCGAAGAGACATTACGAAGTGAAAGGCCTTCGACTGGAAGTGGGAGGAAGCGAGGGACCGAGATCTGTATTCTACAATGGAAAGGAGATCAAGCTGAATCGAAGGATGAGATCTATCTACGATATTCCACTCGCGCCCACGGAGACCATCAATTCGTGAGTTATATTTTTAGTGGTATTTCCACCGGAGTCAACTGCACTAGCAAGATCTCATTTATTGAATCGTAGTAGTGGTGGTCTATCACGGGAAAAGAAGAAACTAGAGTGTCATGATAACGAAATCGTCTTTTTATTCCACGTGCTCTCTCAGCGGTCAGAATATTGAGAGAGTGCGAGAGTTTACGAGGCAGATTCTTCATCCTGACATCCCTAGAAGAAAAGGAAAGCTGAACAATGACCATTCAGTGAGCGCCCCCTCACCATCCGTCTGGAGTGCAAGGAGGCCGGGCCGACGACAGTGATCTCGTTGAGGGCATTCGGAGACAGCAGAGAGGATTTGTACGCGAGGTGGGTCTTCCTTTTGCACACATCACATGGAAATTTGACACTGAGTTTGAATAGCGCTGTTTTCTATAATAGCTGTAGCGGGCCATAATTGATGAAGGGATCTTCCTGGCACTGATCATTCCTAGAACTGATCTTCATTCTTGATCTCTGGATGAAACGTATCCGGGAGATTCTCTCCTCCCCCTAATTTTCTCCCCTCTTTGCTCAGCGTTGTGAGAAGTTCATGAATGATAATTTGCAGATGCCTTACCTTCCCTCCGCTCAATCTCCCCTACCAATGCGTGCTGCACACACTCAACATGGTCCACGAGATATGGGCGTATGGAATGACACTTCCGGTCAGTTTCAAAAGTCTTTCAAATAGATTAGTGCAACACGAATGAATATTTGCTTTCATCACACGCTCGACCCGTTCATCCCTAAGGGGTAAAGGGAGGAGTAATAATAATTTATCCATGATCGAGACTGAAAAGTAACAGAAAATGGAGTAGCAAGACGGTAGAACAATGCGTCCGTCTTTTCACGAATCAGTTTCTTTGGGGTTAACTTGGATCATTCCTTCATTTATCTGTTCAGTTGATGGTCGCGGGCGATCGTCAGGATGAGGTGCGTGAGTGGGTGAAGGAGAGCGGACTGCTGGTGATCACTCCGAGATCATGTCGACCGGCAGTTACTGCGGCGGGTCAGTTCTAATACCTTCGTGATACTAATTGATATACCATAAAATTGGTTGACGATGCTTCGTTGCTTTGAATTGCTCATCTGACGATTGAGCGATTATTCGAGATGAGAAAAGTACCTGGATATTTGTGAAAATAAATTTGCAGGCAAGAAACTGCTTCGAAGATACTGGAAAGATGACAGGAAGAAGTATGAATCCCTCAAGGACCGAGCGATTATTGAATCGTTGGCAAAGTGAGTGAATTGTTCATCACGGTTCGTTGATCCAAAAGCCGATGGGATGGACGAATCTCTTTTCGAGTTCTCTTATTGGAAAATGCGATTATTACAACACTATTGGATAGTTCCCTGGCAGGCGGCGTTAGCAATTGTTCATCCTAATAGAAATCCGGGAACTTTTCCAATAAGAGAATTCTAATTTCTTTACTTTACACACGTTTTACCATTTCTGCTTGTACAAAAAAACAGACAACACACGGAAAACTTCTTTCCAGATACGGCTGCACTCGTGAGCTTCGTCTGCCCGCTCCCGTCCTCCGATCGTATCTCTCCGCACTGAGAGAAATGATGGAGAAGCGATACGATAATATGGTCTTGTATGGAGATGAGTGTGAGTCAGGCCCTTCTTCAAGCACTCAAAGTTATAAAAGTTGTTTGGAAATTTCGGTTCTGCCAGTTATCGTTCCCAGCTGGGTATCCTTCATTTAGGTTAGCAATGAAACAGATCTCATTCTCGCGAGAAGATGGAGGGGTAAAAGAACTTAGAAAACAATTGTCATAAAATGTTCCTGTAAAATAATGGTACATAAATGTAACTATTATATATTCCTTGCAGTCTTCAAGAGCGTCGTCTGCATGGGTTCCCTACTCTACTCTCAAATGGAATGGATGGAATGGGAGGAGGCAACTCTCTCCCTGCTCATCTCCACTTATATCCAATTCATCTGCACTCTTCTCGCCAATGACCATCCCTCGGCCGATGCGGTGATAGAACAGTTGGTCCATGGTGTCATCGTGCATCATAAGGTACGATGTGTTTCAATTACTCGATGATCCAAATCGATCATTCTGATTATGCCTACGGGATTAGTATGTTGCGGACGTTTTCTACCTAGTGCTCAGTAGTGGAGGTTTTGAGAGTCTCATTATAAAAAAGAAATGAAAGCTAATGAAAATCTTGCAGACATCGAAACTATGGAAGAAGCTGAGAGATGAAGTAAGAAGAACGATCAGGCACTCTCTGGATGGGACTGGATTAAAAAGTGGGTTGTCTGACGATTCAAAGAGGATACTTTCGAAACTCTGAGGAGCAGCCTTGAAATAGACGCAACCTAGTAGGGTTGCATGTTCGGTTTCGGGAATACCCCAGGGATCTCTCTTGCCAGATGTTGATAGGGCGGCGAGGGTCTGTAGTACAACTGATCATCAATGAGGAAACAGCCCTAACACCCGGAAATATAGCAAGATTTATCTCCAGACGGCAGCTGGGTGGTTCGCCTCATCGTCGCTTTGATCGACTACCTAATGAACGAACTGCGCATGCCGCTGCCCGTTTGGTGGAAGGAAGGAGTGCCGTTTGTGGAGGAGAAGATCGATCTGCCCATGATGAGGTGAACAATTTCCCCGTCATTCTGAGATTCTTCTGTGCGCCACTAAATTGGCGCTAAGGTCCCGATTAGACAGGTGAGGTGTGGACTAGGGTTGGTGAAATCGAGCAAACCCGACTTTCGGTAACCCGACTATAAAGTATCACTATGTGGCCCGATCGGGCTCAGAAAGTCGGGCGGGCAACCCGACATTGAGAGTGAAAAAGTCGGGACTGTTGACGGGTTCGGGCGGTCCGTAACCCGACATGGCCCGACATGGCCCGACTTTGGCCCGACTTTGCCCGACTCTAGGGAAGAGGTTGATCAAGAGTACAATTCCGTCTTTCTCCCTTGCATTTCCATATTGATTAGTCAAGGAAGAGGGTGAATCAATATGGAAATACAAGGGAGAGAGACATAATTGTACTCTTGATCTACTCTCTTCCCTAGAGTCGGGCCAGAGTCGGGCCACGCAAGTAATGTCGGGTCAAAGTCGGGCCATGTCGGGCCAAGTCGGGTATCGGGTCGCCCGAACCCGTCAACAGTCCCGACTTTTTCACTCTCGATGTCGGGTTGCCCGCCCGACTTTTTGCGATTGTCGGGCCATCCGACTATTTATGCCCGAGTCGGGAATCAGAGTCGGGAACCCGACTGACCCGACCCGATTTCACCAACCCTAGTGTGGACACTTCTTCGAATAGCAGCTATTTTTCGCAGAGTGTTCCCTCCCTATCATTCCTATTCCCTACCTCTCCACATTTAGTGATCTTGTTGACAGGGAAAAAATCGGTAAAAAGTTTCTAATTATACAATGCAAAATAAAAATTAATCATTCAGAACCCTTACAAGCATGGACGCCGTACTCGAAGTGACCATCAGTGCAATGAGAGAGATGGACGGGCCGGCAATTGTGATGATTCTATCGGAGACCATTGAGAGGATTGATATGATATCTGTCATGTGAGTTGCACTTGTTAGGCGATTGATGAATGGCACTTTCCGATCGTCAAAATATCGCCTTGATTGGGGAAGCAGCTTCGCCTTTACCATAAATGATATCATTGTTATCGAAAACTCATGGCCTATACGAAGATCCTACTCCTGGTGGATAAATATTTGTAATTGCAGGCGCGAAGAGGACGAAATCCGTCTCAAGCACGCCCGTATGGCGGGAGTGATCGCCCTGATCGGAGGAGTGTGCAAGGGAGGAAGGAAGAAGAGGGAGAGAAGTGTGGAGGAAGAGGAAGCCATGAAGGTATTAGAGTTAGAAATACGGGTAGTAGCCTTCCACGGCCCTTCTCATCCAGTCCCACTGCTTTTCCATTGACGCCTATGATCTTTTCCCACTAGATCAGTGGGAAGAATACTTGAGGAGTGCGAGGGATGAAAAGATGACTATACTCTACTTGAAGGAGGACGCTGATGCTGATGGGGAGGAGACTGGAGGAGAAGCGGGAGAAGTTGATGAGGAGACACAGGAGATGTTCGATGAGATTGTGTACCCCTTGGTGAGTTGGTTTTGTCTAGTAGTCTGAATGAAAGACGTTCCTTCACTTCACCAGATAATTCAGTCCTTCACAACTCAAAATCCGCTGATATTTATTTGTGAAGGATGGGTGCGGCTAGGGCGATAGGTTACATCCGAAGTTGTGTTACAGCCCAAAGTCAAGGATCGTTACTGGTTTTTAAAAGACGTGATTGAATATAATGGATTTTCTTTCAGCTGGACGACCCCACTCGACGAGACAAGCTGCTCTCGATCAACTTCCGTCTGATGGAAGAAGCACTCAAGTTCCTCTCCGGTCTGAAGGAAAACCAGAGAATGGACAGCAATTGGAATGCCGTTGTGAGTTCATTCACTGTGTCAGAGGAAAATATGAGCATCGTCTCCCGTGGCATTGAACATGACTCAGTTGATAGATAATCATCGACTGTGGAAATAACACAAGAACTTGTAAATACACTAGGGATGGCTTCGCAAGAAATTGTTTCTTCATTTCGTACACGTTCTCACCGATCAGAGATGCGAGAGAAGACGTGAAATGAGGAGATTCATTTCTTGAGAAAGGCAAATGTGTCTTCTCTGATGAAAAGATGCTCACTTCCAGACAGCCAATTCCTCTCCCGTGCCCACATCGATCTGCCTGCTCGAGTATTATCTCCGTGTGGGCAGATGGACGTTGTTCCTGCCCACTCTCTTCCTCGCTCCGAGACCGCCCATTGTGGGGCTGAGTGAGGATAGGAAGAGGATCGTCTGCGAGGTCAGAGATTCAGTACTAACTACTAACGTAAAACTCCTTTGAATAAACATGAAATCCCTAAACGAGCCGACTGGTGAGAGATAAAGAAGAACGTAATGTTAGAGAGCAAACTATTTTGTCATCACTATCCCTGAACCTCATTTGGAAGGTGTGATCCAAGAACTATTTCACATCACTTTATATCAATATGTTACGTTCAGTTCGTGATGCTCGACGAGGGCGTTCCTCTCCGCGAGTTCTCTGAGCAGCTCCTCTTCCTTGCGTGTAACTGTGATGAGAAGAAGGCTGCAGACACGAAGAATGAATATGTGATATTGAGGAATCTGGATGTGAGTGATAAGTATGATAGACTAAAACTAAAAAAATCTTTAAAAAAATGATAGAGGCTGTAGCTATTCAGGCAACGTGCCAAGGCCAGTTATCCAATAAATTCAGCATGATGAAGGTGCATTGGAACGATTAAATCCATTACAGACGCTCCGCTACGACTTCCTGCACAAGCTGTGGTACACGCACGAGGACAGCACGGCCATGATCAATGTGAGTTGAATTACCTTCAGATCAGTTCAGACGTAATGAAGTCGATTGATGACTAATTAATATATTGATCTGACCACAGCAGCAATAACTGTGTAGCAGAAAGCTGAATGCCTGCTGAGGCCTGGATACGTCCTCATTTATCCTTCTGCTCTAGTGTGCCATTGCAGATCATCAGCGCCGTGCGAGAGACGGCCGGTGAGAAGAGCGAGTGCTGGAGGAGGGTTTGTGAGGCGAATGTGAGTATTATTACTGTCACAAGGGATCTGTAAGTCGAAGAGAAATTGGCAAATTAATCGGGTTAAAAACTCACGGGGTGGGAATGAATCCTTCGGTAAACGAGATGTTTCGAAAAGCATCACCAGCGAAGAAGATAATGAAATTGAATGTGCGATATTTCAGCTCCGTTGGATCCTCGTGCTCACCTCCAAGGTGACCGAGCCTGTAGGAGTGGCCATGCTCGAGTTGATCCAGACTGCACTGAGAATAACGAAGGAGGGAGAGATGAATGAGGTATACTATTCTTGATTCATGACCACTTCTATATTTAGCTATCCTATTGGATGCAGTGTGGTTTTCCTTTACACTGAACGACATCCTGCAGTCCTTTACACAGTTATCAGCTTACATTAGCATCTAGGAAAATATAATTTTTCAGTCTCGCTCTTCTCAACCTCCCCCATCTCCCGCCGATTTCTCCATCGCTGACACGCTGATTGAGTGCACCCAGTCCAAGAGCATACTCAAGGTTAGAGTGCTTCGATATTAGAGTGGATGAGTGTGTGCCGCACAGCACCAGGAGAAACCAGAATCGTATGAAGAGGACAATTCGAATATGCTTCAAAGCAACCTTTTGAAGCGTTCTCCTGAAGTTGGTGTAATAATGCGCTGTTTCGGATTGTACCACAAGTTCCTCCCAGTTTGTGCGGAAATGACAGCAAAGTCTCAAAGATAGATAACAAAGAAAGATAGACAAAGATATAATGTTTTCCCAGGTACTCATCATGAAGTATCTTCTCAATCGTGAGGAGGCGAGGAGATGGCTGATGCACTCCGTCTGTCGGTCACTCATGCAACTGGCGAGGAGGAGGAACCAGGTGAGAATGGCTTCTTCACATACCCCTATCCACGAATGCTTCTGTCGCCCCATTCTACCCGTACCGCACATTGTTTGATTGGTGAATAAAGCATACTGCATGCATCGTCGATTCACGCTGGTCAGCCCCAGTGAGACGTATCAGTTACTTGCATCCACCGTCGGAAATCATCCCTCACTGCAGATGGAATTCGCGAAGATGCTCTTCTACGAGGTGCTTCCGATGGGCAGACGACTCGGGGAGAGGGGAGCACAGCTGGGAGATCTATGCTCCGCCTACATGCCCACACTCCTGCCCTCAGCGACCCTCCAAGCAATTGCCACGGAGGAACTGGTGAATCTGGAGGCGATGCTGGCCAAGTGAGTGGGCGATTCAGATTAGTGCTGACAAATCGGCACACACCCTGATTTCCATCGTTTTTCGCCCGTCTGATGAGAAGGCATTGGAAGAGAGGCGTACCGAAATGTCATCACTAAATCACAAGGGAGTACTAGATGGGGAAATAATCCTTGCAGACTGGAGCAGAGTGAGCAGAAGGGCGCGGCTGACTGGATGGTGCAGGCGGGGATGGGATGGAAGGAGGCCCTGTACATCTCTCCTGATCCGTGTGTGCAGTGCCTCAAGGTAGGGCTTTGCGAACTATCCGAGTTAAATTTCAGTTAGATTCCAAGAACAAGACACAAATGCATGCATTGATTCACTCATCAAAGAATTTACGATGGTTCATGAACTGGATCCTGCTTTGGTAGTGATCCACTAGTAGTAGACACAGTGCTTCAACTACTAATGGGCAGATAAGTAAACTACTCGAGGAGAGACTATTGGGAGTAAACAGAAGTGAATCTTCTCTTGCAGCCGCACGAGACGATGGAATCCTTCAAGCTGTCCTCAATCAAGGGCGAGGCGAGGTACACGACGAATGCCATGATGTACAAGCTGAATTGTCATTATGAGATCAGCAAGGTGAGACGGAAACCATGTTTACACCTCCCATCTCCTTTATCATTTTGGAAGAACAGGATACTCATAATAACAGAAGTCCGAAGCCCTGAAGTTATGCGATAGGAAGCAAAGTAATGAATCCGGTAATAAACTAGATGATTAAAGGTGGTGATCAAGCTGGCCGACGTGAAGAAGGCTCGTTCTATCCGAGGAGTGAGTGTGTACTACACGTGGAAAGCCATCGATAGTGCCATCGAGCTGAAGAGCGAGAGATCCATGTGGAAGCATGTCGCGACTACGAAGGTAAAGAGTTTGTGTCCGATATCACATACCAATCTGTGGAAATGCGTCTCACACATAGAAGTTCATAAATTCTAATGAAAAACTGAGCAATAAAGACACTGTCAAAGTGCTGAAATAAGAATGAAGGAAGCGGTTAAAATGTTCCTTTCAGGTCTCCGTCATCGACACGGAAATCGTCCTCACCGTCTCGATTCCCATCGTCACGAATGGTCTCGTGATCGAGTTCAATGAAGTGGCCGACGCGAGAGGAAGCAGTGAGGTGCATTGTCCGAGGTGAGATGGAAGTCACGAGAGTCAGTTCAACAGTAGACTAGTGCTAGAAAATGAGTGAATTCGAAGATCCACACTCCACGTACTTCAGTTGTCGGGTGGTCCTAGAAGGCCATGGAATGGATGGTCACTGGGTTTCGTTCAATGAGAAACGGCAACAGTGAAATATCATGGATGCCATAATTCACCGCATAAAGCCTTCCCTCAATTCCAGATGCTCGTCGCTCGTCCGTCCCAACCCGGGCGTGTGCGATAACTGCGGTGAGAACGTGTACCAGTGCGTCAAGTGTCGAGTGATCAACTACGATGAGAAAGTGGGTCTCCCTTCCCCTAGTCTTGGAATTACTCTACGTAGCACGGCGTTTTATAGGGGGTGGGCGAGAAAAAGAGAGCAGCGAGAGAAAAAAAATAAATACCGTAATTTTTTCAATGCCTGGCAAAATTCCAAGAAGTCGGAATCGCATTTTAGCACACAGTTTTGTCTAGTCTTGAAGGGAATGATTCAAATCACATTTGGCGCCAAAACGCCGTGACGTAGAAGTTAATAGTCACTGGCCCCTCCCGCAGGTGTGCCTTGAATACGGGGTGAAAATTTTCCGTGGGCTTGGATGACCGTGGTGGTCGACGATGTTCAATTATCGTATACACAAGAGCTACGAAGTGAGAGAAGATGAGTTTGATAATATTTCATTGCAGGAACCGTTCCTCTGCTCCACCTGTGGCCACTGCAAGTACGCCCGTATGGAAGTGGCAGTGGTGGGAAGAGTGCAGCCGACGATTGTCATCAGTCCGGATAATGATAAACCCATGGCTTCGAGGGTGAGTGCTGCATTCGTCTATCGAAACAGCTAGATGGCAAAAAATGTAGACATGATCAAGTTGAAAACTAAAGAGTACTTGATCACCGACGTGGATTTCCCATTACCATATAAAGTTAGCACCATTTTTCACTGTAACATAAATTAGCTATTAACGATTGCAAAATTGCCTTGATTGCGGATTTTACCCTTCCTTTCGCAGGCCTCCAAGACGATGAACAAGCTACAATGGGAGATGGATACGAATCGTGCCATTCTTCGTGCCAATACCCTCCTCGCTCAATCCCTCGCCCTCCACTCCCATCCCATCCCTGTCGTGACGTGGCCTGTTGATGGGAAAGTGACGATGGACCCGAGCTATCCGCAGCTGCCCGCCATTGGGCCGAATGATGTGAGTTATTGCCTTCAGTTTAAAAAAACAACAAAAAAATGAGCATCGCATCAATGGTGTCAAGGAAATTTAGTGAATCTATTTATTGAAATTTTCCTCCGCATGGTAGCATTTAGTAAGCATTCAAATAGATAACAAGGCCATGAAAGGGGAGAAATAACAGGAGTCACAAAATCAACGATAAATCCTCGTATGCTAGCAATATCACTGGATATAACAGGGAAAAAAGTGAAAGAACAGGAGTCATAAGATCAAAGATCACTCATTCCAGTCCCGCTCGCTCGCCCTCTCCGAGTGCATGCGCAAGATTCGTTCAGCCAGCGAGTCCCTCGTCTCTCAGAATCTCCAATTAGTGAGTATCAGAGAAGCGATGAGAAAGATGGAGAGGGTCTTCACTCCTTCACTACATAATACGACGCATTTGGGATTCTACAATGCGAGGTAAGGTTATCTTTGATAAATACTTCTGATAGTATTGCAACAGTAGAATTTGTCATGAGCAGCTAGCTTTGTATATCTTATAATTTGAGGAGGAACTCTAGTTTATTCAAAGTTCTCAATTTATTGACTTGTTCCTGTTCAGTGACGGTGGCTGCATCGGCTGCCTCTCCTCCTCGCTCATTCACTCCATCTCCCTCCTGAGAGCACTCTCGTCCAATTCTACCATTGCCGCGACCATTCTCGCGCACTCGGATCTCATCTACAATCGATTGGTAAGTAATGAACCTTTTGGAAACGACTTCAACCATTTAGAATCTTCTTCAACCTTTTTGAATCTTCTTCAATCATTTATAAATTTCTAAACAAGGAATAACAAGGACTCAGTAGTATAAAGAACGACGAACTCCCCGAAAAACTGTTCAAGTTGATTACTTTCTCCTACTTTTTCTATTTCCAGGTCACAGCCTCCCAATCGATCGACATTCTCCGGGACGAGCTGGAGTCCCTGATGATTCGTCTGTGCGAGAATGAGGAGGGCGTGGACAGACTCTGCGCCTCCGTGAGAGAGGGAAGGATCGCCCCTTCAGCCCTTGCGAGATCACTGTTGATGGTGAAGAGTGGACGATGGAGTGAGAGGATGGACACGTTGCTGGAGGTTTGTCACTTTTATTTTCATAGTAAACGTCGTCTCAAGAATTCTGAGGTGATTTGTTTTGGAACTTGTCATGAAATGCACTGGTATCTACATAATGGCAGATCTGAAGTTTGTATTGTGGTACATTTTTCACATGTTCTTGAACAGATCACGGATTCTCGAGCTCGCCTATCCAGTTGTCTGATGGAATAGTCACTGAGGATAAGAAAAAGAATAAATCCCAATATTTCAGTGCGCAATGACTCGCGAGCACAGCCTTAGCGCTTCTCGAGGCGTTTCCATAAGAATTGTAAACTGAAATGATTCCTTTGCAGTGCGCGATGACGCGCGAGGACGATGACGAGGCGCAGATCGGACTCGTTCACGTCCTAATCAACACGATGAGAGAAGCGAAGAGTGTGTTGAAGATGATGGAGGAGAGAAGGAGAGCCAAGAGATTCATGGGAGAAAGGGGACCGAGCACTAGCAGTGAGTGCTGTCAGCATCTTGCTTCATTTCTTTTTGGTATGCCAAAAATGCGTTCAGATCTTCTGATACATTTTCTGATACATTCCCCTTAGCCAAAGTTTAAAAAATCTTTCAGAATATTAAGGAATTTTAGCTATAGATACCAAAAGTAGACGATAGATTCTCAGGCGTATAAAATTTGTATTTTTTTCCTTTTGACTATTTCGTTATCGAACGCATTTCATTACATGAATAGGATGCGCAAGTAGATGGATGAAACAATGGAAACAATTCAGACAAGGACGCAGAGAAGGACGACGAAGGCAGTTGGACGATGATCGATGCGATCATCAATAGTCAGAGGGATATCAAGGTGGATGATATTGAGAAGGAGAGAAGCAGACAGAAGGTGCGTTCTACTTTTATGAATGATTGGTTTTGAAGGACGATACTTCATCAAGATACTTCATCAGAGTTTCATCAATAAGATGCATGGTACTTGTTAGAAATTTATGGACGATTCTAGTCGTGAATTATGTAGGACGGTTGTTATGAATGAAGGGCATGCAATCATAGCTGTGGCGCTAATTTTAAGAGTCATGGGATCATACTCTGGTGTGCGTACCCAACTTGGATCCAAGCAAAAATCCAAGTTGCGTCCAGGCCTGGGGGCAACTTTGATTTTTGCTTGGATCCAAGTTGGATTCCTGCTTGGATCCAACTTGGAAACGGGGTTACGGTATCCCTCCATTTTATTGATTGATATTTGCATGAGATACAGTAACCTCATACAGTAACCAAAGGCTCCGCATGGTTAGACTATGTGAGGCCGGTCACATCCAAAATACGGCCCTACTGGGGACCGTTGACAGTTAATCGCACTCGTGCCCTAAGGCAGTCAGAACAATGCTGAAAAATGGGACCTTATAGGCAGAGTGCGTGCTAGACTCGACGGGTAGGATCACCTTGAATCCAAGTTGGAATTATACTTGGATCCGAGTTGGATTCTCGAGACTTGGATCCAAGTTGGAATTCTACTTGGATCCAACTTGGAAACCCCATTTTACTTGGATCCAAGTTGGGTACGCACACCAGAGATTGATCTTTCAGGAAATCGAGACGTTCCTCTGGCGTCTTGTCTTCTCTCGTTCCATCTTCGTCCGATCACTCACTGGCAGACTCATTCGATCGATGGCCAGTGTGCCCGGACAGGCTGGAGCTGTGATCTCCATTTGCTTGATGTAGGTTGATGCAGTCTCCCTTCTAGGCTCTCTTTCCTGTGACAGAATCGCGGCAAGGATTGTAAGAAACATTACATCAGATTACAGCAATAGCAGTTTCTCTGTTATAATTTCACCAACAACCAAGACTTCTATAATTTGAAAAAAAACTTTACATTAAAGTTGGCAATTGTGTTGCAAATAAGCGATTCGAATATTTGATAAAAACAAATTCGCAAACCAATCCATTCAGGGGTCTCTCTCACTCGCGCACTCTGGACGATCCATCACGATGCGATCAATTCTTCTTGGCCTTCAATTGTCTCATCGAGAGGGGACAGATCAAGCTGAGACTATTCCAGGCTAATTTCGTACTGCACTTGATTGGAGTCATTCTGTCGGTGAGTATCCTTTACCTCCACATTGTCAGATCTCGGATTGAATCATTGGCACTCGAATATCCGGTAATCTTAATTTTTGACTGCTGTTGGCATTAAAAGTTAGGAATCGTATCGAAATTCTATTTCTGCTTCAGTCACTCTACAGTTTGCAAACGGACAATTAGGTGTAAAATAATCCCAGATATTTTGTTTTTCTAATGACTGCCCTCCTTGCAGGAAAGCACGATCCTCTCGGAATGGGAGCGTGGAGAGCAGTCTGTCTCGCACTCCTCCGGGGGCATCGTCTACCACTGCACCAATCTACTCACGAATATCCTGAGTGGATCATGGTGAGCAATTACTCTTTCTTCTCCGTTCTCGTCTTGCATAATGTCACTGGAAATCACATGATCATGTTGTTACTTGGCGATGGGAACATTTGTCCTTTATCATTCCTGACCTTGTCAACATTTTATAGTTATTGAAATTATAAAATGCAGGTTGGAATCCCTCTTCCTCGCCTCTTCTCGTCTTTCCCTCATCGTTCCTCTGCTCCATTCGTGCATTCTTCTGAGGAGAGTGACGATCAAGAGGAATCGATCCATATCCAGGGCATTGAATCAGTTGGAGAATCTGCTGAGGAGATGCACGGCGGAGGTGATCAGATTATTACTATTTTTACGGGACCATCCCAGAAATCGAGTTTCATCATCAAAAACTAATGCTTATTGTTAGCAACGTTTTGTTCTTTTTTTGGATCCTTCTACTTATGAGCCCGTTTGCGTAAGAGTCGGACAATGTCTAGTGGGGCTACGTACAGGGAAAAAATTGACAACCGAGATAAGAGTGGTTTTCAGTAGTCTTCGAGGTGCCTAACACGATAGACAATATAAAATTGTTTGCAAATGCATGCTTCAACAGATACGGTAGGTCAAAGATCATGATATTTCTAACATTTTGAGCAGTATCTCGTTAACCAATGACTCAAATCGAAAACGTTAAAAAGAGACTATAGTTTATTTTTTAAGAGCTTTCCGGTGGTAATATTCATTTTGAGAAAACAGTAGCAGCTACCGAAGTTCATGATGCATCTTTGCTGCAATTGATTTGCACAGCTGGATCATTGAACTGAATGTGGGCAGGGTCCATACAATACCACCTGAATCGGCAGCTCGCACAAATCGAAGCCCAAGCTGAGTTATGACCAAAATACGGAGCATTGAAAAACGAAATCTAGTTGATTGAATAGCTAACTAATGAGTTTCAGTGTCCTCTCTTAACACAACGGTTTCTTTGAATATATAAATGGAATATTATATAAGTGAGGACATTGAAACTCACTTTTTCTCTCTTGAATCAACTAGATTTCGCTTTTCAATGCTCCGTATTTTGGTCATAACTCAGCTTGGGCCTCGATTTGTGCGAGCTGCCGATTCAGGTGGTATTGTATGGACCCTGCCCACATTCAGTTCAATGATCCAGCTGTGCAAATCAATTGCAGCAAAGATGCATCATGGACTTCGGTAGCTGCTACTGTTTTCTCAAAATGAATATTACCACCGGAAAGCTCTTAAAAAATAAACTATAGTCTCTTTTTAACGTTTTCGATTTGAGTCATTGGTTAACGAGATACTGCTCAAAACGTAAGAAATATCATGATCTTTGACCTACCGCATCTGTTGAAGCATGCATTTGCAAACAATTTTATATTGTCTATCGTGTTAGGCACCTCGAAGACTACTGAAAACTACTCTTATCTCGGTTGTCGATTTTTACCCTGTACATCACATTGTCCGACTCTTACGCAAACGGGCTCTTATGCACGTGTGTATCATTTCAAACATGTGATATCCAGTTCGTGAATTTTTTAATGAAAAAAATCGGCATAGGGCAGAAAGAAGTGATGTCAAGATAACCATTGCAGGAAGGTCTATCGCTGCTGACTGCTGCAGTCGCGTGTCTGTCGCAAGTGAAGGACGAGAAGAGCAGGTGAGAACAATATTTGAAATGTATCTGAAATGTCTGAAACATCTGAAAATCGCAAGTAACACTTTCCTGGCGCGTTATGCGAATAATGTCGGTAATGTTATGAAGGGAATGAAGGAAAGAAAATGATGATGATTCCAGAGCCGACGTGGTCGGTGTCATCCTGGAGACCCTTGATCCTCGCGAGAAGCAGTCCAGCGACGAGTTCCTCATTCAAGTGGAGAAGGATGCTGCACAGGAGGACTTCTTGCAGGTGAGAGATGGGCAATGAACGGGTTGAGGTCCTTGTGATATCGTAGTGCCTGCAGAGGTCTCCTCATGAGTTGATGATGTACACTTTGAGATGATTCTTCCCTCATTTGTCCTTCTTTGCCCAGAGTTTACTCTGGTGTCCGCCCACAAGTTGAAATCAAGTAGAAATGGATTTTCAAGTTGGAATCAAGTGCAGTACCCCTGACCCATTCCCACAAGTTGGAATCAAGCACTTCCCACAAGTTGCCATCAAGCTTGGAGGCAACTTGTGGGCGGGAGTAGAGGCAATGAACGTTAGGATCTACAACAGTACCATAGAAGGATGGCGACTATCTGAAAATTGTTGCAGGGTCGCATGCAGCAGAACCCCTACAAGAGCGGGGACGCGTCGATGGGCCCACTGATGAGGGATATCAAGAATAAGATATGCAGGGAGAGCGAGTTGATCGCCTTCCTCGATGATGACAATGGAATGGAGGTGCGTTGTCTTGCTTCCTCGTCTCTTTTCACAACACAATGCAATACTATAAGTGTCGCTTTCTGAGCGCTGATCAAGATAGGGTTTCAGAAGCACCAAACATCTTAGACTGGCTTACACAGCACACTGCAACATGCTTAGAGCCTGTAGTTCATGATAGCATACGGCATTCCTTGCAGCTGCTCGTCAACGGGAAGATCATCTCCCTCAGTCTGCCCGTCAAGTTGGTGTACGACTCTGTGTGGAAACCGTATCATCCAGGTAATTTCTTCAAATATCATCGTGCATTCTTTCGATCTGAATTTCGACCTGAGTACCTAGGTTGATGAAAACGCTATCGTGTTCGATGATGAAGAGTGATTCCTTCCAGGCGAGCCAATGGTGATCGTGTATCGCATGCGCGGTCTGATGGGAGACGCCGTAGAGCCGTTCGTAGAGAAGATTGATGATACGAGTGGTGAGTAAATCAATGAAGATGAGATCTCCGCATTGCTATAACTTCCCTGTCTTCTGAGGCCGCATGCATGTAAACGTTTTGCCCGGAAAACATGACGCCTCTAATATGGTGGGAGCGATTTGTCGAAAACGCCTACTCCCACGCTAGTGATGTTACGTTTGCCGGACGAACCGTTGGGTTCATGCGTACGGCCTCTTGATAGCCTTTTGAAATGGATGAAAGATTCAATATGAGAAAAGTGCTATTGCGCCCCATCTTCAGAAGGCGAATGCGTCGGCGAAGAAGAGGCCCGTCTCCTGGCAGCATTCTCCCAATGCGGAGGAGTGGGGACAACTCTCGCTCTGCTCTCATCGTGCTCCCTCTCGCCCAATGGATGTCTGCTACTGGTGCAATTGAGAAGACTGCTGGGCCATCTACTGAAGGTGGATAAGATGAAGAAGTGAGATATTTACAGATGGTGTATCGAAAGTAGTGTATGTTACTATTATCATTTTTATTTGAACTACAACCCAAGAATCCACCAACCATTGAAGTATGATTGACTCTTGATCCCTGAGTGAAACATATCCGGGGTTCTCTCCACGCCACTCCCCTCATTTGCACTGTGTGAACTAGAGTTCAAAATACGGGTCTCTTCATTTCACACACTCTCTAGTCACTCTGACCGGTGAGATAGCGTGTCGAATAAAGAGACGATTGCCCGTATTCGAACTCCGTGCATATCGTTAAAATCAAGCATCCGTCCTTCCAGGGAACTGCTCTCCTCCGGAGGAATCTCCGTGCTGATCGCAGTGGTGCAACGAGTGCGTCGATGCGGTCTGAAGGAGGACGCGAGTATGGCAGCCGCGGAGATTGATCTGATGAGGACTATGAATGCACTGGTTGGGGATGGAAAGAATCATGAGGTTAGTGAGTGAAGTACTGATTAACGATTGCTGATACTGATAAAAACACATGAAGTCAGGCAATAGTGAATTTGTGGGAAGTGAAGATGACTGGTCAATGAACAGTGGTCATTCAGATACTAACTGGAATCAGCGGACCGGAGTGCGAGTGGCTGTTCTCTCTGCTGGATGATGAAGATGGAATAGTGGACAAGAGGGACAGAAATCACTCCGAGTTGGTGGTGCAAGTGACAAAGGTGAGACAGAAGGCCGAAGCATGCCTTTCAATGGGGGCGTGCAATTTTTTCGACCTCTCATTTCGCAATGCTCACTCGATTTCTCTGAAAATTGCTAATAGAGAGATCGAAAAATATTTTACGTACCCAGATTACCCGGACAGAGAGATTTCAATGCAATAGTGACCAAAAAATACTTAAAGTGACGCAGTCAAAGACGCTATCTCCAGTCTTGATCCTCATTTTACTAGGACATGTCCTGAAAAAAAGAAAATAAGAAAGTGAATAATGCCTCTTGCAGATCCTTGGCAACGCGGTGCTTGGGTCGGATGAATCGGAGGAATTCTTGGTGAAGAAGCTGAAGGACGGACTGGTCTGGGAGGATCTGCTCAATGAGAAACCGGAGATGTACGGAAATTTCAATTTCCGCGTAACTCTTACAAAGAATCAAATTGTACAAGCATCAGCGCAGGGTGTCACAATAGATTTGGAATTGATCTAGTCGTGATTTGTAGTAGTTCGTGCACCTTGGACAACGGTCTGGCTTTACTTTTTCTGCGCTCCAGCCTTATCGCGGCAACAGAAATAAACATAGTTCATTCAGCATGGACGCCATCCGTATGGGTCGTCGACGTCGTCTGAACTGGATGGACGACGTGGAGAGAAGGGCGGATTCATTCACCCTCATCGTCGATGGAATACTTGGAACGGAGAAGGGACGAAGGCTTAAGGGAAAGCTGATTGATGCTGGGGTTATTGAGGATGTGAGTGGAATGATTCTCTCTATCAAGCCTTCTTAGTGATGCCAGAAAAGATTCTCTCCATTTTTGATTGAGGGAACGCGGTTTACATTTACTGGACGATGCCAAAATTCTGCTAGATCGTGAAATTCAAATGAGCGAATCTGATTTTCAGGCAGTGAAAGCCCTACTCTACATGCATCCTCCTTTGTACGGAACGGTGGAGAGCCCCGAGTGGAAGACCTACCTAGGAAGGCCTGCGCTCAAATTGGTAAGTCGAGGTTGAAATACGTATGTATTCCAAAATATGTTTCACAAGAAGTAGAACTCCGTACTATTTGTATGTACACAGATGATTGTAGAAGATATGAGTGTAGATGACAAATTAATGTAGAAAAAGTAGTGAGAAGGTAATTATTTTGCAGATCCTCGGTCTACTGAAAGGCTTGACAATAACTAAATACCTACCTATTTTGGGAGAGGGCATTTGAAGAGTAATTGTAAAAGAAATAAAATGAGAAGGAATCAGTCTTTTGCAGATCCT
Organism: Pristionchus arcanus; assembly: GCA_900490705.1. NCBI lineage: Eukaryota > Metazoa > Nematoda > Chromadorea > Rhabditida > Neodiplogasteridae > Pristionchus > Pristionchus arcanus. Next base: position 361,181 of record LS488458.1, on the reverse strand, counting down.
CGGTCTGCTCAAGGGAATGGCGAAGGGCGACGAGCGAAGTCAGGTGGAGATCGCGAAGAGAGCATTGCCAATGCTGCATAGATTGGAACAGGTTAGCAGGGGTAAAACTCCTCAAATCAAAGAGTTTCGCTGTTACAAAAGATACGACAATAGTGCAAAGGATTTGAACAGGTAAGGACAGAAGTTGGGAGAAAACTCCTGAGGTCATCCTGAGGATATACGGAAAATAGAAAAAAAGGAGAAAATAAAAATAGGAGAGATCGCGAACAGAGCACTCCCAATGCTGCACGGAGTGGAACAGGTAAGAATGAATTTGGAAAGGATGAGAACTGCTGGATGTTTGATAGGAGGTTGAAAATAAATTCATTTGTGAGGTGTACTAATAATTTATTACAGGTCTCATCAGCGGAGCACGTCGGTACGCTGGCGGAGAATGTGATGGAGGCACTGAGTCAGAATAAGGATGTGAGCATTCGCCTATTTTCTCCTGTACAGTATAGATGATGGTCAATGACAGCTTCAAAGCTGCAGTAATCAATATATTTTTGCTTTTTTCTGGCATCAGGCAATGTGCCTTCAAGAAGAAACATCTTTAGGCGATTGAGATCTTCATTCGTTCATTTTTTGAATCATAGGTTGCCAAACTCATCGACGGTGTCCGAGACGAGACGAAGCAGAAGAAGCGGCAGGTGAGAAGAAATTATATGAATTTATTAGTTCCACAAAATAGTCAAGCCCCTTTCGTACTTTCTCGCAGGGTGCAATTCCTTGATTAACGATATGACTTTAACTTTACCATTTTCAGATGGCGATGGCAATGAGAGAGAAGCAGCTGAGTCGACTGGGCATGCAGATGGGAAGGAAGGGAGAGGTCAAGGTGAGGCATTCATCTTCTTCAGTGATCTTCAGTGAATGACCATATGCATGAACCTCACGAAAATGCATAGAAGATGCATCAAATTTTGTTCATGTTGATGCGATTTATGCTCCGGTCCTAAATATATTATAAACTCTATCTCTTCAGGTGTCCTCCCGTTCGATCGTGAACGAGCCAGATCTGGGTGAAGCATCAGATCCCCTTACCTCCTGTTGCATCTGCAGAGAGAGCATCTTCACTGGGACGAGAGTGCCGGCGACGTACGCGTATGCGATACCCTACGTGAGTTATCTGAATGATTTCCAGAGCACGTCGAGAGTACATCATAGAGCTCATATTGTCAATAGGCTGTTGATTAGGACTGTTATGATGAAGAATAGGGCGCATAACTCTGATGTCGAAAGTACTATTTATCCCTTCAGCTTTACTAGCGAAAAATTCTTTTGACGGCTAGAAAAAAATTGTAAATCAAAGATGTGTAGAGATGGCATGATGAACTCTGTGGGTTTCAGCGTGCTCAAGACTCCGTTCCCACCCACTGCTCCCTCTCCCTCTCGGTGATGGTGCACGTGGACTGTCATTACAATGCCATTAGGAGATCGAATGGAGGAAGGAATGCCGATGAGTGGACAAAGGTACGACTTGTCTATTCCAGCACTACAAAAAAAAACAAAAATAACTATCATGAGACAAGAACGGCCTTCTGATACCCCATCGTGATCAGCGCCTAGAAAGCAATACTGATAAATATTGCAATATTTTTAATATTCCAACACTCTTTTTTATGGCCCAGTTTATTTTCGAAGAGTAATCACCTCCCTATCAATCCCATTTCCAAATCCATCCACATTTAGAGCTGTTGTTGTCGAGGTCGGAACACAGAGAAGTTCCTCTATTCCTATTCTGCTTCCTTTCTAATTGTGTCTGAACAATTACGACTAATTCGCGTTTGCAGAACACAGAAGAAACAAAATCCACGTTTAAAAAAATTCAAGCCTTCTTTCTTATAAGAATCCAGTAATAATATGAACAATTATAAGATTAATAGATTGATTAATTGTAAGAATAACTAAGATAAATCCAGGCCGCTCTCCATAACTCGGGTGCCAAGTGCAATATGGTCGTGCCCATTCCCGTCTCTGAAGCGTCCGTGTCCGATTGGAATGCGGCTGTGAATAGGATGGAGGTGAGTGTTCATCATGATGACAAGATTAATGCTATTCTCTATTGTCTCAAAATGTTGAAATAACTGATGCCATCTAGCCTCAAAATGCCACAAAGGTTGAGATTTTTTCAAGTTCAGATAACTTTATTGTATTCAGGGTGATCTCGAGGCAGTCGTGCCAGGCGGCGGCCCGCTCACTCGCTACAGAGTCTTCCTCGATATGTGCAATCTGGTCAGTTTTTTAACGTGTTCAGTAATTTCGATAATACCTCAGTGTCTTGTTTTACCGGTTGGTCCTATCTAGCGTTTTCTTCCGACTGTAAAATCGCTTGTCGTGGATGCACCGTTATCTTTTCCCTCACTGCAGATTCGCAAATTCGTCCTCAACCGATCCTTCTCCGAGTCTGCGGGAGGAGGAGGAAGGGAATCAAACATGCAGTATTTGGGCATTCTCCATCTACTGGCACTGCATCTGCCAGAGGGAGAATTGGATGGAACGATGGCCAGTGAGAGGTGAGAAGTTTGAAGAGGAAGAGATTCTTCACTTCTGTGTATGGGATTTCAGTCCAAATAAGAAGGACGGGATCTTCATCTGAAAATAGAGCGCAGATTTTCTTTTCATCGGTCTTGTCTCTCGAGATCTTTTTTTCATACTCATTCAGTCCCTTCTCCCGTTCTTTATTATAATCCTGCTTCTCATATTCCTCCATTCCATTCATCTCTCCGTGCATCTCATTAGATCCTAGGGGAATAAGAGATAGGATGACGACTACATTCTCTTTACACTGGATTTATATGCAGAAAAATGAAGCTAATTCATGCATCGAAAGAAAGAGAAAACATTTTTTTCTATTGAAAAATGAGTGTCTTATCTAAAACTATTCATTTGCCTTCGTTCACAACTATCATCAAGATAAGATGGCTAATCACTTACCATGCCTTCACCGAAATAATTATCTACCGTAATCGCTGACCATTGCAGACTGAACTCCTTCCTTCTCACCACACTGACTCTCTCTCACTGGAACGAGGAGCGATTGGATGTGCTCAGGGCATTCCTGAGGGATATCGAGATCGCAGCAGCTAAGGGAGTCGCCAGGGAGAGGTACGGTGGTTTGGGTACGGTAGCTGGGATTACAGTTGAAGGAGAACCACTTGGTTGGGGAAGGTTTCAGTTGCTAGGGAGAGGTACGGTACCTAGGATTACGGAAGCTATTGAAATCAACTGCGTTACTGCTGATGCACCTGGTAAGAGATATGCCAGTGGATTGCGGTATCTGGAGGTTACGGTAGCGATAATTCAACATCCCTTTCAGTCTTCTGCGTGAGAGCCTGCTGCAGTGGACCTTCATCGATCTGTACTTCAATCGAGTCATCCCGGTAGGATATTTCAGTCGTTTACTCCATCCATCGAACGATTTCACTATTTCTCTGATACTGAATGAATTTCCTCGTGAAATCAAGAGGAAATTTATTTTTGGGACTGAGGATCAAGTAATGAATTAATCAATAATCTCAGATCGACGGTGAGGATCGCTTCAAGTGGTTGCAATCTCACTTTGGGGAGACTCTCAAGAAGACGGTCGAGTTGGTCAAGTACTTCGACACGACACTCCTACCAGTGAAGAAGAATGAGGATCTGGCTGAGATTATTGGTGAGGCGATTGGTCAATTTTTTTTTATTCATTTGGACAAATTTCTTCTATTTTTTAACTTTTTTATGCGATCTATCTACGAATATTGTTCGACTGAAAAAGAAAAATTTTGAGATCGAGAAAGAGATTGAAATAATTTGTTGTTTTTTTTGCAGGAGTGGACATGAACGATGCCCTATCGCTCTCCACTGTAACTACACCGACGTAAAATGTACCATTGATTATCTGGAGATTATATTTCATGCTTCAAGCTATGACATCTATTTGTGTATGATTCTATCGCATTTCACTCTGTACCTATAAACTATTTGGAACTGATAAAGCACCTTTGTATTCGCTTGTTTATTGACAGATTCGTAAGAATGGAATGGGGAAGGGAGGGTTGCTTTCTCTTTCGAGGGCAGAGAAAGAGGGAAAGAAGAAAGAAGAGTGAGGGAGAGTCAGTCTACTAGAACCTTTTCTCCGTCTATCTCTCTCTCTCTCTTCCTTTTTCCTCTCTCTCGCCTTCTCAATCTCATTACACATTGAACCTAGCGATTTAATAGTCTTACGAGTATGTGATCACCCTTTTGCATCCCGTTTTACTTTTGCCATCTCAGAAAATGGTTGGTCGAACGGGAGTACCGCAACGAAAGATGACCTACTGGAACATTAAGGGTTCAGTGGCAGGTAATATTTTATTGATTCTTTTGAAAAAAGTTAAGCAAAATAAAAATAAAATCGATCAATTGCGAAAATTGCTGGAAGAAGCACAGATAAATCTGCCCCAGCGTCACGTAATTTTGAACAAACATACCGTACTCGAGAACGGCGCTTTTTGCACGCCACACTCCACGCTTGGTAGTGTGGCGCGCGCGAAATCCCGCGGTAATAATGCAAGTTGGATCTTTACACTGCGAGGAACTCGTTGATCAAGGGGCTGTTTTGTCATTAGTGACGTCCTGATTATCGCATGAAGTGAGAGGAATCGACTGAAGGATGCTTCTCAGCAGTTAGCTCCCTTCTCTATTGCATTTTTAATCATTAATTTGTAGATAGTGCCAATGAACAAGTACGGGTTCCCAATGTCATTGCCCTTGTGGGTCTGCCCGCTCGCGGAAAGACTTATATTTCTCACAAACTATGTCGCTACTTGAACTGGATCGGAATCAAAACAAGAGGTGAGCGTTTTTGTAGTGATTACTTGGCAAATAGTGACTGTGATCAGAGATGTTATGATGCAAAGATCAGTGATAGCTTGCTCTTTTTATACTTGACTCGAGTGTTTACTTGCAGCTTTCAATGTGGGCGAGTACAGAAGGAAAGCATGTAATCTGGAAGAGGAAGGCGAATGCGAATTCTTCTCCCCACTCAACGACAAGGGAAACAAGATCAGAGAGTAAGCGAAACAGTGATGAGTGCGGGGTCGGAAGTACGTGAAAACTTTTTGTTTTTTTTCCACAAGTTTTTCAGCTAAACACAAATCCAGAACCAGTTTAAACTGATTTTACACAATTTGGTCGAAAATGGCCCTCATCTTTGAAGCTCAATCCATCCAATATTGTTCCATCCAATGGTCTGATTCAGGGATTGCGCCCGTCTTGCGATCGAGGATATGGGACGGTATCTGGACTCGAAGGAGGGCGAAGTGGCCGTCAGTTATTCCTCATACTTTTCATCAAAATTAAAGGATCTGAGCTATAATCATACATAGAAAAGCTAGTCGAAAACTACCTGAAATTTGAAAACATATACCGCATTCGAGGTTTCCATTAGCAAGGCATGTTACCTACGATTTGGAAACACCCCCCCCCCCGCATTCATTCACAGAGCGGCTTCCAAGGTCTTTTTCATAAACATAGCCGGTTTTGAAGAATTTTTTTACCTAACTTTTTCATGTGTGGCTATAATCGTAGGCCCACTAAGTTAGTGGGACGAAAGATTTCTGCCCACTAAGTTAGTGGGATGCAAAATATTGCCCTGAATACCACTGAGGTGGTATGAAGACTAGTTTCTGCCTCAATTTAGCCTCTTTTAGACTGGAAAATAGCCCAGGAATCGCTCGAGCGAGTTTTAATTACGCTGAATAGCCTCCTCATTTCAGATTCTCGATGCAACGAACACAACGCGTGCGAGGAGAAAGCTTCTTGTTGACTACTGTCGGTAAGTGGGGCGTTGGGAGAGATAGCGACCAATCCAATTACTGGTCTTGTTGGTTGGACAGCTACCACTCCAAAATAGGGCTTTTTGTAAGGCGAGTTGCTTGGACTTGAACCATGATTGAATCAGTCACGAGACTATTGGACATCGAAAATTATTGACTACTTGGAATTGGATGTTTATTGCAAAACCCTATCCCCTGATATATGTTATTAAATACTCATGAATCGACTGGTCATTTCAACGAGATGAGCTATAATGTTTGCAATGATAGGACTAAAATGAATGGAAAATTGAGCCCAGAAAAGTGAAGTTACTCTCTAATTTGCAGTGAAATGGCGCACAATCCTCCCTTCCGCGTGTTCTTCGTCGAATCCGTTTGCGACGATGAGAATATCATCAATTCGAATATCACGGTAAAACATTTCTAAGATTCGAGGCAAAGAAAGAGGGAAATAATGAATGAGGGCGAATCAATAAATCTACTAGACCCATTTTTTCCGTTCTTCCTTTCTATCCAAATAATGTATCGTGGTAGGTTTCTTTGAGAAATATACTTGCATCCTATATCTCTGGACACTGTTCTGTCTCTTTTGGTATTCACGAACATACTCGAATCTATAATTTCCGGGTTGCTTTCTGGGTCCAAGTTCACTCTCGATTACCGTTTCACGGGATTTACAACTTTTATATTATTTTCCCAGTTCAATTACCGTTTCATGGGATGTACAATTTTAACATTATTTCACTAGATCAATTATTGCTTCATGGAATGCCGAAATTAAGTTTTAAACAATTACAGGAAGTGAAGATCAACTCGCCGGACTACAAGGGCATCATGAGTGAGGAGGCGGCGAAGGAAGATTTCCTCAAGAGAATCGAGATGTATAAGATGCAGTATGAACCCATTGATGAGGAAGCAGATGAGGATCTGTCGTATATCAAGGTGAGTATTCCATTTTCGTATTCCAAAACGAGTAGGTAAGAAATAAACCATTGAGTTATGTCGTATATCAACCCTCGAGAGATAACGATAGTAGTTTCATAAGACTATGTCCGTATTGTTTCTTTCTACTCGCTCCGGTTGTTCTCCCATCTGAGTACAATTTCGAGGTGTTTAAGAGACCTTCTCCATAAAAATTCAGCATGTACCGGACATCCTCCAGGATATTCGAGTCAGACCTTCATAGTGTGGTCACAGGAGGGGGTCGACCCCTTGTTTACAGAACTACAGTACTGAGCCCCTCTAGCCTCCTACGCGTGCCGCCACGCGCGCGCGAATGTCGGATTTTGGCTAAAAACGTGATATTCATATCTCGGCAACCGTACAAGCTAGACATGAAATTTCTTTTGTGTTATGTTAGTGACCTCTTATGTGCAAAAATGCATCATTGAAGACAAATAAATATTTGATTTTAATTCGATCTTTCAATGATTTTTTTTGAATTTTCGAATTTTTGCTGCCTCAGAATCGTTTGTCCGGGATCTCACATAGCAAATATTGTAGCCCTTACGATCCTGTAATAGACCCACCACAAATTTCGGAGATCGAGATTTTCACGAGTGGTGAAAAAAGAGATTGAACGATGTCGAGTGCAATTATCGAACATTCGAATTCTTTCAATTGGCTCTCTATTGCCTTGATTTTACTTCCAAATTTCTCAGAGTGCTGTATTCACAATATTTGGAGCGTTTACAGAATTTTACAGATTGATTCAGGGCGGATTTTTTTAAACCTGCGAATTGCTTCAAAAATGATTTTCGCGAATGCCTGTTTTCTCATTATTCGTATACGTGCATACGTTTGTCCGGAATTTCACTTAGTATATATTTTGACCATCACCCGTCTGCGTAACACCAGTATCAAATAAAGATCATCCAGCTTTTCACGAGTGCCCAAAAGTTCATCTGAAAGACTCAGAGCAGGTCACAGAAATACTGTTTTGTTGCTTTCTGGCTATCCCGTATGTGATTTTTGAAAAAAAAACCACTCAAAATAAATTGATACACTATCAGGCGTATACTCATTGCCATATGAGTCGAATTCGCCACCATGACTTTTTTGACCCATGACCCGGGGTTCATGCCTCAAAAGTGAATCTCGACCATGAACCCCGGGTCATGGATCAAAAATTCGTGTGAATGGGCATATCTGAATATTTGAATTTAGGATGTGTAATACATGTTACCCTGACCCAGGAATGCAGCAGCACCAGAATTAGTCCAATTGGACTTCCTTTTATTCTGGCCATATTTGACCATGACCCGGGGTTCATGGTCGAGATTCACTTTTCAGGCATGAACCCCGGGTCATGGGTCAAAAAAGCCATGGTGGCGAATTCGACTCATAAGGCGATGAGTATACGCCTGATAGTGTATCAATTTATTTTGAGTGGTTTTTTTCAAAAATCACATACGGGATAGCCAGAAAGCAACAAAACAGTGTTTCTGTGACCTGCTCTGAGTCTTTCAGATGAACTTTTGGGCACTCGTGAAAAGCTGGATGGTCTTTATTTGTTGCTGGTGTTACGCAGACGGGTGATGGTCAAAATATATACTAGGTGAAATTCCGGACAAACGTATGCACGTATACGAATAATGAGAAAACAGGCATTCGCGAAAATCATTTTTGAAGCAATTCGCAGGTTTGAAAAAATCCGCCCTGAATCAATCTGTAAAATTCTGTAAACGCTCCAAAATATTGTGAATACAGCACTCTGAGAAATTTGGAAGTAAAATCAAGGCAATAGAGAGCCAATTGAAAGAATTCGAATGTTCGATAATTGCACTCGACATCGTTCAATATCTTTTTTCACCACTCGTGAAAATCTCGATCTCCGAAATTTGTCCTGGGTCTATTACAGGATCGTAAGGGCTACAATATTTGCTATGTGAGATCCCGGACAAACGATTCTGAGGCAGCAAAAATCCGAAAATTCAAAAAAAATCATTGAAAGATCGAATTAAAATCAAATATTTATTTGTCTTCAATGATGCATTTTTGCACATAAGAGGTCACTAACATAACACAAAAGAAATTTCATGTCTAGCTTGTGCGGTTGCCGAGATATGAATATCACGTTTTTAGCCAAAATCCGACATTCGCGCGCGCGTGGCGGCACGCGTAGGAGGCTAGAGGGGCTCAGTACTGTAGTTCTGTAAACAAGGGGTCGACCCCCTCCTGTGACCACACTATGAAGGTCTGACTCGAATATCCTGGAGGATGTCCGGAAGAGGGGTCGAAATGGTGAATTTTTATGGAGAAGGTCTCTTAATGTTTCTCTCGCGAAACTACAACTCACCCGGATCTGTAACTAAATTGGTTTTACCTAGATTATTGACACTGAATTCAATTTCTCTATAACAACTCACTTGTCGACGATACACCGTAACCCCTCATTTTAACCTAGTTGGTAGTCGAGTGTAAGGCAAGACAAGAGCGAGGCAACAGCTGATTTATCTCCAGATGAGGGTGAGAAATGAGGGGAGCCTTATTTTTACCCTTGCTTATCTCAGGTGATCAACGCGGGCAAATCCTTCTACGTGCACAACGTGAACGGGCACGTGCAGTCGCGAGTCGTCTACTTCTTGATGAACATCCATCTCCTGCCGAGGAGCATCTATCTCACGAGGTGAGACCACCCACTACTTACTTGTTTGAGGAGACTTGGTCTCTTTGTCAGGATAGGTAGGTGGTAGTTTCTCATGAATTCCCGAGAAGCATCTATCACACAAGGTAACAATGCTTACAATTAGTTAGATGATTGCAATTTATTTGGCCTTGCTTAAACTACACACCTCTAGCCATTTTATTATGTTTCGGGCGTACAATTTCATTCCCTTTGAATCCTTTACCCACTCTCAAGAAAATAAACCTTCCATGTTTGCTTTGGGGCTACATATTGGCTTCATTTACCGCATGTTTTTTTTACGAATTTTACGATGAAAATAGCTTGAAATTTGTAGTGGGAATGAAGCAATCGTTGACCAGTAACTTACAATGAAGGCACTTGTCTGTTCCCATCCGTTTTTGCCCTCCCTACAATTCGCATTTATCATCCTCTAAACATTCAAAGCGACTGTTTCCTGGGCCAAAAACAAATAAGTTCCACAACGAACAGTCGTAAGACAGTATTGAATTGCAGACACGGTGAGAGCGAGTACAATCGCATAGGTCGTCTGGGAGGAGACTCGCCCCTGTCCGAGAACGGGCTGAAGTATGCCACCAAGCTGAAGGGATACTTCGAGGTGAGCGAGTGGTTTGGTTGGTATTATTTAATGGCAGCGTCTTGACTATCGCTCCCACTATTTGGCTTTTTGTGATACCGAAATTGTGAAACATAGATCGTGCAGACAACTTTTACATACACAATTTTCTTGGCTACTGGCTTTATTATTGTTATTCACTGGCAAACCCATGTCGATCGTTCTCACTCCTTAGCGTTGCCTGATACCGATATAGTGAAACATAAATCGTTTAGGAAACTTTTCAGTCTCTCAGATAGACCCAGTTTTCAATGATTTTTCTCCTAACTATGATTGGTTCCCAATCCGAGACTTTCGGTGGTGTAATCAGCTAGTAGTGAAGTAGTTACTAACTGTTTTCTCAGGCTATTCATTCTTATTGACAATTAAATTCCAGGATGAGGAGATCTCCGAACTGCGCATCTGGTCGTCGCAGAAGATTCGCGCGGCACAGACGGCGTCCCGCATGGCCCATCTGGCCGCCCATGTAGAGTACTGGAAGGTGTTGGATGAGATTGATGCTGTGAGTGATACATTAGTTATTTTCAAATATGAGAATCATAGTTCGGAACTTCTTCGTTTTTTGGCCCATGCAACAACAGCTCCGAATGTTGAGGGGGTGGGGAATGAGAATGGTAGGGAGGGAATACTCTGCGAGAAAAGCCTGGGCCAAAAACCGAAGAAGTGCCCATAGTTCTAGTAGTTATCATCTAAAACCGACTATGCAATCCACAGTTCTTTCTTTTATTTATTTAGGGTCATGTCTTTGATACGGATAGATTTTTTGCGCTCGCTCATGAAATTTGTTCGTGTTAACATGCAAGTTCTCTGTTTCGTAGTCCGCATGTAGGATTTCAAAATTTCTTTCTGTCAATGTAACAGAGTTTTTAAAACTTTAAACGTTAAAACGAGGAAAAGAAACAAAGAAACGAGGAAATAAATTCCCAAAAAAATCCTATTTAGGGTATATGCGAGGGTCTGACGTACGAGGATTTCGAGGCGAGATATCCGAAGCAGTTTGGAGAGAGGGACAAGGACAAGGTGATTTAGAGTTCTATTTTATTGTTATTTTTTTTTGTTAAATCAATCAAACAAATCAGGTTATCAGAGTCATGTGGAGTGGGTGTTAGGTCACATTCAGTTCTCTTTTTTTTATAGTCCTGGCGTGTGATAGCGTCCGATCTCCTGGTAAAATATAATGAATTAATATTATTTAGTACCACTATCGGTACCCATCGGGTGAGTCGTATGAGGATCTCGTTGCCAGACTGGAGCCAGTGATTATGGAACTGGAGCGGCAGTCGAATGTGCTCGTGATATCGCATCAGGTGGGAATTTAGTTTATTGTTTACATTCACAAGGTAGGTTAAACAGAAGTGGGTTTCTCTTGATGGAATTGATGTCAGAATTCCAATAAGATTGACAAAATGCCTGGACTGAAATAGAATTGTAATCAAATCAAGACAGCTAAAAAAAATGAATTCGCGGAATAACGTGGATGCCTAATGCAATAAGCGAACAACTCATGTTGATGCGAAAACACTTACTCTTGATGCGATTAGCAATCCGGAATTTCCAATTTTCGGCCGAGAATCCTTTGTTAGAAGGAACCTCCTTTCGAGAGGGATCTAATAATTTTGATTCCAGGCGGTTCTCCGTTGCATCCTTGCCTACTTCACGAACCAGAACCGGGACGATCTTCCCTACCTGAAAGTGCCCCTCCACACGGTGATCAAGCTGACCCCCAAGGCGTACTCGTGTCAGGTTTGTGTTTCAGAAGAAGTGTATCATCTGATCGAGACATGGGAATGGACTATAGCCTGTTTACAATCAGACTTTCGTATAATGTTCGAATGAAGTAAACACCAATGGCGAACTGTGGATGCCAAGGTTCTAAAATAGTTCGATCCAAACAGGAAATCCGAATGTTGATTAGACTGTTTTCGAAATGTTGATCGTGGATAAATTGATTCTATTCACAGGTCGAGATGTTCAAGTTCGACATTGCCGCCGTCAATACGTACAGGGAGAAACCGAAGACTGACGGGGTAAGTTGTGAGGTGTTTTTAAATTTAAATTTCATTAAATAATTAAAAATAAGTAATTAAAGTAAATATTCTCTCATTGAAGACCCGTGCGGACGGAGACCTAGATCTCTGTGATTCTCCATGGTGAGAAGAGAGTGAATGGAGTGGTGTTTGACGATGTAGTGCTGTCAAGTCAATATTCAATTGTGATCAGAAAAGTATATATAGATATTTCTACTGCATTGGCCAATATATTGACTTTTTTCCGAATAATTGAGCTGCACGTTGATGTAGTGGTGTGTCCCCGCATGTCAATCTTTCCCAATCTCCTCTTATTATCTATCCTCGAGTTGTTATTGGTTTTAATATTTTTATTTAAATACAAAACGATAATAAACAATTTGCAGACCACACAGACAGCCGAGCAGCAGCAGAATAGCGAGAATTGAGTAGGATGGAGGATCGCAATTCTAGATTGTCGTTCATTCTTTGTAGATTTTCTCAGTTTTTGAATTTCTGTGCCATTATTCAAATATTATGTTACTATATATAAGAGAGATTGCGTAGTCGAGATCGTTTCCACTTGTTCAAATAGTTTCACTTATATCGCCCACTTGCTCAAACCCGATTGATTACGCAGTAGATTAATAGTGCCTATTGTACTCGACCATACTCGCTTCCCCCTTGCAACCACCTCGACTTTGTATGAATGCGTAGTAAGTGTACCAACTGTATTGCCAACCAAACTGTTTATAATGGCTAAATTTTAAATATGGATAAAGATTTTCCTGTAATAAATATCGAATTACAGTAATTTATCACTTTTTACAAGGAAAGAATTGTACATGAGATCGAATATTTTGTATCTGAAGATTCGCGAATAAATATGCTTAGCATGCTAATGTGAGATAAAATGAGATCGATCCTGCTAGGAATAAAAGTGTCAAACGATTTTAGTTACGAGTGAACAATAATAATAATATACCGGTATGGAATCATATTCACTATTATTACAACATATTCACAGGTACCGTAGTCAATGGTGGCAATTATCGATCGATGGTAGAGGTTGGTAGAGGGCCCTAGAGGGAAACCCTGTCTGTTTAAGGCAGGAGGGCAGTCCTCGGGAAGAGCGGCTCGAGTGAGTCGCTTGTCCACTGAACAGAGCATTTATTTAAAGATTTTTAAAAATAAAAACAATTTAAATAAATAAATAAAAAAAACTTACATCTAGCATGACCTTGTAGCGATGGCTGCGCATATCTGTTTGTGAGGTCTCCAGTGTCTAAAATTGTTCGGCATGATACTGACTCTCTTAATTTCGAATAGTCTCTCGCTAAGCGTACTAGATACAGTAGTTTTTAAAAAAATCGATAACTACCGTACCTTGAGATGCCCGTAGAGGATATCCTGCTCCCCCTGCGTGTCCGCTCCCACACTGTCGTTGATTTCTGAAGAATGGTCAAAATGTAAAATGGAGGCCGCTCAAAATTTACAACTAGCACTCTTGCGTTTCAAGCCATAAACATCTAGTGAATGCGATTGTTAGTTCAATATGTTGAGGCTCTCTGGTCAAGTCTTCGGGAACGGCATTTTTCACACAAGGGATACCCAGACCTAGCGAGGTATGCCTTCCATGACTTCCATCACTCACGTATCAACTGCATGTAGGTCCACGCTAGCAAGGCGACGTCACTGCTCTTATTCGCCCATTCGATCGTCGGAATCACGTTGTCGCCCTGAAAGGAAATGAATGACCATGGAGACGTCATCTTCGAATCGCCTTCACACTGCTCGACTGAAACTACGGCAAAAAGTGTAGAAAAAAAGTATAAAGATTCACGCAAATGTAAACCTTTGTACCGTTCAATGGTCAGAAAATACTACTCGGAAATGTCGAGTCGAGATATAGTACTCACACTAATCATCTGGAGCTTCGCCTGATCGTTCAGCACAGTGAATAGGAGGAGGGCGTACGTGTACATGCGGAACATGTCTTCCGACTTGGTAACGTCCAGTATCTCGTGCACGCGAACCCTGTAAAGTATTCGTGATCGTGACTATACCCCCAATTGCACCCTGGTTTTTGGAGCCAATAATCGCTAATTTTCGGAGCCAAAGCTAATCATCTGCAGCTACGACGCTGTCAAAACGCTCAACCGGGTTTACGCCTAACCAGTTTAGTCACGTCAAGGATCCCGTGCACCCTGATAAACAGAAAAGACAGTTACGTTTATTATCCGCCTAGAGCTCAACCGTTCATTAAACTTCTAGCGATCCTATCGTATTTATCAAATTCTGGAAACGGATATTACTCTAGTCATGGTTCATGATTTCTAGGACGAATCTGAAAAAAGTGAACATCGGTTACGGCTTCAATAATTAGTTTCCTATTCAAAACAGAACGATCCATCTGCATTAGAGTACGCGCTCTCCTATCGTACTCATCTGCGTCTCGAAACGGAAATTTCCCAAGTCAAACTTCTATGATGTGTGTGACAATTATTACAACTTTGATTCTTGCGTACACGACCGTCAAAGCTGGAAAAAAATGAGCAAAAAAGTCTCCTACTCTAAAAAATACTCACCTCCAATTATTACATGCGTTTGTATTTTCACAGAACGGAGAGAAAGAATCATTGTCCACAAGAATATTCTGACTATACTAAATTTGCGAAACTGCACTTTCGCTGGTTTGATCTACTTGTGCTCAATTAAAAATATTGCTCGCATGCGATCGTTCACTTCTTTGGCATACGCATTTCTAATAAAATGTTCGTATTTTTCAACATTCGCATGAACAACAGCATTGTTCAAAACAATAACTTGCACATATCTCATTCACGAAACCGTGACTTCGCTGCTTTCTTTCTCAACTACACATATTCTCAACTACACATATTCTTAACTAAACCTATGAAATCTCTCACCTGCAATCGTTCACTTTGTTGTTGAGATATGCATGGAGTGCATGGATGAACTTGAGTATCGCCCGCATGTGCAGCGTCCCGCCCGTGTTCAACTTGCTCACGCCGATCCTCACAAATTCATTTTTATTATTTATTTAAATATTAATTTTATTACCTATCCTAAAATAGTCAATACTGTTGCAATTCTTGCACTTCTGTCAATACAAGTATATCCCTTGGAGAGAAAAAATATTGGCAACGACACAATAACATTGTGCAACGTCGATACTGTATCTCAGATATACAGTAATCGCAAACTGACTGGTCATCAAGGTCGTAGAACTCGGCCTGGCGCGCGTTCTGCAGGTACAGCAGGCCCCTGTGGCAGGCGAGCAGCTGCGAGAAGTGAGTGTCCCATGGCATATTCGTCTGAACGGGTGCGGTAGGTTCAGGGAAACAGAGATTAAAGATCAAATATCATAGTTCAAAATAAGCCTACTCCACGGTATACTCAGAAAAGGAGTGGGTGCTTTTGACGATACAGAGATCAAAGATTACGGTTCAGATCCGTTTCAAGTATATGCATTCGAATAGTCGAAGGAATGATGCAGGCGTAGTTTCGCAGTTTCACAGAACTAAAAAAAGGGGAGTATTACTCACCGCAACGGCCGCATTGAACTGCTTCTCGGCCTGATCCGAATTCTCGAGGTACAGCGCCAGTAGACCCTGAGAAGAAATTATCACAATAATTGTGAAGACTCGTTTAAAGAACTTTTTGAATGAACTCGACAATCCACAAGTACTTCAATGATAGAATAGTATAAAGATCAAAGATCAATCATGCTCACCAGTAGTAGATGGGCGCGCGGGACGCCCATAACTTGCAGCGCCGGATGGGTGTTCATGTCGGATAGCATCTCGTGCAACTGCAATCAATCGACTTTTAAAGATATTTCGTAAAAGATGCATGTTTAAGAAATTTTAGTCGACGGAAAAGTCTGTTACAATTGCAACTGCTCATGGTTCAACTACTTTAGCACACTAGTGCAACTTCAAACTACCTGTTCATTCCTGATTTTTTTCCATTCAATTCCCTTTTTAAGTACGCCTATCTACTGACCGTTTCGCAGGCGCTGGTCAGCTCGCAATTGATCATCTTTGTCTGGCACATCGTCTCATCCGCCAGCATCTTCAGACGGCGAACAGAGTTGGCAACGCCGCTCTCCAGGGTACGAGACTGCAATTAGGAGGTTAAAAAGAACCATATATTATGCCTGAAATGTAATACGATATTCACAGCAGAATGTCATACAATGTTCAGTCCACAACACAGTTGAAATGCTCAAAATGGCTGTCAGCAGATACAAGACAATTATCAAACTGTCCTACGATGTTCAATATCGGTCCAAAACATCAAACCAATAACAAAAATTATGCAACAAACCCTCTCCGAGTAGTCCTTGATGCTCCGACACGCGTGATTGTAGTACTTGATGGCCCTTTCTCGATTACAATTCTGGAACATCGACGTCTGTGTGAACACGCATACGAGCGCCTGCAATTATTATTCATTATTTTCAAAATTAAATTATTTATCGCCCAAATATTGACTTTATTTGTGCTCAAAAAGATCCACATATTATAGTTCGCACTCTCCTATCGTACTCATGAGCTTATTGAAACGGGAATTTTTCAGGTGAGGGTGCTGTGCTACAAAGAATGTAGTACACCAATATTTTTTTAAAAATTAGAGTAACGATTGTAATGGAAGGGGAATATGTCATGGTGTGAATACGGTAAGTACTGTATCATCAGCCACAAACCGTGATGTAGGTGGGGTCGCCCCATCGGAAGCCTCTATTGACCGTCTTCACTTGCGCCAGTTGCTGCATCGTCTTCATTAGCGCCTTCGATGTTCGGACCTGACAATGAGTGGTGGTTACGAACTGCAAGATAGTTATTGAGAAAGCCATGTTAGATAAGTCTTGGTATATTGCAATCCCACGATGAATGAAAACGTTCGTTCCGCCAGGACAGAATTATGTAAATATCTTGAAACCACAACTCACCATGTAGTTATAAAGAACGCCATGCAAGATAAGAATTGCTAAATTACAACCACTACATCAGATATTAACAATCGTTCTACCACATTAGCATTATACAAATACCACGAAACCCCAATTCACCATGCCAGTATCCGCAAAGTTCGCCAGCTGCACGCACATGTAGTAAATCTGAAAGAAAAACAACATTTTCTGATTCCCAAATTACCGTAACCCCGAGAAATAATTCCTACCTGCATATTCAACCTGGTCATCTCATCAGGGATTGCCTCGACCGTACTAGCGATGTTCTGCAGCTCCTTCTGGGGCACTTCTTGCAAAAGGTGTGCTTGGACCTGAACAATTTAGACGTTTCGTTTGAAGAAAGTTTAGAATCCGGATTCGTTGTAGGCATGATTGGACCTATTGGAGAGGCAATTACTAAGCTAGAAAACACAAAGGAAAATAGTTAAGATCGCACCTAGAGCCCTTCAATTCGATCAATGTGACGAGATAACTGACAAATCCTTATTTCCAAATGTTTTCACGTTTTACCCAAGTGATGCACACAAGTATTATTATTATTTTTATACATATTCATCGTTCATATTCTAGCTGCCTTATTCATCGTCTAACTGTCTATGATACTGTACCCAAAACGGAATAAATATGAAATTGAATTGAATCTTAAACTGACATGCAATCTCGAGATCATCGCGTACGTCGCCAGATGCTTCGTTTCCTGTCGTTGATCGAGAACGAATCGAACCTCGTCGAGAATACGCAAGGCATTCTGACTGTGCCGCTCACCCATTGCGCCTTCCTGCACAGGGGAGCGGTTTTATACTCAACTATAAAAAAATTTCGGGGTAGCAAATAATATATGACAATTCGATAGACACCTCTATTTTTACAAGATTTTGCTACGATTTACGGCCGATTCTATTCTGTTCAATTTCAGTGAAAGCAAGCAGGAAACGTTTAGGTTTACTCGAAAATGGTTCGATATTAGTATGCAAGGCCCGTTTTATAAGAAATAACGAGGTATTATACAATAAATTAATAGTCTGGACCTACCGCACAGAGAAAGGCGAGTCGGGCGTAGAGCAGAGGGAAGGCGCGCGCATCGGCGAGGTCCTTCGTGAATACCGCTACCTGAATTAGTTTAATTATTATTTATATTTTATTCGACCGACATTTTAGTACCACCGGTTCCTCAGTTGGTATATTGCTATTGTATTGTATATTGCTTCGACATTTTGTTGCAAATAACCAAACATTATGAAGAAAATCGGCCAACTATCAAGCAGTTGATTTTCTCTATTCGACCCTTGGAACACCAATTCAACAGGAAGTGATCATACTTCGCTGGGCAGTCCCTCCGTCAAGTGGTGCTCAGCGAGCATGCACGCGGCCTCGAGTCGATACTCGCGCATCAGATCGTACCTGAATCGGCGGGGGTCTCGAAGAGAAATAAGTGATTACGGTAGCTAAAAAATCAATGAACTAACATGGTTTGTTGCGTGCCCTCAACCATGGCTGTAGAAGACATCTGATGGTACTGAAATGCAGAAGATTAGGTGAAAAGGGTAATTTGAATGCGAGAACTACCTATGTTACACACGTTGAACAATCACGTATTTTCCAACAGTTAAATTCTCAATGAGTAGTTTTTGAAAGAAGTAATGGCGATCAGTTTTAAAATAAACGCAAAATATACTAACAGCGAGCTTGAGGAACTTCTCCGCTTGCTCGGATTCGTGTGTGTAGAGATGGTACAACTTGCCCGTTTGGTGCACCGTCAATATCTTGAAGCAATCGGACTGAGCCACTTTGCTCGCTCCCTGCAATGAAACTAATCAATTTTCTTCATAACTTATTATCTGGGTGTTTACCAGAAAAATATAGATCCTCACAAATTGAAGTAAAACAATAAAATAGGGAAGAACTAACCAGACTGCATTTGATGGCTCGTCGGATTTCGTACCGTTGCCTGAAGTACTCCGCCATCGCCAGCATTTGCTGCGCGATCTGCATGAATCTCTTATCTTCATCTTTCACGTTCTTTTTCACGTTGAACATCATTATAATAGGAGGAAAGATAAGCACAAAACCCAAATTTGCGAATGCCGAATAAAAATAGTTTACGAACCTGATCGCCGTTCGCCACCATGCTCGAAGAATGGACGGTCTACCTCAGGAGCTCTGGAAAACGTATGTTGAACCAATACAGCGTTGAAACGCAAGAAAACCGAGTTCGATCACGTTGACTTCTTGAGGTTGAATACATTTTGTACAGTACTCATGCGAATAATTTGAAAGGTAAACTGACTTTATTGGATTATTTTGTCACTCGGTTAACGAGTAAAGTTATTTTTATTATGTTCAATATTTCACTAAAATCACAATATTAAACCGAAACAGCATTTAAGTAAAATTAATGTGCAAATTTCTTAATCAAATAGTTCACCATCGAGCACTTGGTGCATCGACAAAAATCGTATACCGTATCTCCAAAATCTCTCGCTCCGCCCGGACAACCCTTCGTGTTCTATTTCCGTCACGAGATCACTACTCCTGATCTGCTATTTCTGACGCATTTCGCGGCTCAATCACTCCGATCACTTCACCGACTCACCCTTAGTTCTTTGTCGCCGTAACTATCCTCCCATCCCTCGTTCATTTCCTGTCATCGATTTTAGTCGTCGGACATGTTTACCTATGGCATCTTCTTTCCTGTTTCACTATAGCACTATTACTTTCAGCGACGATATGAGCATTGAAATGGAAACGTATCCGTTCGGGCGCGACACGCAGCCGCTGCACGATGACGGCAAGGCAGCCGACATGAATGAGGTTTGATTTGTATTTTATTATATTTTCGAAAATCATTTTAAATGTAAAAATTCAGGAGAAAGTGCAGACGGGCTTCGGGAAGGTGAAGGTGACGATCTACGGTGATCGCAAGCGTCATCCGCTGGTCACCTTCCATGATCTGGGCCTCGATTGTGAGTCTTTGGTTTCTAGTTCAGATTGTTTCAGTGTTCACAAGATGATCATGTCAGCATGATCATCTTGGCGTTAAAGGGCAAAGCTCAAATCACATGAGCGCGTTGATTGAATGAACTGTAGGTGGTTTAGTGTTTGATTTTGGGGTTCTTCGATCGGCTAAATGTCCTGAAATTGCGTTATTTCCAGCAGAGAGCAACTTCCAAAACTTCTTCCAATACGTTTCGGTGGCCGAATTCACGGAGAAGTTCTGCATCTACAACATCAATGCGCCTGGTCAGGAAGTGGATGCCGCGCCACTGCCGGAGAAGTGAGCAATTAGTCATTTTCTAAGAATTCATTAACGACTGATAACGTTTGAGCCTATTCAGTATTATTCAGTCAGTATTCACTCGTCTCATTCCTTCATTCTATTCCATGATAGTATAATTGAAACAGTGTTAATGGAGCATTAAAATTCAAGTATCTGTGTCTGGGAAGCATTTGGTTGTTGAACAATATCGTCTCAACTGTTTGCACAGAGATTACGAACTATTTGACAAAGTAAACCCCCCGTTCAGCTATGTCTACCCGTCGATGGATGGCCTTGCGAAGATTGTCGAGAACGTCGTCGATCACTTCGAGTGAGCCCATTTTATATATTAAATTTGCATAAAAATCGATAATTACAAAAAAATTATCGATAATTCTCAGGCTCAAGCACTTCATCGGATTCGGCGTGGGCATGGGAGCGAATGTGATGATGCGCTATGCGGTTCGCATTTCCTTTATTACCCGACTCGTTGAAACGCGAAATTCACGTGACCTAATGCCCTCAGTTCACAAGTACTTTCCCCCGAAATGATGAACTGGACAAATGTCCCCCGGAAGTGGTTTGCACTTTGTTGAGTAGGCCTTGCATCCCAAGGATTTTTTTACTTCCGAGAAAAAGTCATATAATTAGGTCTAATAAATTAATTAACTAATTAAATAATTAAATTTAGCTGAATAATGAGCATCGTCTGGACGCTCTGGTGCTGGTGAACTGTGTGCACACTAAGGCAGGATGGATCGAGTGGGGATACCAGAAGGTTATTATTATAATAACAATATTATACTATTTAAAATGTACTTTTCTTTGAAATGCAACGGTATCCGCAAAGGGTTCGCCTCTCTTATTTTTCAACCGTGTGAAAGGTGTGAATGAAAGTGATTGAAGTCACTGATAAGAGTATTATTTTCGAGTGGCCGAGTGATAAGACGTGAATGATAGCTGGAAGCTGTATACACTGGACGTTTGCCAGGACATTGAAATTATTCTGATCCCCGGTGAAATTGTGATTTGGCAATTCCCAGGTTGAACGGTGTTTCAGTGAACCTATGACTGAGGTTTACAAACTGCACAATGATTTTACTGAATATGAGCATTTTACTTAAATAAAAGATGCATTCGATTCTGAAATCGCAACAAAATAGAGCAGCTCACAAATGCTTTTAAAAACGTTTACAGATGAACATGTCGTACCTGCACAAGACGGGCATGACATCCTTCACCGTCGACTACCTCATGTGGCATCACTTCGGCCGGAGAATCGATGAGTGCGCCGCGGACATCGTCCGACAGTACAGAGTCTTCTTCCAGGTACGGTAGCCACACGCGTTTGGCGAATCGACAACTGACTTTAAAAAATTAAAATTGCAGCACCTCCCCAACCCCTCGAACCTCGCCGCGCTCATCCAGTCGTATGTGGCGTGAGTTAACATATTAAAAAAAAATATTTATTTCACTAACTCTTTCAAATTCCAAAGATCTTTACTCTGATGTCCTCCCACAAGTTAGTCGTGGTCTGACAGGCGAGATAGTCTGGGGAGATGAGAGAGTTTGAGGAAGAGGAATGTTCTCGTATCTTTATTTTTTTTATTTATTCTTTTCTCTGACAATGAGAGAAGTTATCTCTTCATTCAGAAAAGCGAGATAGTATGGCAAAATGAAAAAGTGAGAGCATTCATCAAAAATCACTTCAGTCGCACGCCGATCTCCTTCTCCCGCGACGAGTCGGACGGCCCCAAGCTGAAAGTGCCTGTGCTCCAGATTGTTGGTATGGGAATTATATTTATAGCTAGTTCTCGATCATAGCTTTTGGTTACTGTAGCTATTTATTAAAATCAGTTGTCGAGCGAGTAATTGGAGTTAATCGGATACTGTAGGCGCCGGATCGGCTTTCGTGAACGACACGGTGGAGGTGAACGCACGTCTCGACCCGAGCAAGGCCGACTGGATCAAGGTGAGAATCGAAGAGTTGAGGGATTCGTGTTTCAATGATTTTACTAATATACTACTTTGAAAAGTGAAACAATAAGTCTTTCATAGAATATATATGAAATTTATCTGAAATAAGCGACAACGAAGCACTAGGTGGTTTTTTTGTTGTTTACTTTTTTCACAACTTCTTTCAGTGAAGCACTTACTCAAATGCTGATACTGTGGCAATATTCAAAGTTTTCGAAACAAATGCTTGTTCCTTCAGGTATCGGATTCGTGCGGCCTCGTGCTCGACGACAGACCGGCCGCCGTCACGGAGGCACTCATGCTCTTCCTTCAGGGATTGGGATATTGTGAGATTGATCTTTGATCTTTGAGATTTACTATTTCGTGCTTTGTCTTGGGCTCACATTGACATATTAGATGAACTAAGATACTGTAAGATTGATCTTTGAGCTATTTTTTTTTGTTCATTTTATTCAAATCATAATGAGCTCGCCTAGGAAAAAAGATACTAGTACCAGTAAGATTGATCTTTGATCTTTATGTTTTTGAATCACGGTCTCATCATTTGCAGTCCCAACGATGAACGTGGTGAAGCTGATCAAGAAGATCCAGGACACGCAGATTGGCTCCTACGCTGCAGACGTTGCGAACGTCGAGGAGTGCTAAACTGCGGCGCGTCCGTTGCACCCGCCACACCACGCACCACACCATTTATCCTTTGCCTTCAGCTTTACCCCCGTATGCCTTGTAATCTCATTGTCATTGTGAATATCCTTACTCCATGAGCTGTTATATTGTACATGCAAGTTATTCGCACGCTTTCCAACCACTCGATACTCTCCTACCGTATTCCGTGTGCTTGTCGAGTTACGGTACTCAGCCCCACCCCACTATCGATTGATCATTCTGGCTAGGACACATTCCTCCTCCACTTGTAGAGAGAGTTTCTGTCTTTCGAAAATAACAACAATGATTGTACTGTTTTGCTCATTAGCTTTGCTTTTCACTTGGAAAAAAACTGTTATGAGAGAGATTCGATCAATTTATATTGTGTTTATTTGCATTCTTCGATCCCGCAATTTTTAATCGATGCTTTACACCTAATTTCACAGATTACTCGGTCATTTTTACCGCCAAGTGTTTTATATGTTTGATCTTTAACCTCGGTTTGAGATTTGTAAGATTGTTTCAAAGAGTACGATCCGATTGTATAAAGATGACAAAGAGTAGACGGTCGATGCGAAAGGTATCGTAGCACTATCGACCTCGGAAACTTCTCGAGTTCCGATGGAAGGATTGCGCCAAGGCATTCCTGAGTGGGCACTTGAGGCCGCTTCTATCTTCATTTTCGAAATCTTGTTTCAGCATTTCGAATATGTAAGGAGCCCACGGAGGCAAACAATAGACGCAATATAACAGACACATTTGGGCTTCATGGTCGTAGTTTCGAAATAAATCGTATATACGAATAGTTTCGAAAATCATTGCAGGTTGTCGACTGGCGAATTGATTCTTGCTAGTTGGGACTACGGTAGTGCTTGATCGTACTGTGGGGTCGATGGATATCGATATCAGCTGCGTGCATGAGTTATGGGCAGCGCCCAAGGAGAATTGGCTAGACCACTTTGTGAATACGACACGCTTCAAGAAGTTGCTCAATGAATCGCCCAAGAGCGATAAGCAGAGGGGTGAGGATTGGGGTAGGGTTACTCAACTAGGACAGTGGAATGGCGTATGAAGATCGATTCGTAGATTTGAATTTTGTAAAAAGTCGAGGAAGTTTGTATCGATTTTCGACTCTTCGTTGGTCCTCACTGGATATCGTTCTTCATTCGCCATCCCTACTGTAGCTCACTGAGATGGTGAATAGGAGGATTCTTGGAAGTTGTCATGCTTCTTGATCGTTGGACTCTTCTTGAGATCCTGAGATTACGGTAAGTGTCGATTATTGATTTTTGCTCTTCAGAGGAACTGCGCAATCTGGTGATACAGTTTGCTGAACAGGCCGTGCAAGTGGAAGCAGAGACCGATACACTCATCAAGAAACAGTTCGGACAGGGTACGGTAGGGGGATCTGTAGAATCGATGTCAGTTGGGCAGTGGTTACTGTAGGCACATTGGTACATTAGAGTTTATTGGAGTGGCTTGAGTACGGTATCGTACACGGTGGGGTCTGATGCTGCAGATGCTGCATGGAGGTGGTAGAGGCTAGAGGTTCGACAGTAGTGTTCCGAACGACTCATTGTTCGTCCGAACAACAATGAAGTTCGAACGTCTATGGAAATGAGATGTCCGATCATTTTGTTCGGAATTTGTTCGGATTGTTCGTTCATTTTCGCAACACTATTCGACAGTCATCAGATCGAGGGGTACTGTAGGAGGGCTCAGGTGCACTGCTGGGCTATATCCCCGCTAGATCTTCTGAATGCGGAGTCCCCATGAAGAAACTTTCGGAAATTTGCGGAGCCCCCTCGTTGTCCGAAATGGTTTTCGCGGAGCCCCCTAACAGAAAATTTCCGGAAATTGCGGAGCCCCCGGACAACTAGCGGGACTTAGCTCATCAGTGCTCAGGTGATGAATCGATTGGGATACAGTACGTGTACTGTAGGTCTTCGTAACCATAGCTACTGTAGGGCGTGGTAGCTGCAGGGGTCAAATACACAGGTCATGAAACTCGAAATGAGGTGTGCTTTTCCTAATTGTTCAGATTTTTCGGGGTGTGGAGGCTAAGTTTCGGGTAATCAACCCGATTTCGTGGAATGGTGGCATGCTTTGCTCTAATTTTTGTCCAAATTGGCCGAAAAATGTGGCATGCTTAGGTTCTTTCGGGAGCGGTATTTGATCTCTTGGTAGCTGTAACAATCGACATCCTGAAGAGTACCGTATTCCAGATGACATCTCGTTCCATCAGCGTAAGGCGTCATGCCTGTGGTTGTGCTGTCTGGCCGCGTTCGCTGGTATCGATTGGCACTTTGAATCACTGATGGAGAAGACGACCGACGTCATCTTAGTCAACGCCATCTTTGAGAGAATCGAAGCATGGAAGGAGGTACGGTTGAGGGGGATGCTGTAGATCTGGATGGGGATACAGTAGATAAGGATTACTGTAGTTTCTCTGAATAATTGAGGAGTGAAAAGGCGTTTTGTTTATCAATAGTGATACGATGCGGTAGATGAGTTGATACTGACAATGAGACAGAAGACTGTACCTAACTGAAATCGATCACCTCTGCAGACAATGTGTTCTCCCTCTTCGATCCCCTTCACAACGTTCCTTCTCTCTCGTTGGTTCCTCTTCGTCCACAACTACTTCCGAATTCCGCCTCCCGAAGCAAAACAGACCGTCAGCAATCCGTGAGTGGACTTTGGGATACGGTAGTTGAGTAGAAATTGGAGTTACGGTAGGACACTGCCGAAACACTCGATTAGTAGGCCATGATCATAATGTAGGGTACGGTAGTTAAGTAATTTATTGTAGCCCGATGATCTAGGATCTCATATAGACGAAACAGTCAATTAGTAGGCCGTAAGGATCTCATGCGGAAGAGCAAAATCTACAGTGCTTCCTGATTTATGATCTTTGATCTCTGAGCTCTCTCATTCTTCAGAGTCAACCAACTGGACGTGGCCCTGCGCGCATTCGACCACGCGCGAGCACTCGGCCTCAAGGTGATCTTTGGTTTTTGATCTTTGAACTTTCCCGCGTAGTCGGAAGGTTTAATGTAGAATTGTCCTCATTTCCCCCGATTGCATTGGCTATTGGTGCTTCATCGCAGATATACCTGCAGGCCAGAGGTGTGCAAAAATTTCTCGACCTCTCGTTTCGCAATGCTCTCTCGCCGGTCAGAAAGAGCGAGAGAGTATGGCGAAATGAGAGGTCGAGAAATTTTTTGCACACCCTTACTGCAGGCTCATCTCGGTCCAATCAGTATGTGGCAAATTCGGACAAACATAAATGTATTAGTGAAAGATGAGAAAGATTCCCATATATGTTGTATATTCAGCTGCGCGGTCGATTCGACGATTCGCTTCGGATTCTGGAGGAAATGGTGACGTCAGCGACGAACGAGCAGAAGAAGCTGTTCGTGCCGAGACCCGGCTGCTTCATCGATCCGTTCATGCAGGTACGGTAGGGTACGGTAGCCAGTATCGATTTTTTCTGACACTCAATTTTTTTCCTACTCGATTACTCGCTGAATGCCCACTGGGAAGTTCAACTGGGGTCATGTTTGGATTCTGCTGTGAAACTGGAAACTGATAGTTCCCATTACTTTGAAAGTAGGAATTCCAGGAGGATCAAACTTTCCATTACGTCCAGCTAGGAAAATACTATGACAAGAGTAAAAAGGAATGATCACGATCGATTATACGTTCTGGATTACGGTACACATTTCGATTGCAGTACGGTGGTCAGTCGCTATCGATCGGCATCGTGGGACCGAATGTGCTGGTGGCCGAAGACACACTGCGGCCGAGAATTCCGAGTGGAGACAACAAGGACACGGAAGCGCTGGGCACGGAAATTGTCGTCGCCAAGGTATACTGTATACCCTATTTGTTAATTGAGAAATGAGTGAATTTCGTATTCGAAAGCTCCTGCCACATTGAGTTTTCTCTAACATAAGCTGTGAGCCATGCTAAACGACAGTAATGAATTACAAAGATAATAATTGCAGATCAATTTCGAACTGATGAGTGCGTACTTCTGTGCGGGGAAGATGACCAATGCTCTCGGCTGCCTCAAACAGGTGAGATTTCTATATTTTTATATCTTTAGAATGTAATTTTTTTTCCTTTTTCGTAGTTTTCGACCCATTTTTCGACTTTAAATTTTGTCAAATACGTAGTGAAAAAAGCATCCATTCACGATGCAGCTACCTTATCAGTCCATCTAATCTTCCTTTGCAGGTGCTCAAATGCACTCGTCCCTACCCTCCCTCGAAGCTTCCATCCATCATTCGATTCTGTGAACGGAAGTTGAATGGATACGCTGCGGCCTTCAGAATCCCTCTGCCGCACCCGACGGCAATGCCCTCGACGAGTCAAGCGGAAGTACTGGGAACGATTACGGTGAGGAGGGGTACGGCAGGATACGGTAGTGAGACGCTAGAACCAGGCTAGAGTGATCTAGAATTATCGATTTGCAGTCGACTGACGCGTGCCCGCGACGGATCCCACAGCGAAAATACGGTGCGAGAAGAGATCGACGAGCGGAACAGGTAAAGTAGGAGGAGAGTAAGGCAGAATGGGTATTTTCGAGGTTCAATTGCAAAAGTTTTTCAAAATGTGTGTGAGTGTTTCAAGGAGGTTATGAATGGGGGGAACCGATGCTCTCTTCGATTATATTGGCTCCTGCTCCTCTCATAGAATAATTTAAAAATATCGTCAAAATACCAGTAATTATGTGTTCCCTGATTCTGGAACCATTTTGCGGGGACAACATTAGGTAGGTCACAATTAATGTATCATAGTAATGACTGATCAGGCCCGTCCCATCGATCAGCCGGTCTCGTCGATTCGTCTCGATCCTCTGGCCATGTGTGATGACGTGTGGACGGGAGGAGCGACGGTGGGATGGAGAGCGAAGATGGAGATGGAGGGAGAGGAGAAGAGAGCCAAAGTAGTGGAGGTGAGAGGAGGGATGATAGATGTTAATTGTTATTTATAAAACAACTGGCGTCTGTAGAGATAGTGAATCACAAAAGGTCATAGTGAAAATAGGATGAAATAGAGGAGCAGAGGTCCAAGATCGTGGAGGTGAATATTGAAATAGACTCTCAATGCTGTATTGGGATTCTCGAATGCGGTGGTTATTGTAGCATTGGTGAAACGGGGATGTTGCAAGGAGAAATGTGTTCAGACCTGTGAAATGAGAAATAGAGGGGGTTTGTATTTTTATCGAGTGTGAAGAACGGTCTCGTCTTGAAATTGCTATTTACAAAGAGCTGTATGTTTTGTAGTGAATGTGAAGCACAAATGTTGAAAGAGATGATGCTATGCAAGACGCTCAGAAGGATTAATTGTTGCACTTGCAAAATCAGTGCACTATCTAGCGCTAGTGAAACACAAAACTTGCAAGAAGAAAAGTACTTCGCACAAAATGGTTATTAAAATCGTCCCTCAGATGCTGCGTAATCTCTGCTCTTCACCCGTCCACTCGACTCTCTCCCCCGCAGGAAGAGCCATTGTGAGAGGCATCGCGAGGTTTATGATTGCCACCGGGACGGGATCGCAGGTGAGAGGAATTATTTGAGTTTTAAACTTTTTTTCCTGAGTAAATGATACTCCGTGATGCTCGACATGATGCAGTTAACTGATTGTGAGAAGACACAAAAGCTATCAGTACTAGTCTTTCGAAACAATTGCATTAAATCAAATAAGCAAGCTGCGACATCATTTACGCAATCTGTACAGAATCTATAAGTACAATTCATTTCAAATGGACAGTATATTGTAGACCATTCCTAAATTTAGCTTATGCAGTGACAGCAACACCAATCGTGCCAATCGAATATGGGCAAAAAATTGGAAAATAAATTAATCTTCAGCCCCTCGTGGACAGCCTGTCGCTGCCCGCTCCGACGGTCAGTCTGGCAGGAGTGAGAAAGGCGCAGCCAGCCATGCCCCCATCCGAAGCGAGTATACGAGCCATGGCAGGTACGGTAGATCAGAAGGGGATATCGATAAATGATTATTTTCAAATGATACACGATGACAATATTACGGAAACAGATAATTTAGTATTGTGTACAGATTGTGAAGCACACATGTGTCGAGAACAAATTGGGAAATTTGTGAATCAATAATTTGGGGAGTACGGTATCCGGGTTACGATTTGCGATTGCAGCCTCCGACAAGCCGTACTGGACACTGCTGACGTCATTCGACGCAGCTGAGCTGCAGGCAGCCTTCAATCTGGAGGGCAAACTGTACACGCGTCCGTCCATGGTGAGAGCGAGAGAGAGGGAGATCAAAGATCAATCCCACGGAAAGAAACTGGGAGTTACACGGGTTGCTCTTTATTATCCCCCTTCCTTCCTCTACTTCTGTCTGTACGAGATTATCGACAGTGCGTGATCCTTTTTGTGGTGGGAAACAGGCCCGCAATCTGAAAAGTTACATCAGCACATCTAGATGTCATAATGAATAACTCAATTATTGCAGCTGGCTCGCTATCCGGATTCGCTGGCGGAGCTCCTACTGCAGCGACGACCGATCGATGAACTGCACGCGCTGCTGCTGGGCAAGCTGCAGCAGCTGACCGAGATGGGGGTGAGTGGCAGGCGACGACCACTTTATAAACTCATTCAGTGATGCGGTTTCGTAATTACAAGTTTTTGCCATCAATGGCAAGATAATAGGCAAAATTTAGAGATAAAATATTCAATTGGAATTTTTCTGTCCATTTATTACACAATAAACATTTGTGTTTCACCAGTGTAACATCATGTATCGGGTTGGTGCAAAAGTTTCGCTACAAAATTCCGAACTACGATGTTTACCTCTCCTGTTCTTCCCAGTTAATTTATGAACACATGCTTTTCACCAATCGAAAAGGGGTTGGATACTCTCTCCAGCGCACTTCATATCAAAAATATCAGATCAGTATGACAGACATGGCGAAGTATCAAAGTTGTGGAGTGCGATACAAATAAACAATTTTCTTCGCGATGTCATATATTTTGCCGATGCGATAAGACAAAATCTGAAGCTCCTTTTTGATGGGCATTCACTATGTATTCTTATGAAAACCATAGCCTTTGAATAACATTAATTCCGAACTAGTAGTGGCTCCTTGATTCGAAATCTTGTGCCACGAAAAATAGCAAAAATTCTTTTGAGCCATGGCAAAAACAAGCTGATAGAGTTATTGACTTTATTAATATTGGAATATAAAGTACCATTCCTAATGAGTATACTTTATTATTTTGAGGAATATTTGGCCTCGCATTCCGGTGGCAGAATTTTCGAAACCTTGGAATTGAAATGCGACCATCGAAAATGGTACTATTCACGATTTCCTGCTCTCCTGGGCGCTTGGAAAAATAATAAAATATTCTAGAATTAATCGTCAACCCCTACCCTATCATGTCACTGCTTGGCTTGATTGATACATTTTCTGTTTTGATTCTGCTTTGATCTAACCAAAACCATTGAAAATCGCTTGATTCGGCCACTTTAAATTAGAATAATATTTTCTCTTATTTCAAACGTGTAAAACTGGATTCTAATTAATGATTGTACATCTTATGGACCCCTCTAAACAATACCCAGAGGGATTTTGAAATCAATCAATCAAGGCCCTGCTATACCCAAAAAAGCGTTGTAGCGAAACTTATGCACCAACCTAATAAAATTTTCAATTTCCGTAATAATCTTCTGATGATCTGATGATTACTTGAAAATAAACATTGCATAAATAAGTCATATTTCCAGGATGGCGAGCGATGGGAGAGCTGTCTCAACGCGTACATGGCCTTCTTCCCGACGACTCAGCCACTGCTGGAGATCGCCATCTTTGAGGTAGGGATTCGAAGGATTAGAAATCGGACGACGAGCCTCTCCTCTAGAGTGTCGAAAACAGCTGTTTACCAGCTATTGACTAGCTGGAATGATTCGTAAATGACTAGCTGTTTACGAATCAGCTATTGAATCCCTCTCATTCTAGCTAGTCAGCTAGTCACTAAGCGGCCAGCTAGTCATCAAATCGCGAAAATATCTGAATTTTCAAATCATTCTTGACCTATTTTTGCATTTTGAGTGGTCTCCCCTTTGACCAATCAGTGCGCCGAGCAAGGGGAAGAATGATGCGACTAGTCACGTCGTAAACAGCTAGCTGTTTACGATTTTTTTCAGCTAGTCATATTCATTTGACTATTTTTAAATGACTAGCTCGATAGAAATGAAGTGACTAGCTGTTTATTTTCAACACTCTACTCTCCTCGATTTGCATGCTCTCTCGTCGGTCTATCAAAACTATTCGATTTAGTCCTATTTTCTCGCTTTTTCTCATCGTTTATTCTTTTGAGTGAGGATGAACGGTATTGAAGTTCCTGACGGGCGAGAGAGTTTGCAAAATTGAAAGAGGCTCATGCTACGAATTGTCTTCACAAGATCTCACATTCTTGCACATTCTTCATTCTTTCTCTCACAGAATTTGCCATTATCACTCTCCCGTGTCAAAGATTCAATTGCAAAAGAGGTACTGTAGGGGTCGGTCTCTGATCTTTGATCTTTGATCGATTGCAGGCAACTCGCGTGCAGATGTTGTGCTTCAACAAGCAACTCTTCTCACCCCACTCGGATCTCAAGCAGGCATCGGTTCGTTTCTCACCTCCATTGGAATAATCAGAGAATTTGTAAATCCAATTTAGGGACCACCATCGATTATGCAAATCAAAGAATCATGACCCAATTTCTATTTCAGTTTATTAAACTGAAGTATGGAATCATTTTTTGTGAAGATAAGACCTAGTTTAATTCAACGGGTTTCGAGATAATCACAATTTTTCAAAAACCCGTTTTTCAAAAACGAGAGACAACAAAGTTCAAAGCGATCTAGATTGAGAACATGGAGAGGGCCGCGACTTTTGACACTTTCCAGTGATAGACTAAGGTTATGGGCACACCATATCCAAAAATTAGCCAAATCTGTAGGCGTCCACAAGTTTCATAAGAGATCAAAGATCACTTCCCGACTCAAATTTTGACAGTATGCAAATTTCGTGGACGCCTACAGATTTGGCTAATTTTTGGATATGGTATGCCCATAACCTTAGTCTATCAGTGGAAAGTGTCAAAAGTCGCGGCCCTCTCCATTGAACGAAATTAGAGCGGTTCTAACAATGTATTTACATTTAGTGACGTCATTTTTTGGATATTATTGTTTATAAAAAGCGTGGACGCCTACAGAATTTGCTAATTTTCTCAGCAAAGTTACTTCACATGCTGTACTAAACACCTGTGAAATCAGAACCAACGGCCTTTTCCTCCCCTTTGCGTAAATGGACATCGCGCGCGCGCACAATTATGAAAAGTGATGGTGGTCCCTAAATCCAATTTCGTAATGTCTCTTTTTTTCGTGATCATCGGAATACTTGGGTAAAAAAACCATGTTAGTGTGAGAAAAAATAATTCGAGCAAAGGAGTTGTCTGCTCGCCGAGATTTCACGGTACAGTTTTTTAGCTGTTGAGCGCCCCGAAACAAATGATATTATTCAGGTGAACGTAACACGAAGCGTGGCAATGAAGCTGAAGAAGGTGTCGCAAGTGGCGTCGTGTGTCGCGCCTGTCAGTTTATTTTGATTTATTAGAGTATTTCGAGTGGTTATTAGAGTTATTACCTTATTTCCATGATTTATTTGCCGAGCATCGAAATCCATGTACAGAGGGCGAGAGTGGTGGGGAAAATGTTTTTGACAGGAAATCCCTAAATTAAACTGGTCACTTTTAAGTTATGTGATTTCCTTGATTACAGATGGTCGCCTTCCTGCTCAATCAGTCCGAGTTCAATTTCATTTGCTCCGGACTCGAGTGGGTTATCTGATTTTATTCGAACCTTGAGCCTAGTGGGCGTGGCTTCAGAAGGGGCGGAACTTCGATAAGTTCTATGAAATCAATAATTCAATTTTCCAGCACGGATGCGGGTGCTTCGAACGTGCTTCTCAACGTGGGCCGCATTCTTGCGGCGTACGGAACAATGCTTAAGGTGAGTAAGATGGACGTGCATGATTGAATGTGCAAGGCAACGAGTTGTGGGTACGACAAATGGTCGACTTCTTGCTCAATCAGTCCGAGTTCAACTGATTGAGCAAGAAGTGGCTGAATGTGCTCACTGACTGCTAGAGTTATTATACGACGATGCTAGAAGTAGGAAGATTCGACGAAACAGGAGAGAATTGCAGGACCCGAAAGCGAAGGGTCAACTGCCGCAGCTGGCGCAGACCTGGCACAGCATCATCTCGGGTTTCTTCGAAGCAAGAGCGAGGTTGAGTGATCTTTGATCTTTGATGTCTGACAATATTCCTGGAATTATTTGTTCTTCCTTGTCCAATCCTTCTTGGTCTGGCTTTTTCTCTCAAAATTATGATGCAGTCAATCAATAATTACAGTAATCATGACGAAATCAATCATCAATAATTACAGTAAGCGTGGAATCGACGGTTTCACGACGATGCACCTGCGAGATGGAAACAGAATGCGCGTCGAGTTGATCAAGATGTTCGAAGCAATCAAGGTAATTTGGAACTTACGAGCTTGAGTCAGGGAAAGGGCGGGAAAATTCAAATATGAATATTACAGTAGGCAATATTTCGATTAGATGATAAGTGATAATTATTTCAGATATCCACCATCCAGGACTTCCTCATCTCCTACTTTGCGAGCATCTACACTACGGTATTTTTAAATGTATTTTTTTAGTTGTAAATTATTTAATTGAGGCCCTGGCAGCTCGCGGTCGGGCGCATCTCCGCATCTACTCGTCGCGAGCGGAACTGTTCACCGGACACACGTGAGTAGAGTCTCTAAAACAAATTAATTTCGAATTTCGAATATTTGAAATAGAATTGTTTTCGAATATTCGAAATGAATCGAATATTTGAAATAATATAATTTCGAATATTCGAAATCAATTCGAATATTCGAAATATACTCATTCCGACCAATTCATTGGGTGAAAAGCGGTCCGACTTGGTAAAAAGGGTGAGCCAAGGACCGCTCAATGGATCGGCCATGGTGAAAAATGAGGAATCGAATAAACGATTTCTTCATTTCGAATATTCGATTTTCGTTTCGAATATTCGAAATAAAATTGTTTTCGAATATTTGAAATTGAAATAAGTGATTCAAATCGAATATTCGAAATAAGAATAATTCGAATATTTGTTTGTTTTCGACACTCTACACGTGAGTCCCGCCAGGCAAAAGATGCTGGAGGCATGGGGAATTGAACCCCAGCCCTCTCGCATGCTAAGCGAGCGCTCTACCACTGAGCTATGCCCCCGAATGAGAGATGTGATGAAATGAGCAATCATCTAGAGAGGGCTTGGCCGTCAACGTTGATCATGATTTATGAGCCCGTTCGCGTAAGAATCGAACAAGGGTCAGCACAGTCAAAAAATGTCGAATCTCTCAAACTCTGGGTTTTGGGGTTCTTGAGGGTGCTGAACAAAATGGGCATATTGTTTTTTGCCGTTGAGCTTCCGTTGGCTCCAGACGACGTCACGTCGATATCGGTTTTTGCACTTTTTCTCATCTGCAAAAAGTGCTAATTTTACGAAAGTGTGGTACCCGGACCAGAATTTTATGGCGATTACGCCTATTCAATTCATTTTTCATAATTTTCAAAAATAAAATTTAAAAATCGATTTTTTGATTCGTTGAAAT
The DNA here is from genome assembly GCA_900490705.1 of Pristionchus arcanus. NCBI lineage: Eukaryota > Metazoa > Nematoda > Chromadorea > Rhabditida > Neodiplogasteridae > Pristionchus > Pristionchus arcanus. The sequence continues at coordinate 326,475 of LS488458.1, read as the reverse complement.
GCAGGCTTAACTTTATACATGGTTCGAACCGCATTGAAGAGAGGATTCGAAATCTATAATTTGAGCCAAATCGGTATAGCCGTTTTTGGGGGTGTTCGCGATTTGTGCTGCAAAAATGGTCTGAGAACTGTGCTCCGTCCCTTGATCTACCTTCGTCCTCCGTGACCCCTTCCCATTCTCTCTGCGCTCTCTCGCTTCTACACACTCTCTCACCTAGACAGGGACGGGGTCACGCTATACCGATTTGGCTCAAATTATAGATTTCGAATCCTCTCTTCAATGCGGTTCGAACCATGTATAAAGTTAAGCCTGCAGTTCAACGAGTCAATAAATTGATTTTTAAATTTTATTTTTGAAAATTATGAAAAATGAACTAAATAGGCGTAATCGCCATAAAATTCTGGTTCGGCTAACAAACTTTCAGAAAATTAGCATTTTTTGGAGCTGAGAAAAAGTGCAAAAACCAATATCGACGCGACGTCGTCTGGAGCCAACGGAGGCTCGACAGCAAAAACTAATATGCCCACCGTCTTCAGCACCCTCAAGAACCCCGAAACCCAAAGTTTGAGAGAATCGACATTTTTCTGCTGTGTCGGACTTCTCCCGATTTTCCCGATTCTTACGCTAACGGGCTCTTATTATGATTAGGGATATTGTAATGAATAATTCATCTGTTCATTCCGCGTGTTCACTAGAAACTGTCCTATGAGAGAGTACAAAAGATGAAGAAAGGGATTCTTCAATCTAACTATAGTCATAAAATAATTAGTTTCAGTCTGCAGCTGGCACACATGGAGGGACTGGAGGAGGTGATCACTATCCTGCTCAATCAAGCACTTTCCATCGAACCGCACAAGGCTACGCTGTTGAGGACGAAGGCAGACTTTGCTTACGGTTAGAATGATAACTCGTTTTTTTTCTTTCTTTTCATTAGGACTATCAGAATGAAAAAAATTAGTTTCTTCATTCTGCACGATTTCTCGTTAATGATGAGGGAGCACATAATACGAAGAGAATAATTATTTATCCTGACTTACTGATTTATTGAATTTGTCTTAGCGTAAATTGAAATTTCAGTGGTCTGTTTCGTTCTAATTATTGAATGCAATGGGCAAACAATGGAATGTTCCTTTTCAGTTCGCAATCAGCTCAACGAGGCCGCAGTCTCCTACTGCGAGCTTATGGTTGCAGTGAAACCGTCCCTGACGATGCCCCTCACAGGCAAAGATGGCGTCATCGATGATAGTGTGAGTGAGGCTCTTTTTTAAAAATTGTTCACGATTCTTTCAATGTAACACCACACACTCCTCATTCCGCAATGATCTCTCGGCTCTCAAGAAGAGCACGATCAATTAATGAATGTTGTGTTGATATGCAGGTGTGGAACCATCTACGTATCTGCCTTCGGAAGAACAACCAGCAAACGATGGCAGCGTGCGTCTGTCAGTTGTTCAAGACGGGAAGGGCCAAGGAGTTCAGGAAGGCCGCTGAGGTACGGTATGGAGTGATTGGGAGCGGGGATACGGTAGATTATCGATCACTGAATGGCTAAATTCCGCTAGTTGGCCGGGGCCCCCGCAAATGTTCGAAAATTTCTTCTTGGGGGCCCCGCACCCAGATGATCAAGCAGGGATATCGATTGGTCGATATGCTGGAACAAGATAGTTATTGCAGGCGATCCAAGAGCGTGCGTGCCTCGATGCCTCCGATGACTGCTTCGGACTCATCTACGACATTCAGGTCGGTATTTGATCTTTGATCTTTCTCAATGATCTCTGATATTGCAGCTGGCTGAAGCGCTCACGGACGCCTACCGCAAGCGAGGACAGCAGCAGAAGCTGGAAGCGCTGGTGCGTTGTGATCTTTGATCATTGGGAATACTATTGTACTTGATCTTTGATCTCTGACAATTACTTGCAGATCGACGTCATTTCCTCTCCGACGATGAATCAAAACAACGGTACGGAAGTAGTGCAGAGAGAAGTGAGAAGGAAGCAGAAGAGACTGCTGAACACACTCGCAGCCATGCATTTTGGAATTCATGTGTAATAGGGTAGCACATTCGTTATCGGCATTCCCTCGACCATCTTCTCTCCCTGTATTACTCACATTTATGCTCTATTTAGCATCTCTAACCGTCTGATGGTCGGCAATTCCGATACCGCATCTGCAACCATAGTATGTAATAATATTCGATTGAGAATGTAGAAGATTAATGTCAATTTGATTTCGCTATTGTCGTGCATCAAGGTTTCCCCATTTTCCCGTGTTTCTCACCGGATCCTTCGAAATATTTCACCATTGTTCGTTGTTCATCGATTAGTGAAGATAGATTTCGTCTCCCCCAGTAAGTCATCGCTTCCCAGGGCACTATGTTGGATGATGGAGGGGACTAGACATAACGGTTATGATAGAGACGGTGTTGTAACATAGTTTTATCAAACTTAGTACCCTTACCAGTTAGAGACGAATTGCTTATACCGGATGCAATAGAAGCAAACCTTCGTTTTTGTTCACTGTCTGTTTTGTTTACTGTTCCACTCGCCCTTTCGTATTAGAGAGATCGTTCACTTTTATTGTAATGAGGCCCTGTGTGCGATCTCATGCATTAATTGTTCGCTGCTTGTTCGCTGCGGGTATATCGCTACCATTAACTGTTTTGAGTAGTATTTTCATTCCAGTGATAAAGTGATAACGTTTTATGTATTCTGTTGCCTATGAAAAGCCATTGATAGATTGATTGGTATTTGATAGAAAAGGCAAGTATTCAACAGGAAAAGTTAAACTAAACAAATATGTAACATAAGCTATGACATTCCCAAAAGATTCATAATTAGAAAATAATTTTAAAAAATCAATATCCACTGTCTAGTTACTGTAGACATTTTTGAGTACTGTACATTTTTCGAGTACGGGCGTAATACGTGTTCCACGCTAACTTCGTTATTGATCTACGTCATTTGTTTGTCGACAGTTGTTCATTGTTTTACCTGCGTGTGGATGTAATCTGACTTTTTTTATAGTCCACTCGTCATGGACGATAGTCCGGCTGATATTGGGACGTCTAATGCACTACTGAGTAGCAAGACAAAGTGAGTGTTCCTGTTTCTATAGAATTTCGCACCTTCTAAAGATTGTTTTGCTCATTGCCCGCTTTTCAGAGAATCTATCCAATGCAAATCCAGAGTTCTCAATATGCACAAGAATCACCGCGCAAAAACGGGCGCAAAAGTTGCAGAGACGAAGGTTGTTTCATTATGGTATCACAATTATGTAAAGCGCACTTTCTTAGGTGCGAATAGCCGAGCAATCGCCTGAAAGACCGCCTGCTGATGGCAAAGTCAATAAGGTAATCGAGCTGCCATGAGCAAGTGTTTAGTTGTTAGTTTATGGACTTACGGTCCTTGAATTTTATTGATCAAAAATATCATATTTTTTTAGGAGTCTGGTGGAGTTAGTCGTAAATCGGAAGAAATTATCGATTCATTGAGGGCTTACACGGCCAGGTAATGTTTCATTTAAATTTAATGGAAGAATAATCGAGTGTTGCAGACTGGAAAATGAACTCGTTCTTAGCAAGGAGATGATCAAATCTGTGAGCGATGACCGTCAAATTTTGTTCGTTTTTTACTCATTTTTATGTGAATATTTGTATTATTCGAAATGTGAACGTGTTATGAAGTAACTTTTCACAGACTCACCACTGTCGGTACACTCAACGAACGAATTGAACAGTTGACGGAACAAGTTCATCTATTGGAGTATGAAATGGATTTATCGTCAAGACTGTATCAAGAAACGAATGGCCTGCAGATATCGACCAATGTCAATGAGGATTTAGAAGCGAGAGCCATTAAAGCAGAGAATGTAAGCACTCATATTCTTATTTTATTTTGCAAAAAAAGGAGTGCAATCACTCTTTCAAGGGGTTCTTTGTGCTAAAATGACTGATACCTTCCCACATCTAACATAGCAACTCTTGAATTGATTACGTCTTTACAGAATCTTGCTGCAGCAAAGATGCAAGCAACTAGTTGGAGGGACAAGTACGATGTACGAAAAAAAAATTATATAATGGTTTTTAAATAAACATTTTTTTAAATTCGGATATGGAATGCATTCTTTCCAGAAAGTTTTCGATAAATTTTGTGAATTGGAGAAGGAGAATGAAGAATTGAAGTAAGTTTATTCTCAACCTCGCTTTGACATTGATTGATATGGTTGTTTTTAGGGCTAAGAATACTCAATTTTGTGAATTGGAGAAGGAGAATGAAGAATTGAAGTAAGTTTATTCTCAACCTCGCTCTGACATTGATCGATATGGTTGTTTTCAGGGCTAAGAATACTCGATTTTGTGAATTGGAGAAGGAGAATGAAGAGCTGAAGTAAGTTTGTTCTCGGCTCATTCAGATATCTATTGATCTGGTTATGTTCAGGGCCAGTGCATCTCAGAATACTCAACCGATGATTAATATATCTCCATTCAATCGGAGAGTGGGGGCGGTGCTGCGTAATATAGACAACAAAGAGGTGGGCGGATTACGGTATTAGGATGCAATATCGACGGTGCTGCCGGTGCAGAAGGTGCTTCCGAAGCTTGATGAGGTCAAGCCATTGCCACCGCAAGCGATCATCATAGGAGAATTGTTGAGTGATTTTCTGGGATGCACGGACGCGGGACACAAATCAGGTAAATATCAACACGACTTATTTCGGAACTTCTTCAATTTTTGGTAGGGGAATGAGAATAGTAGGGAGGGAATACTCCGCACGAAAAGGATGGGCCAAAAAAACGAAGAAATGACCTTATTACGAGCATTGTTGTTGTTGCGACTGTTGTAGCAGCACTTTTTGGCTAACATCAAGTCTTTTTTCGTCTCCTATTAATACTCATTTGCCTGTGTCAGAAGTTGTGCTAAAAACAAAAACCTAAATCGAGTGTACGGAGTCATCATCATTATGTTGAATTTTGCTGGTTTTACTTCAAATATCGGGGGTTATAGGCTTTGATCCAACCCCGTTCATTTCACTAGCGGAAGAGTATATTGTGAAAAAAATAATTGTAATCATGCAGTATGGAATGCGGAAGATGGATTGCGTGCAGTGTCTTATCGGTGGAATGCACTCGACAGACAGAAGAAGATAGATACGGGAATTCTCTCCAACCATATGACTGGATGGAAAGTAAGTGGATTTACGATAAGTTAGAGCGTATGAAAGAGAACACACCAATTTCGCGACATACGAAAAAGAAGAGCAGCCTACGTGATGCAGGGGTCAAATACTTAGGTAATGAAACTCATGTGGCATGCTATTACATAGTGCAAAGGCAGTTGTACTTGTGGTGGATTGGTTTCGGGTGAATTCCTCTGTTTTTGTCGATCGGTGGTATGATTTACTCTAATTTGTTATCATATTGGTCAAAAAATGTGCATAGGACCTTTCGGGAGGGGCATTTGACCTCTGACTAGATGCGATTAAAAGAAAAGTTAACTTTTTTTTGGATATCGTTCAAATAATCTCATTAGACCTAGTGCCCAGCAGGGGTCTCTCTCGATCTGTCTGATCGGTAGATAGCATTGCGAAATGAGGATTACCTGCAATTTTCGCACAGCCCTGGTGCCTAGTGTAATAATGATTAGCCGTTCAGGTGACATGCGAACCCTGTAAGACATTAGTGACCGCCGGTAGTTTGTTCACACATATTGCATCAATGATGCATCAAAAGAAGGTGAGATATTTTGTGGAGAGAGTTTAAAATATATCTTAAATTTTGTTTCGCGTTTTTAGGCATAGTTTCAGTGTGAAATATTTTTTGTTGCAAGTAGTGGGGATCCTTTTTTCGGAATATCTTTTTTTATGAATACGCTCTTCGTTTTTCAGGTGCGAGAGTGTGCTGTGAAAGTATGCGAGGAGTCTGTGAACAAAATGATGAAACGAATGGAGAATGTACACAAAATAGATTTCAAACAAATAGATTTCTCTTTCTGAATAATTATCGTTGTTTTTATCTGTTCATTTCGTAGTTGTTCGAATTTTTATTTGTACTATAATCCCTTTGAGGATATTTAATTAGCATAATGGTCACAGTAGACACCGTATTGTATCTAACATAGTTAACATCCAACATCCAACTTAGTACCCTTACCAGTTAGAGACGGATTTCTTATAATATATATATGTGGTAGTAGAAGAGAGCCTACGGTTTTGTTCACTGTCTGTTTTATTTACTGTTTCCACTCTTCCTTTCGTGTGAGACATCGTTCCTGTTTAATAATGTTGTAATGCCCTGTGAAAATTGTGCGATCTCATTCATTAATTTTTCGATGCTTTTTGTCGGGTATACCGCTACCATTAAACTGTTTTGAGTAGTATTTGCATTCAAGTGATAAATGCCGAACATTTGATGTATCTATCCTGTTTTATCTTTGACTGTGCATAATTATGAAATTGTTAACTATGAAAAGCAACTTATATTTAATAGAAATAACGGCAAGTATTCAATGGGAGAAGTTAAACTAAATAAATATTTAAAAGATTATATTTTTTCAGATCTAAAAAAGAATAAAATTTGTAAATGGTGAAAAATTCAATATTCAATTTACTGTAGGAATTTAAGATTACGGTACGTATTTTTTGAGTACGGGTGTAATTTGTGTTCCACACAAACCTTTTCGTTATTGATCAACGTCTTTTGTTTGTCGACAGTTGTTCATTGTTTTACCTGCTTGTGGGTGTAATCCGACTTTTTTCTAGTTCACTCGTCATGAACGATGGTCCGGCTGATATCGGGCCGTCTCATGCACTACTGAGTAGCAAGTCAAAGTGAGTATTCCTCGTTATAAAGAAATTCATAACTTCTACACAATTTTTGCTCATCGCCCGCTTTTCAGAGAATCTATTCATTACGAATCAAGAGCTCTCAATATGATCAGGAATCAGCACGCAAAACCGGACGCAAAAGTTGCAGAGACGAAGGTTATTTCATTATGGTATCACAATTATGTAAAGCGCACTTTCTTAGGTGCGAATAGCCGAGCAATCGCCTGAAAGACCGCCTGCTGATGGCAAAGTCAATAAGGTAATCGAGCTGCCATGAGCAAGTGTTTAGTTGTTAGTTTATGGACTTACGGTCCTTGAATTTTATTGATCAAAAATATCATATTTTTTTAGGAGTCTGGTGGAGTTAGTCGTAAATTGGAAGAAATTATCGATTCATTGAGGGCTGACACGGCCAGGTAATGTTTCATTTAACTTAAATGGAAGAATAATCAAGTGTTGCAGACCGGAAAATGAACTCTTTCGTAGCAGGGAGATGATCAAATCTGTGAGCGATGACCGTCAAATTTTGTTCGCATTTATTTTATTTTTTTATTAATTTAAATTATTCAAGGTTTAACCATGTTTTTAATCGAAATTTCTCACAGACTCACCACTGTCGGTACACTCAACGAACGAATTGAACAGTTGACGGAACAAGTTCATCTATTGGAATACGAAATGGATTTATCGTCAAGACTGTATCAAGAATCGCATGGCCTGCAGATATCGACCAATGTCGATGAGGATTTAGAAGCGAGAGCCATTAAAGCAGAGAATGTAAGCGCTCATATTCTTATTTTATTTTGCAAAAAAAAGGAGTGCAATTACTCTTTCAAAGGGTTCTTTGTGCTAAAGTGACTGATACCTTCCTATATCTAACATAGCAACTCTTGAATTGATTACGTCTTTACAGAATCTGGCTGCAGCAAAGATGCAAGCAACTAGTTGGAGGGACAAATACGATGTACGAAAAAAATATATAATGGTTTTTAAATAAACATTTTTTTTTAATTCGGATATGGAATGCATTCTTTCCAGAAAGTTTTCGATAAATTTTGTGAATTGGAAAAGGAGAATGAAGAATTGAAGTAAGTTTATTCTCAACCCCGCTCTGACATTGATTGATATGGTTGTTTTCAGGGCTAAGAATGCTCAATTTTGTGAATTGGAGAAGGAGAATGAAGAG